>VWPW01015250.1:25110-78350 GCA_013389825.1 Crypturellus undulatus
AGAGGCTCAGGCATTCCCCACAGCTAGAAACCTGGACCGCTGCATGTTTCTGTGGCAGTTCAGTCTGTGTCACCACACTCTTCCTGGTGAGAGCTCTCTGCTGAGTGGAGACCATTGTTTCTCCTGATCATCTGCTGCTGGGTGAGTCTCTGGAGAGAATTCCTTTGCACACCTGGGAAGAGACTCCCTGAACCTTGCCTGCACCTCCTGCCTGCGCAAACTGCCGTGCCACGCCCTGCTTGACACACCAAGCTCTGTTCGCCCGCACTCCCTGAGGGCAGCTTTTGAGATCCCGCCTGCCCTGCTGGCTCCGCCCCCCGCTGAGTCAGAGCCGCCTCTGGGCAGTGCTGAGCTCTGGCCCAGAGCTGGGGGTCACAGGGGAGTCGCCGCTGGGTCTGCCTCTCGCGCTCTAAGTTTTGGCCACAGTTGTTCCCCTCTAGACAAGGAGCTCCGGCACGAGTGTCCGCTCCAGAGCCCTTCCCTTTGAGATCTTTTTTCTTGTCTTTTTCATTTCAGCTGTGTGTTCTCTTCTCACTGTCATGGCCTGTGATCACTTTCAGGCAGTAGCTGCCTGGGACACTAGTCTCCTGAATGCAGTGCTGCACACTACTAATACATTTTCAATACCCCTCTATGAAGCCAATGTCACAGCACAGTTCTTCTGTGAAATTTTTCATCTTCTAAAGCTCTTCTGCTCACACTCCTACCTCAGGGAAGTTGGAATTCCTGTGATTAGTACTTTTTTAGCTTTGGGTGTTTCATTTTCATTGTGCTGTCCTATCTGCAGAACTTCACAATTGTTCTGAGGATCTCCTCTGTGCAGGGCCAGCATTGATGGTTCTTTTCCATGTGCCTCCCTCACCTACCCATGTTCTTCATTTTTGTCAGCACTGCAAAGTTTGCACACCTGAAGCCCCCCTCCATCTCCTCCCCATCTCTGGATCTCTCTGTGGCTTTTCTTATAGGTGCTTCCTACAGTGGTGCCTCCAACAGTGAACCCTCTCATTTACAGCATGAGGAACAAGATGCTCAAGGAGACACTGAAGAAACTAGCAAAAAGTGGCCCATCTCACTTTACAAGTCTGAATTCTTCCCACTGCTCCAAAACCATGAATCCAGCCTGTCAGACTGAGAGACCTTTGTACATATGTGTCAGTGTGTTAGAGCTGGCCTGTCTCTAATAAATGATAATTTCCTTTCTAAAGAAATGATAATTTCTTTCCATTCTATCTCCTTGGCTTGAGTCATGCAGGACTGGTACTGAGTTAGCTCACTGCAGCTCTTTCTTTCCTCTGGCTGTGGATAATATTCCTGGGATGGACTGAGGCAGGATGGTGTGCTTACAGGCAGCAGAAAGGGATGTAGTGTGCTTTGGGGAAACGTTCAATGCTTAGGTTGCTTGGGATTCAGAGTGTGTCTATATGCCGCACACTTGCAGTAGCTCTTCAAGACCAGGCATGTGTGCTGTGCTGGCCTGGAAGCTTGGCCTCATGGCATCAAAGACATTCTCCAGATCATGGGGGGCTCATCTGTCTGTATCAGCCTCTCGGGTTGCCCCATCCTCACACCCCGGATGTGAGGTGATGCATGGCAAACAGGTGGAAACTGATGGATGTGAGAACATAGTCCATTCACAGCAAGGCTTGGCTAGTTTAAAAGAGCAAAAAGAGGCTGAAAAAGAAGCCCAAATTAGCAGTATTTTGTTTGCAATGGGAAAAAGCAAGGAGGTGCAGAGGTGTCCCTGCTTGAGCAGAGGGGTTGGACTAGATCATCTCTAGAGGTCCCTTCCAACCTCAACCATGCTGTGATTCTGTATGTGATTCTGTGAATGACATTTGCTCAGAGAAGCCTGTCCTAACTTGTCAACACTTTTTGGTCTTTGGACAGTCCCTGAAACCAAGAAGAAGCAAATGTCCAACAACAGTTCCCTGAATTAGTTCCTCCTCCTGGCTTTTATGGACACCTGTGAGCTACAGCTCTTTGATTTCTCGCTCTTGCTGGGCCATGTCCCTCCATCACCACCATATCCTGCAACCACCATCTCCACAGCCCCATGTTCTTCTTCCTCCTCAACCTCTGCTTATGTGACCTCAGCACATCACTGCCACTATCACCAAATCCATGGCCAATTCTCTGTTGCACTGTAGGGCCCTTTCCTACTTGGGATGTGCTGCGTAGGTCTTTTTAGTTGCATTTTTCATTTCAGCTGAATGTTGTCTTCTCACAATAATGGTCTACAATCACTGACTTCTCACCTCAGTCTCACTCTCCTGGAGCTTGGCTCCATCTCCACCACTGTCCCTAAATTCATGGCCAATTCCCTCTGGAACACCACAGAATCATAGAATCATTACAATTGCAAAAAACCTTTGAGATCATCAAATCCAACTGTAAGCCCCTCAACACTATACCTGTTAAACCATGTCCCTAAGCACCTTATTGACACATTTCTTGAACACCTCCGGTGACTTTTATTCCACCACTTCCTTGGGCAGCATGTTCCAATGTTTGATTACTCTTTCCATGCAGCAATATTTCCTAATAACCTAACCTGAACCTTCTCTGGTGCAACTTGAGGCCATTTCCTCTTGTTCTAGCTGTAGTAATTCTGGGGAAGAGATGGATCCCTGCCTCACTACAACCTGCTTTCAGAAAGCTCTAGAGAGGGATAAGCTCTCCCCAACTTCCCTCTTCTTCACACTGAATAACCCCAGCTGCCTCAGCCGCTTCTCAGAAGGTCTGTGCTCCAGACCCCTCACCAACTTCGTTGCCCTTCTTAGGGCATGCTCAAGCACCTTCATGTCTTTCTTGTAGTGAGGGGCCCAAAACTGAACACAGTATTCAGAGGTGCGACCTCACCAGTGCCAAATACAGGGGGACGATCATCTCCCTAGTCCTGCTGGCTACACTGTTCCTGATACAAGCCAGGAGGCTGTTGGCCTTCTTGTCCACCTGGGCACACTGCTGACTCATGTTCAGTCAGCTATCGACAAACATCTCCAGATCCTTTGCTACAGTGCAGCTCTCCAGCCACTCTGCCCCAAGCCTGTAGCGATGCATGTGGTTGTTGTGTTCCAAGTGTAGGACAGTGTGCTTGGCCTTGTTGAAACTCATACAGTTGCTCTCAACCCATCAATCCAGCCTGCCCAGATCCCTCTGTAGAGCCTTCCTAACCTCCCAGCTTGGTGTTGTCTACATCTTTGCTGAGAGTGCCCTCAATCCCCTTATCTGAATCGTTGATAAAGATATTAGAGGACCGACCTCAACACTGACCCCTGGGGAACACTGCTTATGAGTGGTCACCAGCTGGATTTAACTCCATTCACCACCACTCTCTGGGCCTGGCCATCCAGACAGGTTTTCAACCAGTGAAGAATATACTCATCTAAGCCATGAGCTTCTAGGTTCTCCAGGAGAAGGCAGTGGGAGACGGTGTCAAAGGCCTTACTGAAGTCTAAGTGGACCACGTCCACAGCTTTTCCCTCATCCACTAGGCATCCCCATGCTATGTGATCACCCTGAAGATGATGTGCTCCATAACTTTCCCCAATACCGAGGTCAGGCTGAAAATAGTTCTCCAGATTCTTCATCTGACCCTTCTTGTAGATGAGTGTCACACTGGCAAGTCTCCAGTTGGTCAGGATCTCCTCTGTTGACCAGGACCACTGATAGATGAAGAGCAGCTTGATGAACACTTCTGCCAGCTCAGTCAGAAACTCGAATGGATTCCATCTGGCTCCATAGACTTGACTGTTCAAGTGGAGTAGCAGGTCACTGACTGTTTCCTGCTGATTTATGGGGGGTTTCTTCTGTGCTCCAGAGGTGTCTTGCAGATCAGGGGGCAAGTATCTTGAGGATAACTGATCTGAGTGTTAAAGACTGAAGCAAAGAAGGCATTAAGTTCCTTAGCCTTAACCTCATCTTTGGTGGCAATGTTCTCCACCACATCCAGTGAAGGATAGAGATTCTCCTTGGCCCTTCTATTCTTGTTAATGTGTTTGTAGAAACATTTTTGTTGTCTATAACAGAAGTGGTCAAACTGAGCTCCAGGGCCAATCCCTACTTGGGATGTATTGTCTACCTCTCTTCCTCTTTTTCTTATTTTCAGCTTTTTCTTATTTTTCCTCAGTGCCATTGCCTATGACTGAAATATTTCCAATAGTAGTCTGCGACTGTCTCCCCCATGACAGGATTGGTGACAGATGCCCACAATGGGGACCTTTCAGGCACAGGAAGATGAGGCTGGAAAGTGATTCCTATCACATTCAGTGAAAAACATGTGCTGGATCTAGACATACTTTAGCACCGTCTGAGCTATTTTAAATGCCCTGAGATTGCTCAGAGCATCATCCATGGCCACAGAGCCCTTGCTAGGGGCTTGTCAGATGCAAGGGTGTCCATCCAGGTTGGTCTGCCTCTCACCCTGACCACAATGGCCAGTGTAGAGTCACCCCATGGCCCTAGGGTCACCACTACTGCACTCAGCGGGGAAAGTCTAGGAGCAGGGATATCCATGGAGAAGGGGAAAGGAGACTCAGCATTCTTTCTCAGAGTATGTAACGGAGGCCTTAGCCCTCCACTCCTGCGCAGGAACACAGTAGGCATTCTAGCTGTCCACATCCAGATGCCCAGAAGCATTTCTGTGGCCTTGGTATCTTGGGCACTTTTCCTTGGGGCATCTACAAATTAACCAGAAGCAATGGGAGAACTGTGCCCTTCTGGAGGGCGGCTTGCAGAGGAATAGCCAAATTTTCTAAAGATGGCGTGTCCTGAAGAGGGATTTGGTTCATTCTGCTCCACAGTCATTACCCAGGGCTTCAGAGTTTAGAGAAGGACTCAGGCACTTCATCGTCAAGGACATGTTTGCTTGGCAGTACCCACAGATTCAGTGTCTGAACTGCATCTGAAATCCCCCTTCCAGAGAGATGATAGGAAGAACAAGCACAAGATGGAGGGGTGGAAAACACAAAACAGCACACTGTTTCTGTCATGAGAAGAAAGGACACAGAGAGATAGATGGTCACCCAGGAGTTTCTCCTCTCCTGGATGTCCAGCTGCCAAGGAAGCAAGATTGAAGAAGGAGCTTCTAGAGTGGGGCCTTTCCACCTCTTATCTCTAAGGAGACAAACTGGAATGCTGGAATTAATCTCTCTTCAGTGATTAGAGAGATATTTCTCAGGAGGGAGAAGCAAAAGGGACAGAGAAATTCTGCTTCTGCTTTTGAGCAAGGCCAGACTCCTGGATTAGATGGAGCTCCTTGTAACCTGACAGCATTGTTGAGAGACAGCTGTGTCCAGAAGCAGCTCTTCCACAAAGAGCACTGTGGCTCCGGGCACTGTCTGCGGGTGCCAACATGAGAGAAGGAAGATGAGCAGGATGAGTGAGACAGAAAGAAGTTAAAGACAGTTGGGAGTGGGAAGACAGCTGAGATCTTCTTGGAGGAGTAATCTTCATAGCCCCTAACCCAGTAAGTGTCTGGCTACAGGGCAATGCAGGTGAGGTTCCCTGAGAGGTCCTCTTAAACTACCACATCCCATGCCTGCCAGGGTTCATCAGGACAGGTATCCAAGCTGCTCTTGTATTGAGCAGAACATACTTCAGAGCAGGTATTCCCCGACACACTTTCGTAAGGAAATGGCATTCTGCAACCTTCTCCCAGGCACAGTTGCAGGGATGTAAAGTCATGGTGTGAACATACATCCACCCAAAGCAATAATGCAGAGCAGTGACTGCAGGGAGAAGCTTTAAATGGAGCAATCACCATCAGAGCAGGTTTATTCACCTGTTAAGAGAGTGTTGTGTGAGTCAGGGCTGCTCACAGCTGTAGTTCATCCTGGGACTGTTTCTGGAGAGGACTTTTCAAAAAGCAGATCAAATCAGGAGATATCTGAAAGGGAAGGTGTTTTCCTGAGTCTGTGCTTTCAGTTTTATGCTCTTTGTGTAGAATGAAGTGTTATTGGATCTGTCAGGCTTCCTCAGGAGACTGAAACTTCAAAGCAGCAACAATGAGAGAGGAATGGTTATGGGAAGAACTCAGCAAATCCATTCATCCGCCCCTCAGCCTACAGACAGAAGCAGCATCACCTTTCCAAACCCATCAGGTTTGTCTCACCTGCTCCTTATCCCCACAGACTTGGAGATGCTTCTAGGAAGTGTGCTGTGCACTAAAGAGGTGTCTGCATGACAGAGAGGAGCACCCAACAGGTAGGATGGGGTCTGTGAACACTGATAGGGAGAGACATATGACATATATAGACCACCCTGCAAGGACATCTCCAGACAGCAGAGTTATGATCAAAGTGTGAGAGGAAAACACAAATTCCAGTGTCACATCTCTTCTCATACCTAGCATAGCCTTCTGCTCTCAAGGCTGTGAGGTCGAGAGCATGAGTCATTTCCTTAGCAGCTGGACATCCAGAGAGGAGAAACAGCTGAGTACACCCTTTCTCTCTGCCCTTCCCTCTCTCAGCAGAAATATCATGGTATTGCTCTGTGTTTCCCATCTGTTCACACTGCCCTTATCCTTCCCCTTAGATTCACTGGATAATAGGATTTCTGCTGCAGTTCAGACACCCACCCTGCAGGTCTTGCCAAGCATACATGTGCCTGATGTTGAGATGTCTGAGTTCCCCTGTAATGTTCCTAATTTCTTGGGCTCTGAGAGAAGCATTGTGAGGGGGGGTGGGGAGGCAGGGGAGGGAAACAGCTCTTTCTTCAAGACAGCCCATCCTTAAAATATTTGACGATTTTTCTAGGTTGTCTGGCTAAAATGATATCTGCCCTCCAGAAGGATACAGGCCTGCCATTGCATCTGTGTATTATCTAGGAATCCCACAGAGAAGCCACATAGATACTAAGGCCATGAAAGTGCTGCTGGGCAGCTGTTGTGCTCCTGGCTAGAAAGGCAGGGCTGAGACCTCCCTTAGTTACTTTGAGATAACATGCTTAGTTTCTTGATCTGCTCTTTGAAACTAGACTCTTCTGTTGTCAGCAGAGCAATTTCTTTCTAAGCAACATGAGTGAAATTGTCCTCTACTGTAGAGGTGTAAGCACAAGGTAGCAGGGAGCAAGACTAATGGCCAGGCCAGCTCTCCTTATTCTGCAGCAAAGGCAGAGAGATTCCTTTTCCCTCCAAGGAAACAGAGCTGTTCACTCTGAGTGCAGTAGCCACACTGAGGATCTATATCTCTTTATGGTAAACCCAACTAGTATAAACCATAGCTCAAGCCATGGAGCTCAGTGACTTCCATACTGAGATGGGGAAAAATGGAATGTATGTGATTACAGGGGTTTATGTGAAAATTTTGTTCACAGAAGTCTGTCCTAACGTGTCAACATCTCTTCTTCCTTGGACAGCCCCCGTGGGCCCAAAGGGAGCAAGTATCCAACAGTAGCTCCCATAGTGAATTCCTCCTCCTGTCTTTCAAAGACACAAGGGAGCTGCAGCTTTTACACTTCTTGCTCTTTCTGGGTATCTACCTGGTTGCCCTCCTGAGCAACGGCCTCATCATCACAGCTGTAGCCTGCAACCACCACCTCCACACTCCCATGTACTTCTTCCTCCTCAACCTCTCCCTCTTTGACCTTAGTGCCATCTCAGTCACTATTCCCAAATCCATTTCCAATTCCATCAGGAACACCAGAGCCATTTCCTACCTGAGATGTGCTGCTCAGGTCTTTCTGCTTCTGTTTTTGCTTGCAGCAGAGTATTTTTCTTCTCACTGTCATGGCTTATGATTGCTTTCTAGCTATCTGCAGACCCTTGCATTATGGAGCCCTCATGGGCAGCAGAGCTTGTGTCAAAATGGCAGCAGCTGCCTGGGTCAGTGGTTTTCTCTATGCTGCCCTACACATTGGAAACACATTTTCAATACCCCTCTGCCAAGGCAATGTCGTGGAGCAGTTCTTCTGTGAAATTCCCCAGATCCTCAAAGTCTCCTGCACGGACTCCTACCTCAGGGAAGTTAGAGTTATTGTGGTGCCTGTTTATTCTTTGGGTGTTTTATTTTCATTGTACTGTCCTATCTGCAGATCTTCATAGTTGTACTGAGGATCCCCTCTGTGCAGGACGGATATAAAGTCTTTTCCATGTGCCTTCCTCACCTGGCTGTGGTCTCCCTGGTTGTCACCACTATCATCTTTGCCTACCTGAGGCCCCAATCCATCTCCTCCCCCTCCCTGAGTCTGGTGGTGGCTGTTCTGTACTCGGTGGTGCCTCCAGTAGTTAATCCCCTCATCTACAGCATGAGGAACAAGGAGCTCAAGGATGTCCTGAAGAAACTATTTCAGATGGTACTAGTTCAGCAGCAATGAGCTGCCCATTAAAAGAAATTCCCATTTGATCTCAAGGAACTCTTGTACTGTGCGTTTTCTTATCTGTGATCGTCATGATTGTACACGAAGGTCTGAATTCATCCTGCTTATCCAGGAGTACAAACCCCAGCTGTTTGACCCAGAGGCCTTCTGTAAATCTGCCCTTCATTTTGTCAGAGATGGCTTCCCAGGTAGCATATCTATAATAAAAGGGGATCTCCTTAGTACCCTGTCTGAAGGATGAGCTTTTCTTCTGAAGCTAGAGCCAAGAAGGCGCTCAAGGAATTGCATCTGAAAAGGTCCTGTTGCTGTGCCTGGGCTTTCACTGGGCTAAGGAACAGGAGCCCGCTAGGATGATGTGTGATGGAATGATGACTGGATTCAGCTCTCCCTTACGGGTACCCCATTTCCCTGGGAAGTGTGAGTGGTCAAGAGATCTCTGCCAGGGCCTGTCCCACATATTAGAGGGCTGGTGACAAATTCTTGTCCTTCCGGAATGGAATATGGAGCTACACAGAGAGTAGAAGGAATCTCCAGGGACAGCATGCTCATGGGACAGACACTGAGTGGAAACTCACCAGAACAAGCTGAGTCACCCAAAGTCAAAGTGACAAACCAAAAAATACTCCAAAACAGGGTTCTGCAACCTCAGTATAAGCAGTGTGCTGGGTCTAATGACACCTCTGAACACGTCCTTAGCAATGTGAAATACCCCGCAATTGCTCCATCCTTCCTCTACAACTTGGGGAGAAGTTTGTCAGGTGCTATGATACTGGTCCAGCTTAGTCTGTCCTGACCAGCTTGGCCACTCAGAGTTCCACCCAGTTCAGAGGCCACCCACAGCTTCAAAGCCCATTAATCTTTCAGAGCAGCCTTGTCAACCAGGGATTCTGTGGGGAACACAAGGGGAGGGATGGGCAACTAGGAAATCATGGACACACTGACCTGGGGAAAGACTGTCTGGGGAGAAGACACATCTGTGAAAAAGAGCAAAGAGACAATTTTGTGCTTGTAGGGAGAAATAAATGAAAACCTCTCCTTATATAAGTTAACTTGAGGCAGGCTGCTCTGTTGGTGGAGTTGCTGGAAAAGCCCATGGCCAGAACCCATGTGATATCCTGGGGAGAGAGGATGCCCGGAGGGGCTGCAGGCAGGCAGGGTTAAAGATGCCTGGTCAAGAGAGCCATGGAGACATGGGGTGACTGGCCTCCATTTCCTTGTGTTGTTACTGGCTCCCGGCATGAAGGCTGATGGGGAGGCTGATATCCTTTTCTGCCCCCTAGGAATTCAGGGGGGCTGGACCTTCACCAAGGCTTTTGACACCATCCCTCACAACATCCTCCTGGGCAAGCTCTGGAAGTGTGGGATAGATGAGTGGACAGTGAGGTGGATTAGGAACTGGCTAGATGGCAGAGCTCAGAGAGTGGTGATTGGTGATGCAGATTCTAGTTGGAGGCCTGTGGTTAGCGGTGTGCTCCAGGGGTCAGTCCTCAGTCCAGTCCTGTTCAGTGTATTCATCAATTACCTGAATGTAGGGATGGAGTGCTGCTTCAGCAAGTTTGCTGATGATACCAAACTGTGAGGAGTAGCTGATACCCCAGAGGGCTGTGTTGCCATCCAAAGGGACCTGGACAGACGGAATAACTGGGCTGTGAGAAATCTTATGAAATTCAACAAAGACAAGTCCAAGGTCCTGCACTTAGGGAGGAATAACCCCAGACACCAGTACAGGCTGGAGACTGACTTTCTGGAGAACAGTTCTGCCGAGAAGGACCTGGGCATGATGGTGGGCGACAAGTTGACCATGAGGCAGCAGGGTGCCCTTGTGGCCAAGAAGGCCAATGGGATGCTGGGGTGCATTAAGAGGAGCATCTCCAGCAGATCGAAGGAGGTGATCCTGCCCCTCTACTCAGCCCTGGTGAGGCCACATTTGGAGTATTGTGTCCAGTTCTGGGCCCCCCAGTACAAGAGGGATGTGGAGCTACTGGAGAGAGTCCAGCGCAGGGCCACAAGGATGATCAGGGGCCTGGAACATCTGCCCTATGAGGAGAGGCTGAGGTAGCTTGACTTGTTCAGCCTGGAGAAGAGAAGGCTGAGAGGGGATCTAATCAGTGTCTATAAGTACCTCAAGGGAGGCAGTGAGGAGGATGGGGCTGGCCTCTTTTCAGTGGTGGTCACTGACAGAACCAGAGGAAATGGCCACAAACTGAAGCATAAAAAGTTCCACGGGAACTTAAGGAAGAACTTCTTGACAGTGAGGGTGACAGAGCACTGGAACAGGCTGCCCAGAGAGGTTGTGGAGTCTCCTCTGGAGATCTTCAAAACCCGCTTGGATGCAGTCCTGTGCCATATGCTCTAGGTGGCCCTGCATGTGCAGGGGGGTTGGACTAGAAGACCTCTAGAGGTCCCTTCCAACCTTAGGCATTCGATGATCCTATGAAACTGAAGCATCAAACGTTCCACAGGAACTTAAGGAAAAATTTCTTAACAATGAGGGTGATAGCACTGGAACAGGTTGCCAAGAGAGGATGTGGAGTCTCCTTCTCTGGAGGTATTTAAAACCTGGTTGGATGCAGTCCTGTGCCACTTGCTCTAGGTGACCCTACGTGTGCAGGGAGGTTGGATTAGATGACCTCTAGAGATCCCTTCCAACCTTAAACATTCTAGTCTAGTCATTCTGGTCACCTGCGGGACCTGAGTTCTGCAACATCCTGCAATGGGCACTGTTGTAAAGCTGGGATGTGCACATATCTTCCCACAGTGGTGACTCAGATTAGTGTTCCTGTGTTTTAGTGTTTTTTTGATCAAGGCAGTGACTCACCCTCCTGCCCAGAGGAACTATTTAGGCAACTGGAAGAAGTCAAACCCTGCTTCTCAAAGCATAGTTTAACCACGTCAAAATTTTCTGGAAGGGTAGTAGATGTGGGCACAAGCAGCCTACGAGATTCCTGGAGGGTATTGGAAATAATTTTTTGACAGAGATAATCAATGAGCATATGAGGGCAGGACTCTGTTACTTCCAAAAAAGAACTTGATGGGGATGTGAAAACTGAGGGCAGTCATGTCAGCAATGGTCATGAGATAGTAGATTAGGTGGTAAGACAAGAGAATCACAGCAGACAGCTGCAAGAAAGCAGATTTCAGTGAGGTCCTGATTGTCTTGATCCCTCTCAGATCTTAAGAGACAACATCATCAAAGCACAGGTATATAGCAAGATGATGGTCAAGCAGGGTTTGTCAGGAGGTATGCCTGGATGAAGAGGAACCCCATACTTAAAAATCAAAAATCGAGAAGGAAATGCTGAGAGTGTGGAAGGGGAAATAGGCCACCCAGAAAGCATACAGAGACAAGCAGCCAGAGGAAAATGTCATCTCACTGCTCAGGGTGGGCCGGAGGCACAGGGACAAAGAAAGAAGGAAGAACAATTTTATTATTATTACTTCATTTGAGGAACCAATTATCCTTTCTATCTTGTGTGCAACTGCCAAGGTCTATATTCTGGCCACCAGGTCCTGAAGTATCCTGGCAGTGTCTGTTGTAGTGAAGCTTCACCCATGGCAGCTGGGAAGCTCTTGTGCCAAGTGGGTACAAAAAGTTCATGGCACCAGATGGGATGCAGTTGAGGGTGATGGGAGAGCTGGCTGGAGTCATTGCAATGCTGCTGTCTATCGTCTTTGAAATGTCAGGGTGATCAGGGAGGTTCCTAATGACTCCTTTTCAAGAAAGGGAAAAAGGAGGATCCAACAAACTATAGACCGGTCAGTCCCTGGGAAGGTGATGGGGCAAACCCTCCTGGAAACCCTCTCCAGGCATGTGAAGGACAAGGATTAGAATAGCCATCATGGTTTGACCAAACATGGAAGCCATGCTTGACCAGCTTGTTTGCCCTCTACCATAAGGCAAATGGTTGTGAGCAGAAGGGAAAGCAGAGGGCTTTGTGTACCTTTATTAAAAGGCCTTTGTGACAGCCATCCATAGCTTGCCTATAGACAAAGTTGAGAGATCTGCACTCAATAAATGGACAGTAAGGCATGTGAAAGATTGGCTAGACCATCGATTAAAATGGTGTGATTAGTGGCAAAACTTCCAAGTGAGGACCAATTACTAGTAGCATCCCACAGTCATCAGCATGTTAGCTGCCACTGTTTAACAACATGGCCTGGACCATGGGATGGATCATGCTCTCAGAATGTTTCTGGACAAGTCATAATTGTATGATCCCCTGAGCAAACTCATCTAGTTCCTTCTGCTTTGAGTATGGGGATTAGATGATGTCCAGAGGTCTCATTCACCCTAAGTCCTGTGATTTACTTAACCTTTCCCTGGAAAACTCTGTAAAGATAGACTACTGAGAGGAAAAAGATGGAACTGATAGGCAGAAGAGAGAGTTTAAATATAGTAGTTCCTCAGAATAAAATATCTCCATTCAGAGTGCTATTAGGAAATATCACACGATGAATAGCTGTACACATATATATATGTTCAAATAGAGAGAATAATTACTACAATGCATGCACATGGTGCTGCAAGCAAGGAAGTAAGGAAAAAAACATAAGAAGTGAAAAAATATATATATTTGAAGTTCTGGAAATGAAGTTTTTTCCCCAGTTATTGTACAGAATTATTCTTTGAATAGGTTTGAACTTTTGACTAGAGCTTTACATTGAGACCTTTATCCATTTGGGCAAATACAGAGACTACTACTGCCTGAGATAACCTAGGGTAAATGTGTACCCATGTGGTGCTGGAAAATATGACCCTGTGATAAACAGGAATGTAATCCGTGAAAAAGTGGTTTGTGCTAATGAGCAAATGTGAGGGAGTACAAAAAGTTCTGTAAGCAAACTGTCGGAAATGAAAACAACGGGACTCAAAAAGCACATGCCCGTTAACTTTAAGAAGGGAAAGGTTCACTGAAGGGAAAAGTTCACTGAGGAAGAAGAGCAGCCTTCATCAAGAAGACCACCAGGGGGGTTTAAAAGATCCCCCTAGCAACAAGGAAGGACATGCGCAGAAGAGAAGGAACTTTCGAGAAACAGAGATAAGAAAGGGATAAAAAAGGTGCTTCCATGGGCTACGGGGCACGTCGTTGGTGGAGCAGAGATTCCCCGGCCGCCCAGCGCTGCTTGCTTGCTATTTACAATAAAGCATACTGGGAAATCAATTGGCTCAGAGGATTTGTCCGTTTATAACAACCCAGAAGATTTGGGAATATTCCTGGAGCACTAGCTAGTCACCAGGAGAAGTCACTCAAGACCTGTCAGTGACCTTATTTCTCTCCCTTGACTAGAAAGGGAAATCCAGACAACTGTATTCAGCAGAAACCTTTGCACTGAAAGCATCCAGTTTCCTTTGAGATCAGCTTCATCCTTGTGGCTGCCCAGAACTGAAAACTGCTCATCTTATTTCCCTCTATGAGTTGAAAGAGCTCAGCACCTCAAGGTATGAATTGCTGTGTGCAGAGTAAGGAGCAGTTTTAGGATCCTGTTTTCTGTGTGAGACAGAAAGAATGGTCTACACCATATTTTTGATGGTGTAGACCTGACTATAACAAAACTATTTAGAAAATTACAATAGGAATGAAACAAGAAAGACATTCAAAAAAAAATAAAGCAAAAAATAATTTACACTTTTCAGCTCTTAATATTTTGTGGTTTTATAGTCCTTTTTTATTTTTTTTTTTATTATGTTCTGCTTTTTGGAAAGATTATTTTTTAAGGAAAGTGATTTTCATATTTGGGATGGCACGCAGTCACAGGGACACAGATATCTGGTGCTCTGTTCCCTTCTCCTAAGCTTCTGTTAGTTCATTCAAGGGTCTCCACTTTCCTCCGGTGAAAGCTGAGAGCTGCTGTATGAGGATGTTGCCAGCTTCCTCCCAATCTAGTTCCAGTTACCAGCAGTTTGCATTCCTTTGCCTCATACTCCAAAAGAAAGGATGTCAAGACTTTGAGATAAGGCCTGCTTGGGCACCAGGACCTTGAGGGATAAAACCTTCTCTCACTGCTGTGGCAGTGTTAATTATCAAGGTTTGGAATTATCTTCTTTTTGCCAGGACATTGAGAGACACATGTTTTCACTGCTGGGGTGGTGTTGATCATTGTGGAATGGAATTAATTCCTTCTTACACCTCCTTGGGACCACTGCTGCAAGAGGAAAGCAGCCATTCAGTTATGCACTAGGGAGTCCAGCCATTCTCCACCCCATGACTGTGGGCATGATCACCGTAACAATGATGGAGGACTCCACCTCCTCTATTCCCTGTCCTGTATAAGTAGGTTGGCCGCAGAGGCCATCTTAGGTTTTTTGTGAGTGATGGCAGGCCTGACAGCCTGTGGAACACTTCAGGGCATAGTAACCCTCTTGCAGTTACTTTCCTGAGGTTGAAGGTATGTTGGCCACTGAGGTATCCTGTGGGTGAGATCATTCTGAATTGGTTTGCCTAGTTTAATCTTTTTGGTAGTTACATTTAGCATAATCTAGTTTTGTCTGTTTACTAAGTATCTACCATTATTATAACTTCTAGTGTAGTTAGAAGCTAAATATAGCATAGTTGGTTGAGCTAAGTTTCTGTTATTAAGAATTGTTGCTTTGTACCATTATAACTTGTGTAGTAAATTTTCAGCTTTGAACAAAGTTGTGGAGTCATGCTGCAAATCTCCTCTAGTTCCTGCTCTCCCTTGAACCACAGAAAACCCCCACAGTCTGGGACTTTAAAAATAGTCTAGATGAGCTGCACACAGCACAGAGCTATGAAAACACAGTTCATGCAGTTATGTGGGGTCTCTATTGGTCTTTGTCATTAAATATATTTATATATTTTATATATATATATATAATATATTTTATATTATATAATATATATATAAATACATAAATATATTTGAGTAAATATTTATATTTGTCATTAAATATTTTTATATACACATAAAATATATATACGCATATCCACGTACCCATTTTATATATCTCTTGTTTATGTGTCCAGGAACTACAGAAGTAATTTCTGGTCATCATATATTTTTATTCTTGGGAGAATAGGCTTTTTCAGCACTGAAGAATTATGCTTAGGCAAATCATGTTTGCAGGAGCTTTGTAGAGACTTGTGCTGTGTCCTTGGATGTGTGCTAGACTGAAGGCTTAAAAATAATGTGTTCCTGATAAATCAAGAAATGCAAGATAATGTATTTCAGAACAGAAGATATAGTAGTGTAAAAGTGAGGGATATGGACTAACCAGGAAAGTTAGCAGATGTCTCTTATCTTTCAGATGGTATAAATTGTATTTCAAAAGATGATGCAATGTACAGTGATGAGGAGTGACCTTCAGGGTTCTGAAGATGAATGATCTCATCAAAAACATGATGAGACACTCCTTGGACTAAAGGAGACATTTCTTGACTTCAGACAGGTCCGTGTGCTTTCAATTCAAACTCTTCAAGGTGCTGCGTCTTTGCCTTGTTTTAAGTGTGAGGAGATGTAGACAAGAAAGTAAAGTCTTTCAGAGAGGGAAGGTTGTATCAGTATGTTTAAAAAGTCAGCATGAAGATGAAACTCATCACTAAAGTTCCAGTGAAGTAGGTATTATCCAGACTTTTTTTCTTCCAATAAAAAGATCTGCAAAAGATTAAAGATTAGGGTGTATTGATTCAATCCATGCTATTCCTTAAGTGACTCAAGACCAATTAAATGTGTTGTCTATCATTTTAGATAAAAAAAAAATCTGTGGATTTGTGTAGCCCTCTGTGACTGCAAGGTGGGCAAATGAGAGTCAGATACTGACATAAGATAGACATGTGTAACCTGTGAGGAGTTAGACAAGGTAGAGTTAATAAAATACTTACTCTCCATGCTGCATAGACAGCTCCAGGAACCATGCAGATGGCTTGCTGATGAAAGGCTGCTGGAGGCATGGGTCAGACCACTCATTGTTCCTAAGGGCCCCTTAAATCTATTATATCCTTACCTCAGATGTGCTAATCTTGACTAGCTAGTGCCTAGGAAGAAGCTAGAGGATGTTCACAAAACAGAATACACATGACTGGGGCCCTCATGGGAATTTCGTCAGCTCTGCCATGCCCTAAATTGGAACATCTGCAGGGGTGACTCAATCAAAACAGAAACTGCAGATATATTCTGTGAGGACAAAGGAGGTTAGAGAGCTGCTTGCTCTGCATAGAATTCCCCCAGATTTGGGTAGTATTATCCCACCAGTAATCTGTTCCCATCTCTGTGCTAGAGAGAGCTTCATAAGTTCAGTGAAGATTTCTTGAAAGAACTCAGACTATCTACATAAGGATGGCACACTGTATTTAAATCTCTCAATGTTAAGTGAAAAGCTCTCTCTGAGAACAAGATAACTTTTGCAATTTGGTATTCCATTTTGCAGGAGAGGGTATTTGCTCTTGGGGCTGGAATTTTCTTTATTGAAAGAACTTTTGACCCTGGTTGAAAACCAGGTGAGATGTTTCTCTCTTCAGAGGAAGCTGGCTGTCTCTACAGAACAACAGCCTTCCTTCAACACTATGTCTTATTTCCCTGTGCCAAGCCACAGCAGGATGACATTTCATTTCCACTATGGGATTACTTCCCAGTGAAGGGTGATGTCATTTTTGAGTAGTGATCAGAAGCAAGATGGAGTTCTGATCCTGAGACAAAAGGCTGTTTAAGGCAGGCTTTAGATCATATGAAGTAGAAGTCATGGCTCTGTAGCATGTCCCTTTTGGACTGCTACCTGAGTCAGATGAGAAATACCTGGTCTGCAGCACACTATTTCCATAGAGTTTCCCCTGTATTGCTGCCACAGTGTCAGATACATGATGTGTGTAGTGCCCAGAGTCCTAGGTAGCTAGGACTCTCTGTGAGCAGAAGGCTGCTCAGAAATTAATGCTGTAACTGCTGAAGTCACACTGCGTCCTGCTGAAGTGCCTGTAATTTACCTACTGAAACACAGATGTAGCTGAGCACTGGGTTTGTCATCATGGGATGAGAGCTGACACCTCTGGCCAAAGACTCCATGACAGGAACAAGTAAAGGATGGCTTCTGGGTGCAATGGTCCTTACTGCCTTGTAGGATAGGAGAAAGAAGAGAGCAGAGAGAGAACATCCTCTTTGATTTGCCCTTGACCAGCAGTGGTCTGATTGTAAGAGGGCTGATGACAAGGATTTCTCCACCATTCCTGCCACAGCTGTGCTGATTTCAGTGTCCGGGATTAACTTGTTCAGTCAGTAGTCTCTTACAGGCTGAAAAGTTGTAGATCCTGACCACAGCACACACAAATAAAGAAAAAGTGTTTGGTGAGAAAGCATCCATCAAGAACAATTAAGTGTTTAAATATTTAAAATGCTTACTGTCATGCTTCACTTTTCTTCTAAATTCTACTTGGAATTTCAGCTTGTTCCTGGGGAGCTAAAAAAGAGCAAATTTTCATTAGTTTTGTTTATATTTTAATTATTGTAGAAATTGGCCTCAGGACATAATAGATAAAACAGTTTTGTTTGTTTGTTTTTTCTCTCCTGGATTGGCTAGTTTGGCTTGGCTAATTTGTTTATTTTAATTTTCTTGGATTCTATTTTATCTGTTTTATTCATATTTTCTTCCTGAAATTTTGAACTCACTGAAGGGCACTATAAGCATATAATATTGTCCTAGAGTTCTCTTTTCAGGAAAGAGAGCTCATCTTCCCATGATCTCAGTTCAAGAAAAAATGCAGCTTTCAAAGCTAATGTATTGCCTATGTTACAGGCTCACTTTATACTTTTCTTACCTAAGAACCTGACTCCACTTTCCTTAAGTTCTCATGTTACCTGAACCTGCCTATGGTCATTCAGAGGTGACAAATCTTGACTTTGCATGCAGTGAACACTGAGCCATTTCTGTATCCTGAGATCTTACTAGCCCATGGGAGAGAACCCCGCTACCAATACCGGACACTGCCAGAAGAAAGAGACCTCAAGAGGGAGAAGTTCTATGAACAGGTAATATTTGCTTTTGGTTATCCTAGTGCAGATCTATTATTCTCTCTAAAGCGGTTGAAGCGTTAAGAGGAAAAAAAATAAGATTTTTTTTTTGTCTCTGTTGTCTGTCTTTCTCATTTTAACTTCATGTGAAATATTAACAAGGAATGTGTGGATTAAATAAGACTGTGGTAACGGAGTTCATTCTTTTGGGCTTTCCCAGTCTTGCCCAGTTCCAGCTTCTATTCTTTGTGATGCTTTTGCTTATTTATATGGTGACCCTCCTGGGGAACATCCTCATCATCCTCATCACCATGGTGGACCCTGCCCTTCACAGCCCCATGTACTTGTTTCTCCAGAACTTGTCTTTTCTGGATATCTGCTTTACCCTAGTGGTTGTTCCCCAGCTCTTTTCAAACCTCCTTACTGAGAAGAAATCAATCTCTTTCACAGGCTGTATGGCACAGATGTTTTTCTTTTTCTCCTTTGGCACTGTGGAGTGCTTTCTTCTAGCTGCCATGGCCTATGATCGCTATGTTGCTATATGCAACCCTCTGCGCTACAGGAACATTATGAACAGACGGGTCTGTATCCAAGTCATGCTGGCCTTGTGGTTCTCAGGGATTCCTGTGGGGACACTGCAGACCACATGGCTCTTCAGCCTCCCATTCTGCGGACCTAACAAAGTCAACCATTTCTTTTGTGATGGGCCACCAGTGCTAGAACTGGTGTGTGCAGACACCTCCCTGTTTGAGACATATTCCCTCACAGCCACAATCATCATTATCATGTCTCCATTTGTGCTGATTCTGGGGTCATACATCTGCATCCTCCACACTGTGCTGAAGATGAACTCTGCAACAGGGAGGCACAAAGCTTTTTCCACTTGCTCTTCTCATCTCATAGTGGTCACCCTGTTGTATGGTACTGGTATTCTGGCATACATCCAGCCCAAATCTGACTACTCACCAGACGTCAAGAAGTTGTTATCTCTTTCGTACACAGTAGTTACACCAACTTTAAATCCTATAATCTACAGCCTGAGGAACAGTGAGGTGAAGGAATCCCTTTGGAGAACCTTGGGGAGGAAAGCTATCAGCACTCCTTTTAACACACATATCCTGTTTTAAACCAGAGTACTATTTGAAATTTGAAAGCTGTTTTTCAGCAAATTTAATCGAATATAGGGCAACTAAATACAAACTCTCTTGCCTTCTCCCCATCTTCTCAAAGCTCTCCTACAGCATATTTTGCTCAGCTGATCAATTGGCATGATGCCTTATGATCATTAATAGGCCTCCTGTTCACAGTACTGTTTCTTCCATGTCGTAATAATTGTCACTGTGTAATCAGTCTTATCAACACTCCTACTGATCAACTCATGCACAGAGGGTAAGGACTCCAAAGTTGAGACTAAAGATTCTGCCAAACTCTGCAGAAATAGAACTACCAACAACAATAATTTTCTTGAAGGCAGAGAAAGATACCCTAGCAAGACATGGATAGCAGTGCCATCCAGCAACACTTTTCCAAAGCACTGCTAGACCTCAGGAAACACATTTTTTTTTTAGTACAGATTGACACAGAGGCTCCTGAGATATATACTTTCTTTACAGTTTATAGCTGTGTCCACACTTGCTAGTTTGGATTGCTCCCTGTTTCTCTCCAAAATATCCTTTTAAGGCACTTGCTGCTGGATAGCTTCCAGAATCCCTTCTCAAGTGTAACTACTGAGGTTGCAACAACACTCTCCGTGTAGTCTGTTTGCAGGGAGGACCCCATTTCTGTGGTCAATAGACCAGGACTGGTATATAGGCATTTTGCTCATGGCTGACCTTGGTCATGTCAATTCCACCTAGCCCTTAATTCCTGGCTCATGTTTTTTATGCAGATGTTTGTGTTGTTCCCACACAGACCCCTCAGACAAACTGAACTGGTCACCCACAGCTCTTCTCTGATCACTGGGAGACATGTAGACCTGTAGATTATCATTGGCCTTAAACGGAGGCTTTACCTCTCTTTTGATCTACTTTGGGATGGTAGTGCTCGCAGCAGTGCTAAAACAACTATACATAAAGTCTTTTTCCCATAGCTCTTACAATACCAACAAAGATTCCTGCAGTCATGAATTTGTCCTGAAACAGTTTGGAAAGCTCAAATTTATTAAGAATTAAGTTTGTTATGAACTACTATGCCTTTGGACATGCCCACTGAAATTGGAATACATCTTCTTAATTGATCCTGTTTGTGTAAATGTTAAGTGAGTGCAAGGCATGCACACAGTCAAGATGTGAGAGTGGCTGAGATTATAAAACCTGCTGGAATATTCTTGGAAGACTGAGATGGGTAGAGGGAACCCGGCCTGATGAAATCTGATCAGATCAGTTCATCAGGTTCTGCAATGAACTAACCATTAAGCTAACCACTGAACTACTTAAGGAGAGACCTAATTGTCTCAAGAATGAAGAATGAAGAATCCAAGCAATGCAGATGATTAGGGAAACGGGGTCCTGGGAAAGAAAAAAAAAACAGGAAATATCTATAATATGTGAATATTCACTCCAGCATTTCAGGGGCTGATTTCACATCCAACAAAACCCTGCAGGATTTAAAGAATTGTAAAGGTTTAAGCATACATCAATAACTTCGACTACATCACTGTGCTGTATATTGAGAAGAGCACTGTACTGGGTAGTAGCACTGTCTAATAAATCTTCTCCAGTCTTATGCAGACTTCTTTCCCTTTTAAGGAAAGCAAATCAGAAGGGATTTCAAAGGATACAAGAAAAAAAGCAGTAATTAAGTCTGATGGGTAATGGGCAGGGGCGAACGTATTATCAAGCAAAGGTGGCAAAAATGAAAACTTTTTCTAAGCTGTGGTTGCCCTGGATTTCAAAATAGGAAAATTTGGAAAAATACAAACACACTTGCATCAGCTAAAATGATTTGCTAATTTATATTGCAATGTTTTACACATGATGAAACAATGGAAATTTTGAGGAAGGAATCTCTGGAGAAGAAATACTGGCAGGCCCCTCAGTTTGCATTACCACTTCTCCATCTATTATGCTGTGGATATCATCTCAATAATCTCCCACATATTTTCACCTGTCCTGAATAAACATAACTTTTAAGGTCCCCTGTGTATCACTGTCAGCAAAGATGTACTTTCCACTGTTTTCAAGCCTACATTCCTCCACTGGCTCTTTATCTATTCAGATACCTCTCAGCTCTCTGGTTGCAGTTTTGAGCACAAGAGTGTCAGTCAGGCTAATTGTCTCTTTAGCCAACTCCTTAGTGGTGTTTCCGTAAAGCCTTTCCTATCTATCTGCTTAGAACATTTCAAGGAACGTTATCCCTTGAAGAAAGTGAACCTCACTGGAGACAGCTCGGACTTAACATGTAGTTGAGGAGTCCATTTCATTTTTCATGGCATATTTAATTTTTGTTTGCCCACAGTTAAGAAAAATGCTCCTGTGTCTGCCATTAGTTCTCTAAGACAAGAGGAGGGAATTGGTACATAGGAGCTGTAACATTCAGCTGCAGACTTGAGTGGAAAAACGTTAGATTTTAACAGGGTTGTTCTAAGTCCCCAGTGGCTGAAGAGGGAAACTTTAGGATTGAGGAGGAGAGGAGGAAGGTTGTCCATACAGGTCTCCCATCAAAAATACTGCTTTTCCTAGAAGTCTAGACCTCATTAGGAGACACACTGGGTCTGTATCAATTTGAGAATGTGGATATTACTTATTTTATAATATGAAGAATAAAGAAAGCTTAAAAATCAGTCATCTTTTCCTTTCAGGTGCTCACTGAAAACTTGCACTTTTAAATACTTTCTTGAAATATCTCCACATATCCACACAAGAATTGAAGAACTGAAGAAAATAATGGGTAATAATGGGAAATCATGGAAAGCAACATGGTTCTTCAGGGTTATACATTTAATGATACCTCTGGTATACTAGAGGTCTGAGGCCATGCACTTCAAATGTTGAGAGGGGCTAAAAAAACACTCTGAAGAAGCTAAAAATTCAGATGTAAATTCCAGATTTCTCAGAGCATTATTGGGTCTCACTGAGATCCATTACAAAAGAACTCTTCCCTTAGGCTGAAGAGAGCAGGAAGTTGGAGGCACTGATGACAGGCAAAGGAAGGTAATTCTGATGTCAAGTCAACTTTGATGTGTTTTATCAAGCAGAACAGGCAGACACCAACACCCAGTCCCAGGTAAGGGGGATCCTTTCCCTCAGGCATTGCTCATAGCTCATGGAGCGGAGTGAGGGTGAAGGTTTGCAACACTGAGTGCAGGACAATGACACAGCATCTTCCAGGCTCCCTGGGATAAGGAAGGGGCAAGGCCACAGGGCTTTAAGAAAAGGGCATCTTCTCAGAGACTTGGTTGCAGAGATACCAGCCACAGCCAAGACCTCTGCACCACTGATGACAACCCTTTGAGCTCTGCCATTCAGCCACTTACTTCTCAATCCATCGCATTGCCAGCTGTCTAACCACACTTCCTGAGCCTGCCTATGGGATGTTATGGGAGAGTGTGTCAAAAGCCTTGCTATAAAGTCAGTGGAGAGAACATCCACTGCTCTCCCTGCATCTACTCAGTCAGTCATTCCATCATAGGAGGCTATACGTGTGTATTTTGATTTCTTCCCAGACGGTAAAGGAAATCAGAGCTATTCTCACTCACAGGAGGGATCGCATTGTACTGTTTCCATAAGTATGTCATCTTATACTTGTGTACATCCTGACTGGCAGGAATTTTGGACACAAAAATCCGAGAATAACACAAAGTACTAATTTATTACTTATTTAAAAGAATAATTAAAAAAAAACACAGACTGACCTTACCTCTTTTTTTTGTAGGTAGCTTCTCATTTCTGTATTACTAGGGAGAGTTTTTCATACTGTTCTATTTCTCCCCAAGCAAATGCTACTTGCAAAGCTCTGTCTTGTTGCAAATTCTGATTTTACACCTTCAGTTTTTTTGTTCCAGCTTGTTTCTTAGTGATGTATTATTGGCATTTGTTTATTCTAATCTGCCCTGAGTGGCTGCCTGTGTCTAAAGCAGAAAATGTAACTTCAAGCAACAGGAATGAAAAGACAATGCTGCTCCCCAACTCCATGTCACATACCTAATTTAAAATGCACAGCCTTACTCAACACTGCAACCTAGTCACCTCATGTTCATCAACAGTCAAGGATGAGATCTGAAATTAGCTTGTCTTCAGATATTATTCCAACAATCCAAGTGAGGGCTTTTTATTTCCAAATCAGTGTATCATCCTCTACACTACTCTTTTCTCACACAGAAGTACACACGCATGTGTATACAGATTTCTATATAGTGATATATGTGAAAGCTCCCTTGAATGCACCTTAGGTGTGTATTAAACCAGTCTTCCTATTGAGCACTTTTTGGACTAACAATTTTATTTATGATGACAGATTTTATCTCCTATCACCTAAGTAATTCATATAATCTTAATGTGCATTAAAGGAACCAATTACATTAGTAGGAATGAACAGAAAGTAGATCATCAATGACGGTACTGTAGGTTTTCATTCTCCATGCCCCCTATAAAAAGTTACTTTGACAAATGCAAAATTATGTGGTACTTGGACACATTCAACTATTTGCCTTTCTGAAAGATTCTGCATTTGTTATCAGAAGTGAAATTTCAGATCAGCATTCCAGTTACCAAATGACACAAATGTTATATGGTATATAAATACTGGGTATGGTGAGTCTTGTTTTCAGGAAAGACAATAAAAAATAAAATCATTAAGGAATCTTCCTAATCTGTATTTTACCTGGAATTAATACTTCCAGTACACATTTCTAGGAAGAGAATCCAAAATAAAATACATCCTTCCTCCCCACACTCCCATCACCTGCAACTTTCTGAGTTAAGGGCATACTTCTCACTTCCACTTTCACATTTACCTTCTCCCAGCCTGCACTGAAGGTAGCAACACTATGTTCGTATGTGCCGGAGGAACACAGTGTTTTGTGAGCACTCACAGGAGAGAGATGTGACTAAAACACCCTGGGAAAAGTTTTATGATATCATTCAATCCAGAAACATATTCATGCACCAGTACAGGCTGGGGGATGACCTGTTGGAGAGCAGCTCTGTGCAGAAGGACCTGGGAGACCTGGTGGACTACAGACAGACCACGGGTCAACAATGTGTTCTTGTGGCCAAGGAGGCCAATGTTATGCTGGTGTGCATTAGGAGCATTTCTAGCAGGTTGAAGGGGGTGATTCTACCCCTCTGCTTAGCGCCGGCAAAACCAAATCTCATGTACTGTACAGTAAAAAGTTTAGGACATTCCAGGAGACAATGGACGCCTATAGAGAAAATGGAAGACAAAACCTCCCTTCCAAGCTCATGTGGCAGCTGCCAATGTTTACACCCTAAATGGAACTCCTGACAATTTGTTTGATATGCAAACTGGAGGAGATATTGTTAAAAATATATGTTTTTCATAGTGTCTCTTCTTATTGAAGATAATATTCAAAATCCTAAATATTTCAGTGCAATGCCTGCTCCTGCCTTCCTGATAGAGGTTAGAGAAAGAACAGTGTTTTGTAGAAAGCCCAACTTGTTTGGTTTCTGTTATTATCTTTATTTCCATTGCCTTGCAGTGCTGTCTCTTTTCAGAAACTCCTTCTGTTATGTGTAATTATAAATATAAACCAGCCTCTGGAGATAATGAGCATCACAAGTTTTTTCCACACAACATTTCTCTAATTGATAGATCACTTAGTTTTAACTCAAGCTCCTGTGTGTAAACAAAGCTTTTCCAGGAAAAAAAAAAATCACAAGCAAGTAAAAAAATGAAAACAAAACACACAAACAAAAAATGAAAAACCTATGCCTTTAAAAGACATCTGGCAGATAGTTGGGAAATTTATGTCTGATCTATCTATGGCTCATTGCACGAGTTTAAAGACCAAACACATAACTGGAAATCCTGATTTGGTAAGTAAACATTATTGCTTTCCTACAGCAACAGATGATAGATCTAGAAATCATCAAACCGCTGTAAAAAACACTGGGTGAAATGCTAGAAAAAGAAATTATTCTTTATTATCCCACGCATGTTCGTCAAATAATTGCCAGCTGCATGCTGAGGGAATATACCTAGATGTGAAAAGTTCATCTAGTAAAATAGTAAGAATAGATAAATGCCTTTTCATCAAGGTTTTCCTCAAAGTGAGTGTGTAAGTTTGTGCCTGCCTTGTCATGCCTTGCCTCAGTTTTGATAGACTATAGCAATGATCCTTCTAATTGGTCTTTCTTAGAAGCTTATTAGGAAGAGATGAACAAAAAGGATGAGGCCGAAATTGCATCATAGGGGTCAAATGTGAGGCCAGGGCATCAACACTCTGGTGTTGTGCTATTTTTTACTCTTCCCTAATTTTATACAGTTGTTTCTGTTCTCTCTTGGGCTCTCAAGGAGAGCCTTGTATCTCAGAACTTGTATCTTCTGTGGAAAGGTGGCCAAAGGTCAGGGATTAAAAAAAAAGTACCCTGATGGCCATGTCCTGAAAGGTCATCTGTGTAACAGGGTCTTATTCCATTTTCCTGCTGGGAGACAGAAACTGCTAAAGGTTTCCTCCATTCCTTTCCTCAAGTCACATTTTTCATACCTTAGTTAATATAAATACAACACTTACTTCTCCAGGTAGGTGATGAAATAAAATTGCTAGAGATTATGGTACTATCTAAATACAATAATACACCTTTTGTACAAACCTTTTTCTCCCTCATGCATCCACAAATCTGCAAATATTAATGAGCTGTAAAATAGGAAGCCAAGTAGACTGGGATGAGATGCATCTTTGATTTCATTATAGGCCCTCCTTTCGCTTGAAAGCAATAAGAATCATCCTTATCTTATCCTTATCAAATCCCCTACAGTACAGTAATCTGCTTCACAGCCAATGATCACTAAAATGTCAGTGGAAAGAAAAAGGCATTTCTGCCATGCAAATTTCTGTTGTATTTTAGGATGAGATATACCCTATGACTAGATTGTATTCCAGGCTGCCAATACTCAATTATTGCCTTAAGTGTATTTACTTTCATTATATAAGGATTTTAGGGAAAAACAAAACAAACAAAGAAACAAGCAAAACCGCTAATAAAAACAGCTAATAAAAATATACTTTATAAATATTTGCCATACAAATACGTGGTGGTAACACAGGCCTTATGTTGTCAAATCTGTCTCAGGCAGGGGAGATGCATAACCCCCTGGAGGAGCCATTCCCTTTCTCTTCACTAAACACCTCATATGACTTTCTCAAATATGAACAGTGAATTCCTAAGATATGAACCTAAGAGAAACAAATCTCTATACCTGTCTATGTCTATAGGTTTCCCTCCTGGTGCTGAAAAGAGATGGATAATATCTTAGTAGGAAACTAAGGGAAGTTCAATTTCTGAAACACATCTATTCCATTTGAAATTCCTCTCTGTTTCTAGATCTCATTTATCTGTTCACTACCTGAACTTTTTGTGCTGGCATTTCCAGCAACGTAAATGTTAGCTGTATCCTATGGGATAATAAAAGCAAAGGTGTCACAACATTGTTTCTTTCCAGTGTTGTTATCCAGAGCATCCTGACACAGTCACAGAGGGAAAAAAAAAAAAAAAGGTATCTTTCTAGTTGTTGTTTTTTTTTTTTTCTTGTAACAAATATTAGTTCTATATTATAAAAAGTTTCTATGGGAAACAGCTTACTAAAAGTGTCCAACAAACTTGTTTTATGGAGCTCTTTTTTTTCTTCTGCTTTGACATCTTCAGGGAAAGCAGAGGGCACCCAGTATGGTATGAAGAACCAAACAACTATCAATGTGTTCATTCTCCTGGGATTTTCCTACGGGCTGCAGGGGCAGACTGTACTTTTCCTGGTCTTTTTCGTCACCTATGTGGTGACAATCACTGAAAATGCAATCATCATCTTTGTGGTGAAGAACAACCATCACTTGCATAAGCCAATGTACTATTTCCTGGGGAACTTGTCCTTCCTGGAGATGTGGTACATCTCAGTAACACTGCCCAGGTTCTTGTTTGGATTCTGGTCACAGAGCAAGAGCATCTCCTTCTCCAGCTGCATGACCCAGCTGTACTTCTTCATTTCCCTCATGTGCACTGAATGTGTCCTCTTGGCTGTGATGGCCTATGACCGCTTCTTGGCTGTCTGTCATCCTCTGCGCTACACAGCCATCATGACCCACAAGCTGTGCTTTCAGCTGTCCTTTCTCTCATGGGCCGGAGGCTTCTCTGTTTCCTTGGTCAAGGTGTTTTTCATTTCACGCCTCACATTCTGTGGTCCACGAGTCATAAACCACTTCTTCTGTGACATATCTCCAGTCCTCAACCTGTCCTGCACTGACATATCTCTTGCCGAAACAGTGGACTTTGTGTTGGCCCTTGTAATTCTGCTGGTACCTTTGCTAATCGTTGTTTTCTCCTATGGCTGCATCGTGTCCGCAGTCTTGTGCATGCCTTCAGCCCAGGGAAGAAGAAAAGCCATCTCCACTTGTACCTCACATTTCAGTGTGGTGATCATCTTTTTCTCAGCCACTCTCTTCATGTATGCCAGGCCTAGGAGGATCCATCCTTTCAACCTCAACAAAATAGTATCCATCTTTTATGCTGTTTTCACTCCAGCACTGAACCCTCTGATTTATTGTCTAAGGAACAAAGAGGTGAAACAGGTGCTGAGAAAGATGATAAGCACAAGCTGCCCAGCATTTTCCTGAATATAGTAAAATCTGTGGTCAAACGGAACCAACACTACTGTCATGATGGGTTTGAATAAAGTGAATCTATGGCAGACATCCACTTCTACTGAATTTAGGCATCTATATATTGAAAGTAACCTGAGTTTTTTACCTTTAATCCTTTTGTAGCCACTGCAGAGAAAGAGGCACTTCTAAGGTGCTAGTCATCTGCCCAAATGTAAAGGACAAATCTGGAAGAGACCAATCTACACCTTACATGCCACCCACTTTTTTGAGATCTGTACCTGCTCCAAAGTGATTTTCTGATGACCATTTTAAGAGCATAAAACATTTAGTTACTCCAGATGACTAGCTGTGGGCATGCATTGGAATAGGTAAGCATATTATTGTTCCCTAAAAACGGGAGGTAAATCGTATTTGAATTGACCTGAGTGGTGTCAAGAAATAATTGAGCTGTATGGAAAAAAAATCAAAACTCTTTAGTCTTTGTTCCCAGTTTTAACCTCACAAGTATACCAAGCAAATTACCAACAATATATAACCTATATTTTTCCTGAATTGACTAAATTTAGCTTAATATGCTAAA
The DNA here is from genome assembly GCA_013389825.1 of Crypturellus undulatus. Taxonomy (NCBI): domain Eukaryota; kingdom Metazoa; phylum Chordata; class Aves; order Tinamiformes; family Tinamidae; genus Crypturellus; species Crypturellus undulatus. The sequence continues at coordinate 53,739 of VWPW01015250.1, forward strand.
ATTGAATGTAAATGTCCACACTGCAAACATTTAAGATGGGATTCATTTTGCCTAAAAGCAGAGGTGCAATTAGCTGAGATTCTGCTTAAATTAGTGAATGAAATCACAGTTGTTCAAGTTATTTTTGCTCAATACTATCCTTAGTTCCCCCAGTGGGGCCTGCTCCTGCATCCAGGAGGACTGAGGTGGAAGCAGGGTGGGGGACTTTTCCCAGCTAGCAGGGGAATACCTGGACAGGTGCCTGATGACCACTCCAAGCCTAACAGTATCAGCAGCTACTCACAGTTGCATAACTTCCACAATTGGCATGCTGATCCTAATCCTACTGATTACAGTAGTCATAGAATGCCTAAGGTTGGAAGGGACCTCTAGAGGTCATCTAGTCCAACCCCCCTGCACACGCAGGGCCACCTAGAGCACGTGGCACAGGACTGCATCCAAGCGGGTCTTGCAGATCTCCAGAGGAGACTCCACAACCTCTCTGGGCAGCCTGTTCCAGTGCTCTGTCACCCTCACTGTCAAGAAGTTCTTCCTTAAGTTCCCGTGGAACTTTTTATGCTTCAGTTTGTGGCCATTTCCTCTGGTTCTGTCAGTGACCACCACTGAAAAGAGGCCAGCCCCATCCTCCTCACTCCTTCCCTTAAGTCCCTTAAGGTATTTATATATGCTGATCAGGTCCCTTCTCAGCCTTCTCTTCTCCAGGCTGAACAGACCCAGCTCCCTCAGCCTCTCCTCATAGGGCAGATGTTCCAGGCCCCTGATCATCCTCGTGGCCCTGCGCTGGACTCTCTCCAGCAGCTCCACATCCCTCTTGTACTGTGGGGCCCAGAACTGGACACAGTGCTCCAGATGTGGCCTCACCAGGGCTGAGTAGAGGGGTTACATCACCTCCCTCAACCTGCTGGAGATGCTCTTCTTAATGCATCCCAGGATGCCATTGGCCTTCTTGGCCATGAGGGCACCCTGCTGCCTCATGGTCAACCTGTCGTCCACCCTGACGCACAGGTCCTTCTCAGCAGAGCTGCTCTCCAGCAGGTCGGTCCCCAGCCTGTCCTGGTGTCTGGGGTTATTTCTCCCCAGGTGCAGGACCGTGCACTTGGCCTTGTTGAATTTCATGAGGTTTTTGACCGCCCAGTTGTCTAGTCTGCCCAGGTCCCTCTGGATGGATAACTTCTGGCACTGGGGGCAGGATCCTGATCCGAAATTGGCAGCATATATATGGCAAGAAATGGGGCTTTGGTGGGAGAAACATGGCTTTCTAGCAGACATTTGGGCTTGGTAGAGGAATCTGTGGAAAGGTGAGGTGATACATAGGTATGTTTGGAGCCACCATCTCCATGACTGGAGCTAAAAAATTGGATGGAGAACACAGTAACGCCTCTGAAGAGGAGAAATGATGCAAGGCAGGGACTGTAGTAGCGGTCAGGGTGCGGTATTAGCATGCCCTTATGTCTGAGAAGGATGACTATCCGGCTGGTTTGCAAGCAGTAACTGAGCAACGAAGTACTTTAAACCATCAGTCAGTCTTGGTCATCAGCCAAAGAAATGTCAAGAGCCTAAATGAGAAGTAAGGCTGGGAAGAGTCTCCCTTTACGGAAGCTGTGAATTGCTGAACAGAACTGGAGTCATGAAGCATGAAATAGTCTTCATCAACATTTAGGGGAAGGATTAACAGCACCTTCTACTCTGGCTCCAATACAGGCCCACAGATATCTGTGATGATAGTAAATGAAGTCCATACTGCAATCCATCTACCCACCTGCAGTCCAGGCTCTCCTGAATGGGTGCAATGAACATGCTAACTTTTCAGTCGTCATCATTAAAAGGTGGATTACAGTTGCTCCCGCTCAGGGGCTCCTGCAGGTATAGAACTAGATGATCACCATAGGAGAAAGTCAGGACTTAACTGTGACTGAAGAGGTCCAGACACCCTGCCCCATCACCAGAGGAGAGAGAAGTTGTGTAACTGGAATTGGCTTCTCCCCCCAAAGAAATGGAGTGACTTCATGTCTGGTTAAGCTGGAGAAAGTAGTCAGTGTGACAGAGAGGACCGATCCAAATTACAATAAACTCTGCTAGGAAGTCTGATCCCAACTTTCAGCACCACTCTTCCAACATTTGACTACCCTCATGGTGAGTTTTTCCTTCTAAACAAAACTTCTCATATTGCAGCTTGTGTTGACTATCTCTGGGCAAAACACAGTGCACCACCAGTGAAGTCTAGTTCTGTACTATATCTCTACAATCTTAAATAGCTTCAGGCAGCAGTAAGATATCCTGCATATTGCATGGTTGAACAAACCCTGTTCTGTCTGCATCTCCTTATATGTCAAGTGTTCCAAGCCCTTAGTTGTCTTGGTAGTCAGGATTCCCTCCCATGTGTTGCCCATACTGTTCCAAATGTGCTCTCCTATGTGCCACGAAGAGGTGAGTTATTACTTCCTTTGACATTCTGGCTACACTCCCAATGAAACAGTCCATCACATGACTGCCCTCTAGATGCAGGATTTTGACTTTAATTTTTCTTATCACCAGACTCTTGTCAGTGCCTTTTTCAAGCCTTTCTGGCATAGCAACTGCTCCCCCAGTTTGGTATCATCCCTGAACTTGCCAAGGTTGTATTCTGTTTCATCATTCAAATCAGCTAAGAGAAAAACACTGAGACACAATGAGGTCTCCAGAACTGGCATCTCTACCCCGTATGAAACAAGGGACAATGGCTAGACTACTCAATCTCATGTGCCATGGTGCGTATGAGTATATGGGTGGAAGGGTGGGAATGAATGAGTGCAATCGTGTTTAAAATCTGGGGGCACGGAGCTATGGCAGCCTTGCCTCTGCCTGGGTTACTGTACTTGGAGCTCTTAATATGTGTCATTTTTATTTTCAATTAAAGAAAGTACAGCAACAAGCAGCAATTCAGTGAGCTCACGTGGCCTAGATGGGGAGTCCAGAATAGGCAAGATGACAGTTCCATGACAGTGGAACTGGGTTCCTGAAGACAAACCTGACTCATGTGGATCTGATGGCCCCATTATGCTCTAATCGTACTCCATTATCTATCAAGAATGCATATTTGAGGAATCAGATGATTTCTCAAATCATCAGGAATGAATGGAGAGATGCAAGGACCTAAGTAATATGCCCTACATAAACCAGCATGATATATTTGGCATGAAGGATGGAGAAAATAACAGCAGGGGCATCAGAATCATCAAATGGGAATGGTTTCCTCCGCCATCCCCTGAGGCTGGCTTTTCAGAGACTGAGATCAGTCCCTTCAGGACTGATAAAAGGTATATATGTATGTATATATGATAAAAGGTATATATATACATATATACCTTTTATGTGCCTTTAAAACTGATGCCTCCTGCATAACTTTCACAATTCAGGCTTGCAGGTGAACTTGCACAGCTATTATCTTAAATGAACTTGCAAAGCCATTATCTTATCTTGAATTTCAAAAAAAGAAAAAAATGTCCTTGGTAAAATCCTCACCATGTAGAATTGTTGTTAAACGTTATTATTCCTTTATCATCTATTTGTTTTCTGTATCTGCAAACATTCAGATACAGATAGGTGTATGCCAAATATGTCATAGCAGGTAGTGAGGTGTTGTCAGCAGCGTTTAGAGATTGTACCCCAATGGGAGGCCTGTCACATTCATAGTTCCCAGGCAGGTGAAGGCCACAAGAGCAGAGGTTGCAAAGGGGTCATGTCCCCAGATTTCACTGCTCATCTCCCAAACGTCTTCACACTGACCAGAAAGGAACCATCTCACGTTTCAGAGCCTTTTTATTTCACAAAATAAATCAAAAAGCACATGTGACAATATAGCCAGCTGACTTGTTCCTTTTTTTTTCTTTTTTTCATGTAAACAGACCATTGATTTTCCTGTTGTAATTAGCACTACAGGGAGAGAAGCACTTAGATTTTAGATTTTCCCTAAGAGTTTAATCTCTAATAACCCTCAGCAGGCTCCATTAAAACTCCCAGAAAATATATTCATGTGTTTGCATTTCATACTCTATAATTTTACTGAGAGAACTTGCTAGAGAGTAGAAAACATGATGAGTTTATTCCCTCTGATTCACAATATACTTAATAGGATTTGTTTTAGGAAGTGTCTTCCTAAGCTTCATGATTTTGATAGGCACATAATATTGTAAGATTTCTTATGTTTCTCAATTTTAAGCCTAAGAAATTAATGTGGTTCAAGAAACTTGGTTAATATTCATTTCAGGTGGTCATCGGACACTATCAAACATAAATATACAGCATCATCCCTGTTTTCAGTTATCTGTTTCTGATTATTTCTCTAGTTAATCACCATTTCATAGCAGTAAAAAAAACTATTTTGCAAATCCTGTGTCAGCATCAGTTCCCCCCAGTGCTTTCCCAGGCATATTAATCCATGAATCTTCTTTGCATTTCTCAAAATTCGGAGCTTAGAAAAAATAATGAAGAAATGAATAGTGCTACATGCTATTCTGAAGATGGCTTTTCATTTTTTTTCCTTGACTATATCATCCAATCACAAAAATCATTTTCGCTGCATTCATTAGGGGTGGGCATGGGATAAGAAGACACACAGGCAAATACACAGATACAATAAGGACAGAAGGATGACTAGAGAGGTTAATTTGTTACACAGGACTACTGAATAATTTTTCAAGAACTATCAAGAAGGTTGGAAGGGACCTCTAGAGATCATCTAGTCCAACACCCCTGTTGGGAGGGCATAAATACCTCATTACATTTTCTGCCAATGCACTGAATACATTCCTGTGTGCATTTGAAGAGAGAAGGATGCATAACAAACCCTTAACGACAGCTTAAGGAAAAGGAGCGACTGTTCTTTCTATGGTGAAAACATGAATTTCAAAGCAAGTCAGTCAATATCCATTTTGTGGGCTGTGGGTTCCTGTGGATTTCTAGGGGAAGACAAGGCAGTACAGACTTGTGCTTGTACATACGTTTAGGAAAAAGCTAATGTGAGCAGACTTCCACACTCTCTCTAGAGCCAACCCCCCTTTCAATTTAACCCTGTAGTTTTGAAATGCACACCAAAGCATCCCTGTACCTCTCATCAGTTTCTGGTATCAGCAGGAAAAGCATTACGCAAGGGATGCTACCTTTTTGCCAGACTTCTTATCCTGGCAGCATCTTTATGTTTTCTTCAAGATTAATGGACTAGTTTCATTCTTCTTCTTCTTTTTTTTTTTTTTGGATAACAATTAAGTTCTTAATACAGTAATTATATAAAGAATAAACTAAGCTATGCTAAAGTAAACTAAAATATGAGTGGGATTAATTTCACTTAACTTTTAGCCCCAACTACTTTGTTTTTCACATTCATCATCAGGTCCCATGTACAGTCAGAGGGAAAATACTGTTAATCATTCCAGAGGTGATGGCTTCATCTTACTCAAAACATCTGTCTGAGTTAAATAAGGTAAGTTTGCTATTCAAAGTGTCAGTCTCTCTCTTGTCATGGTGCATGGTGCCTAGAGTTGAGGTTCATTTCCACTGCAAGGAATCTAGTCACTCTAGTCTCCTTTTTATATTTCCTGTAGAAAAAAATATATATTTTTAAGGTAATCTGACTTAATTTAAATATCTGTGTCAATCTATTGTTAACGTATGTTACCTATTTTTCCTTTGCAGCTTTCAGAATTAAAGTTTCTAACTGAAATACAGTTCAATTCTACTTTATGAAAAATAAACTTTTTTTTGGTTGGGGGGGACAGTTTCCTTTCATAATACCAGTTTTCATTCATCTAAATCAGCAGTAACTTTATATAAATGCCCAGAAAATCTTCTGCATTGCAGGAGACTTAAGTCATCTTTTTAACCAACAGAATGCATCGCTGTTGTAAACAATGAGAGAAAAACGAGAGCATTTCCAAATGCTTACTCATTTCCAGTATCTTAAATACTGACATAAATCATCTTCCAGAGATGCCCACTTTTTGCCTTAAATAGGAAAAGAGGGCATGCAATTAGCTTTTATTTCTGTGACTAATTTCTAAATAAGTCCAAACTGCACCATCCCATCCCAGCTGTTCATGTTTAAGAACATGTAGGTAACAGGAACTTCTGAAAAGTAGTAAGTTCCCTGACTGCAAGTCAGTGTACTTAGGGGAAGAACTCAAGAACTATGCAACAATTTAAATTAGGAAAAACAGGTATAGATCAGATAGGAAAGCATCTCTCACATTGTGAAAGTCTTTTATTTCCCACAGTCCCGTGATTTCTCTGCCATCAAGCTCATACTCACTTGGAATCTTTCTGAGGGCCCACACACACATACTGAGTTACTGAATCACAGACTCATTACAGTTGGAAAAGACCTTTCAGATCATTGAGTCCAACCATAAGCTCTTCACTGCTAAAAACATGTCCCTGCGTACCTCATTTACACATCTTCAACACTGCCAGGAACGGTGACTCCACCATGTCCCTGGGCAGCCTGTTCCAATGCTTGACTACTCTTTCCCTGTAGAAATTCTTCCTAAGGCCTTAACTGAGCCTCCCCTGGTGCTACTTGAGGCCATTTCCTCTCGTCCTAGCCATAGTTATTCTGGAGAAGAGATGGACCCCCACCTCACTACAACCTCCTTTCAGGGAGCTCTAGAGAGGGATAAGCTCTCCCCGAGTTCCCTCCTCTCCACACTAAATAACGCCAGCTGCCTCAGCCGCTCCTCAGAAGGCCTGTGCTCCAAACCCTTTACCAGCTTCATTGCCCTTCTTTGGACATGCTCCAGCACCTCCATCACTTTTCTGTAGTGAGGGGCCGAAAACTGAACACAGTGATAGAGGTGTGGCCTCACCAGCACCAAGTACAGGGGGACGATCACATCTCTGGTCCTGCTGGCTATACTCTTCCTCCCAGCTTGGTGTCTTCTGCAGCTTTGCAGAGGGTGCACTCACTCCACTCATCCAGATCTTTGATAAAGATAAGAGGATCAGGCCCAAAACTGACCCCTGGGGAACCCGCTTGTGACCGGTCACCAGCTGGATTTATCTCCATTCACCACCACTCTCTTGCACTGCCCAGCCACCTAGTTCTTCACCCAGTAAAGAGCACATCTCTCTCTAAGCCATGGGCTGACAGCTTCTCCAGGAGAAGGCAGTGGGAGACTGTGTCAAAGGCCTTACTAAAGTCTAAGTAGAGTGCGTCCACAGCCTTTCGCTCATCCACAAGGCATCCACATGCGGTGTGATCACCCTTCAAGGTGATCTGCTCCATAACCTTCCCCATACACACCATGGTCAGGTTGACAGGCCTGTAGTTTCCCAGATCCTCCATCCAAACCTTCTTGCTGATGAGTGTCACACTGGCAAATCTCCAGCCATTCAGCACCTCCCGTGTTGAGCAGGGTCGCTGATAGATGCTGGAGAGCAGCCTGGCGAGCACTTCCGCCAGCTCCTCAGAACCCTTGGCTGGGTCCCACCTGCCCCACAGACTTGTGGGTGTCCAAGTGCAGTAGCAGGTCACTGACTCTTTCCTCCTCAATTACGGAGCGTTTATTCTAATCTCCATAGAGAATCTCTCTTCCAGCTCAGTGGGGAAGTACCTTGAGGATAAATGATCTGAGTAACAATGCTGTTGTTACCCAGACACAGTTCACTCAAAGCTGAATAGTAACAGCACAGACCAGGAGACTATTTTATTTGAGATTCTGATCACTTTTTCCCTACCAAACTTCCTTCATTTTACTGGAAAGAGTAACGGCAGATCTACTTCAGCAGAATACCTTTGTACACAGAGTATTCCACAAGCTTTCTCTCCTTTAAAACCCAAGGATCTGTGATATTAGCAGCTTTGTCGTGCAAAAAGGATAAGACTCCTCTGCAGAACAAATCAACACGTAAACAATTCATCCCCAGAGTTCCACTTGCCATAATTGGAAGTGCAGGACACAAATACCTCAGTAAATATATCTGAAAGGCTGGGTTCAGTACTGGGTTTACAAGTTTGGACTGAGGTTACAAGTTTGGAAGCAAATGCTCAGACTAGGACACAGCCTACCTGGAATTACTACTGTCTTCTCTTGCTTGGTGATGCGCTCTACCAATCTGCAGGTTGGGGCTGTCAGGAGGAAGACGGACTTCCACAAATCAGACAAGGTTCAGCATGCCTTCAACCTCAGGCTCACCTTTCAAGGCTTCCAGCATATATGGAATCCAAAAGACCCTAGAAGGGAAACAAAAAAGCAGGAGCAGGATGTTCCAGCTCAGTTCAGTAGAGAAACAGGCCTATTTTCAACCCTTTCCGCGTGCCCCTTCCAAAACCCTTCCTAATTATTCCTGTGCATGGAATACAACAAAGTTCTGCCTGGTCACATTTCCCTGATCTCTTGGAGTCAATTCATGTGATTTTTCTGTTATAATGCTCTAATCTCATGGGTTTTTCTCTTCTTTGGGTCACTCAGAGTAAATGGAAAATGAAAGGAGTGAGCCTGAGTTTGCTCTTTTCGAACCTGCAGGATCCACACCTTCAGGGACTACTATGCACTGTGCTTTTTTAATTTGCTCCTTCCTCCTTTCTGATGTGCTACAACTGTCTCTTTCTCCAGAAGGGAAACGTGGAGCTAAGTCCAGGGCCCACCTCCTCAAGCAGCACAGGCAAGTTTCTGCTAGGTCTAACTACTAGCTCTACCCATTCCAGGCTTCCAGTACTCTCCCAGCTGCCTTTATGCTTCATGCTTCTCATGCCTTCATTCTCCTCTTGGCAGCACAGACATTTATCACTATGCTAAGACAGCAGAAATGTGGAGGGCTGCAAAGCGAGGAATGCGCATGGAGCAGGGAAATTTTCATATGACTTCTGCAAAACCCTGGGGAGTCCTCTGGGGGAGCAGATGGAGAGGGCACTGACCTGCCAGCGTGGGATCTGCTGTTCATAAGGCCACAGTCCCCTTGGTTGCCTGTCCAGGAGCACTGCAAACACCAGCCAACATGTTTCCATCTCTCTGAGGAACAGGCACTGCTTCCTGGAGTCAATCAGAAAAACTAATTCACATCAGACAAGAACAAATATTTTTGTATTAGCATGGCATTTCCATCTCACATACAGTACTTTGGAAGTTTTTTTTCTATTCCGGGCACTTCAGCTGTCAAAAGGGAAACTATGAATCTGAACTAAGCAACTCTCATGAATTTGTTTCTTTCTCCTCTTTTTTGGAATGTCCTGAAGTCACCAGCACTGCTGTGGAATTAGTTTTGTTTCCAAATCTTTTCACAAGGTAAGTGAGAGGAAAAGAGAAGTAATCCTGAACGAGAGGGAGGATACCACCCTGGAAATACATGGCTAAAACAACACAGCCACACCAGCCCTTTGAAAGAGCTCACATTTCAACCAAAAGTCATTGACTTTCTCTTCAGCAAGAGAAAATATTGATATGTCAGCAGCTACCACAAACAAGAATACCAGATGGTTTACTCTAAGGGAACAAGGCAAACAACAACATTTTTTACCATCTCTTTTAAAATATACATGTATTTGCTGCAGGAATCCTGTGTTCCCTTTTCCTTTCCCTGAGAATAGATCCCAGTGTCATATATTTTTAAAGGTATAACCTGTACACTGCTATGAAGTTGCCAAATCTGGTAGCCTGAGAGAGGCTGATACAGCTCATGCCTCCAGGTTCAAACAGTGAGGCTGAGCATATATGCTCAATGTCACAACAAACACACCTATACAGTACATATGTGCACATACAAACACAGCCGGCCATATATAACAATGCAGAAACACTCAGCACTCAACGCAAACAGAAACAACGCCCTCATTCTGTTCCCTTCTCTTGTCGAAGATCAGTATAAAGGTTCATCAGTGGGAGATATATACGTTTTTACATGTATACACACATGGGCTCTTATATGGGCTTAAATACCCAGTCTACACAGTAGCTGGCCCCAGGCTCTCCTGCTGTTTGCACTTGGACATGCCAGTCCCCAGGTTCCAGGTGCTGAGGGGTACCCCCTCACTCATGGACACACACACACGCACCCACCACAGACCCTCAGGAATGGGCCTGGACACACGGGCTGCTGCAGGATTCCCAGGTGCTGGCATCCCGGCACCCAAGCCCTCAAGGCGAGCCCTGCTTCAGCTGCTGGCACCGAACCCCTCACACACACACACATGCTGCGGATCACCTGCAGAACCCGGGCTCAGCGCACAGTGCAAAAGCTGGCCCTGGCCCTGGCCCTTCCCTGCCCCGGGTGCCTCCTGCAGAGCCGCCCCGCACAGCTGGATCCCTGCACCACTGAGCAGACTGCACAGTCTCTTTGGAGCCCAGAGGTCCCATCAGCGAGGGAGAAAGCACAGTCCAAAGCCTGTGCCTAAACATACTCAACTATCTTAGCTACACGCAGAAGACGGATCTGTGCGACCACTTCTGCACACGCAGGAAAACTTTCTGCTGATTATTTATAACTACCTGTGCACATTTTGATCCGTTCCTTCATTCTGAGCCAGAACCTGTTGAGAGGCCTTGGGACCACCTGTATTTTCTGCCATGGGAGCTGACCATTTCACCCCCTCATACGGATCATCCTCACGTGCAGCAAGAGCTGCTTTGGGGACCTGAGCCCTGTTGGTGACAGAGGGTGCAAGCGCCTGGAATTTCTTTGCCCGCTATTTCTGTATTAAAACACACATTTTCTCATTCCGAGGGGGTTGCTGTTGCTGCATCACCTCCTGCCCGCTCTCCCAGCAGCCAGCACTGGGGCTGCAAGCAGGAACCAACGTTCCTCTCCAGAAACCACCTGCAAAGGAGCAGGAAACTATTTTGCCATCACTTATCCACCACACAGGAGGAAAGGGCCTGTGTTTGCCAGGTCCCTCTAGTCACTGCAGCCCTCGTACCTTTCTCAAAGGGAATTTTTAAGGTGTTCCAAGAGTATTGAGTTTCGCATCACCTAAGTGAGCTGTGTGAGGGTAAAAAGTGAGAGGAGCTTTTTCACCCGCACACAACCTGCTCAGCCCCTTTTTCCTGCAGGGGCTGGGGCTGCGCCTGGGCACAGGTCTGGGCTGCCCGGCATCCTGCCAGCACCGGCACCCGCAGCGCCCGCAGCCTGGGTGGCCACAGCTCGCACAGCGCTCTGCCGCAGGGGACACCACAGCATGGCCATCAGGAACCACCGCCAATGGAACAGAGCAGCCCAGGCGGCCACCACGGAGGCTGCAGCAGGCCGAGCCGCACCGAGGGCGTCCGGAGCCGTCACTGACGCTCAGGGGCAAAGCTCAGGGGCAACGCACAGGAACGGGGACGCACGGGAGGAACCACCAGCCCCGGCCTCGGCCGGCGCACGAGAACGTGGCTCTAAACAAAGTGCCGGGAAGGTCTGTGGGTGCCCCCGCACCCGGATCGGGCTGGGCCGCCTGGGCTGCGGCCGCGCACCCGGACCGAGCCCGGCACCGCAAAGAACCTCCCGGCCACCCCGCACAGCCCCGCGGCTCTGCGCATGCCCCAGTTTCCCCCCTGCCAATGCCGCTCTGCGCATGCGCCGGCATCTCCCGCCCGCCGCTTTTCTGCGCACTCTCCAAAGCGTCTCACCGGCCAATGCCGCTCTGCGCATGCGTCGGCACCTCCCGCCCGCTTCCGCTCTGCGCATGCGCCGGCGCTCGCCGCCCTCCGACCGGCAGGTGGCGCTACAGCGAGGGCGGCGGCGACGACGTTTCGGTACCGTGGGGGCCGGGCCGGGCCGGGCGGGGTTAGCGCTGCGCTGGCCCAGGGGGCAGAGAGGGGGGCAGCGGGAGGTGGGGGTCAGTGATGGACTGGAGGCCAGGATGGCGGTGGGGGCTGTGGGTGGGGGCCCATGGGGGCAGCGATGAGGCGGGGAGGCAGCGGTGAAGGTGGGGGGGCAGCGATGGGGGGGAGGGGATCAGAAATCACCGTGAGGGGCGTTGGTGGTGGGGCAGGGTGTAGGGCGGGAGCTGCGATGGGGGCAGCGGTGGGATGGGGGACAGCGACCAGGACGGGGCCGGCAGTCAGAGTGGGAGGGCTGGGGCTGAAGCCTCCGAGGGCGCCATGGGGCCCTGCAGGGCACTTGCGGGGCTGCAGCGTTGGAGCAGAGCAGTGCGGGGTCTCCACGGGCAGCACGGGGTTTCTGCAGGGTGCAGGGTCCCATGAAGGTGCTCAGCGGAGGGTGCCGTTGGGGAGGGCTACTGAGCAGGCTCGGGCCCCACGTGCAGGGGTGCGGTGCAGAGCAGGGTGCTGGATGCAGCAGCTGCTGCGTGCGGCACCCACCCCAAGCCCATACACCGAGTCCCTGCATGCAGCCCCCGTGCTGCAGGGCTGCTCTGTCCAGTGCAGCCTGCGGGCAGCAAAGAGCTGAGGGTGCAACCCCTGGCCTGGTGGGCCCGGGCTCAGCCTGCAGCAGCAAAGTGCCAGGCAGGGAGACAGTGATGAGCAGCGCCCCGACCCCCCTTGAGTCCCCGCAAGGTCACACATGACCCGTGCAGGGCCTCGGTGCCCTCCCTTGGCGTGGGGAGGTGCCTTGTGCACCCCAGGCCTAGGCCATGGCAACACCCACGGGTCAGCAGCTCGCTGCTGCCTCCGTGCTCCTGCGCCCAGGTGGGTGGAGGCGCTGGACAGACGTGTCATTCATTCTGTGAAAGCAGAACTGGGAGCTGTGGTTGGCCAAGGGTTATGTGCTGTTTCCTGCCGAGCTGCAGTACCAGTGACTGCCCTCCGTTAAGCCAGCGCAGATGCCCATGACGGCCCCTCAGGAGGCAGCCAGCGACGGCAGGCAGGGTGAGCAGCTGTGCGTCCTTTCTTGGGGGCTACGGCAAGGCCGGCTGTGTGGGGCTCAATGGGCTCTGTGGTGCAGTCCGGGCACACTGTCATGCCATGGCACTGGCCAGGCGAAGTGTCCCGCTTTGCGACATGTCGCAGCCACGAAGGGGCTAAGGTAACCACGGAGGGCAGGCAGGGCTGGTAGGGGAGCTTCTGCCTCTAGACATGCGGCAGAAGCCAGGAGGTGGAGGAAATGGGGCTGAGGAAAAACATGCTGGAGTGGGGGGTGCTGGCTGGGGCCTCTGAGGCAGCGTGTGCCAGGGACAGAGCGTTGTGGGGGTCTTGAGATGGCTCCGTGGGGAACACGAAGGGTCAGAACTCGCCCCCTGCGCATGGTGGCGAAGCAGGACGCTTTGCTCAATGCCAGCTGACAAGTTACTGCGACAGTTCCTCTAGCAAACTGCCTGCGGCTTCTTCGCAAGGGGAACAGCCTTCCCGCGTTAGCTGCTTGCCACAACGAGCGGGAAGGCTGAGAAAATGGTCCCTACCATGCACCAGGGCTGGAGTAGTAGGTCATCGTCCCTGGGACAGGCAAGGCCTGCACAGCTCGCGTGGGTTGGCATTGCTCCACTCGGGTGCCTAGCAGTCCCTGTGCCCTCTGTGCTCCCCTCGCTATGGGGCAGCTGGGGACACTCCTGAAGAGCTGCCTGGCCTCGGTGGGGTGCTTAAGCGCCAGAAGGTGGTGGCACAGTGTGGAGGACCAAGACTCAATCGCATGTCCGCAGGGAGCGGGCACGTTGCAGTTGTCCCTCTCCTGACCCGCGTAAGCTCTGTTCACCGCCAGCCCATCCCTCTACCAGTGCCGGGAGGTGAGTGCTGCCCGGCAGGCTGGTGCAGCAAGCGTGACACAGGTCCCCGTGGCCCTTCCTGCCACTGCCACAGCCCTTCCTTGGCAGGAAAGGCCACAGGCAGCAGCAAGCGCTGCTGCAGCGCTCTCATTTGACCTTGGACCCGCCGCTAGTTCTTCCAGACCCGTCCAGCACCACTGCAAGCTCGTTGAAAGCAGGCACTGAGTGCCTGTTCTGAGCCCAGTGGTGCAGCCGGGACTTGCTGGGCAGCACTTGCCGGGCAGGGGCAAGCTGATGTGAGCCTGGACACCACTAAGCTGTTGCCTGCTTCGTCTCCCATTAGTGTGAAGAATGGGCTCCATGTCGGAGGAGCTCAGCCTGGTCCCCCTGCACCAGAGGCCGGAGCTGATGGAGGCCTGTGCCCAGCTGCTCAGCGAGGAGTGGGGCAAGAGCCAGGCATCACGGCTCCACTCACTGCAGCGCTCCTCGGACACCTTCCCCACCTGCCTGCTGCTGCTGCAGCGCTCGGGCCCTGCTCAGCTCTCCGCCTCGGAGAAGAGCCTGTGCCAGCTCCTGGGCCACGTCCGGCTGTCCCGTGTGGCCGGCCACCCCCATAGCCTCTTCGTGGAGAGCGTGGTGGTGCCCAAGGCGCTGCGAGGCCAGGGCTACGGGAGAAAGCTGATGGAGGCCACGGAGCGGTACGCCCGGGCCCGTGGTTTTCACCGCCTGCACCTCACTACCCACGACAAACAACACTTTTATGCTCACCTGGGCTACATGCTGGCCGAGCCAGTGCAGATCATGCCTTTCGTGAGCACCGGGATCTCTGCCAAGGTGCTGCGGGTCTTCTCTGCGCAGCCCAGGCCAGCTGTAAGCACCCCGGGCACCTTGGTGCCAGCCACCAACAAGCACACCCTGCCACCCCCGGCGGTGCCCCCAGCGGTACCCCCGCCGCCTCCGCTGCCTCCGCAGTGCTGCTCAAGGGCAGCCCCGGCCACAAGCTGTGGGCAGAGCCTCCTGGAAACCCCCCACCGCGATGCCAAGGGCCTGCCCATCTTCTGGATGCAGAAGGACGTTTGAGGTCCCAGCACCTCGATACGGTCATTAAAGGCAAGTGCGGGCAGAGGATACTCATCCCAGCCCGATCGACTGCTGTTGTTTAAGGCTGGTTCCTGCACCCTGAACCTGAGGTTGCCCCTGGTTCCATTGCAGCCACGGGGCGCTGGAGGGCCGGTAAAGAAGAGGCTGGATTAGGAGTTGGTGCCTGCAGTGTCTGGCCTGTTGCCAACGGAAAAGTGGCCTTGGTGCCGAGCAGGTGCTGAGCCCTCCAGTTAGGCCAGCTCTGCTCCAGGGCTCAGGCTCTGCCTGCAGTGGGGTGCCGCAAAGCCAGGTCCTCTGTGGGCCCTGTGGTCCAGACTGGTGTTCTGGGAGCTGTGCCCAGTGCCACAAGTGTCTTGGCTGTCTGCATGTGCCAGTGCAAGGGTTGTCATACCAGCTCCAAGGCAGCAGAAAGCGAGGCCTGACTAGTGCAGGGTGCCAGAACCATGTGTCTTGTTGGGGACGAGGTGTCCAGCAGAGGCTGTGTTCCCTGCAGGCTGCTGCCAAGGAAGCTGCAGCGCTGCAGCATCTTCACGCAGGGGCAGGTGCTGCTGCTGCTAGCCCAGCTCTGGCAGTGGCGGGTGGGCAAAGTGGGAGGGAGACGCTTGGCAGGAGGCGTCGGGCCCCTTGCTGGGAATTGGAGTCACCTGCCCTGTCATGCGGCCCCGGGACCTGCTCTCTAATCCTCGCCTGAGCCGCTGCCAGCAGGCGGGCGGCTGCGTGGCGCCAGGTAGTGCTGCCTGCGGTGGCCCGCACCTGCTTCCCCCAGCCTGGGATCGCACAATCCCGTATGGTTGGTGTCAGAAGGGACCTCTAGGGGTCATGCAGTCCAGCGCCCTGCTCCAGCAGGGACACCCAGATGGGTTTGAAGATCTCCACAGAAGGAGTCTCCAGAGCCTCTCTGGGCAGCCAGTGCTAGGGCTCTGCACCCTCACAGAAAAGAAGTTCTTCCTCACATGGAAGTGGAACTGCCTGGGTTGCACCCGTTACCCCTTGTCCTGTCACTGGCCACCACCAAGAAGAGTCTGGCCCCATCCTCCGCACATCCTCTCACCAGGTACTTGGATAGATCCCACTCAGTCTGCTCTTCTCCAGGCTTAACAGGCCCTGCTCACTTGGTCTTTCCTCACAAGATTCGTGCTTGAGTCCTTTAATTTTGTCACTCTTTGCTACACCCTCTCCAGAAATCCCATGTCCCTCTGGTATCAGGAGCCCAAATGGGCTGGTTGCCGCTTTGGCTCAAAGCCTCTTTTTTGAGGGCTGCCACAGGAGGGTGGCACCTTGGCAGGTGGCTCAAGAGCAGAGCCTGGCCCCCCTGCGGCCCGCTCGCCAGGGGCAGGAGAGAAGAGCCAGTGCTCGGGTCCCTGCTGGTAGCGGAGCTAGGAGCCGGGAGGGAAACAGGAGCGTTTGGGCGGGTGGGGAATGACTTGACTTGCAGGGACTTGCCACAGCTGCCTTGGCACCAGGACCCAGTAAGTAGTTGTCCACCAACAGGGAGGGCTCTGAGGCAGGGCAGGACAGCCGTGTGTCCACAGTGCCGTCTGACCCCATTGCTTTCCTTCTCCCTACAGGGTGCTGCCCACGAGGGTGGCCCACCATGGGGCCAGCACTGGTGCTGTGGGCCTTGGTGACACTGCACGTGGTGAGTGGCGAGCGCCCTGCGCCCGAGCCCATCGCAGGCGGCCGGCCCTTCACTGTGCTGTGGAACGTACCCGCGAGCCGGTGCTGGCACCGCTTCGGTGTGGCCCTGCCCCTCAGCAGCTATGGCATCGTGGAGAATCTGGGCGGCCACTTCGCGGGCCAGAACATCACCATCTTCTACAAGAACCAGTTTGGGCTGTACCCGTACCTGTCCCACCAGGGTATTGCCCACAATGGGGGCATCCCGCAGCGGGTGCCCCTGCACAGCCACCTGGGCAGGGCAGCAGGCGACATCGGACTGCGCCTGCAACCTGCCTTCCGTGGCCTGGCTGTGCTCGACTGGGAGGAATGGAGACCCCTCTGGGCCCGCAACTGGGGGGCCAAAAGGGTCTACCGGGCCGCCTCGGAGCAGTGGGTGTGGGACCGGCACCCCCAGCTGCCAGCCCCGCGGCGGCGCCGGCTGGCCCGCGAGGAGTTTGAGCACGCGGCCCAGGCCCTCATGGAGCAGACGCTTTTGCTGGGCAAGACTCTGCGCCCTGGCGGGCTCTGGGGTTTCTACCGCTTCCCCGACTGTTTCAACAGCAACTGGGCCAAGGAGGCCAACTACACGGGTCAGTGCCGGCCTGCAGAGGTGCTGCGCAACAACCAGCTCCACTGGCTCTGGGCCGCCTCGGCCGCGCTCTACCCCAGCATTTACCTGCCACCGGCGCTGCCGCAGCGCCTGCGCCACCGCTATGTGCACCACCGGCTGCGCGAGGCCCTGCGTGTCGCTGCCTTTGGTGCCACGGGCGCCCTGCCCATCATTGCCTACTCGCGCCTCTCATACCGCCGCTCGCCCCGCTTCCTGGCGCCGGTAAGGGCTGTGGCGGGGCCGGGTAGCACTGCAGCTGGGAGGGCAGTGGCTGCAGCAGCGCCAAGCCACAGCCCTGGCTGTATCTGTACTCCACAGGCCGATCTGGTTCGCACGATTGGAGAGAGCGCGGCGCTGGGCGCTGCCGGCCTCGTGCTCTGGGGAGACCTATCCTACTCGCGCTCTGCTGTGAGTATCACCGCCAGCGCCCCCGCCAGCCGGGCGGCACCTCCGCCTGTCCGAGCGGCCTCCAGGGCTGCCATAGGCCCACAGGGGACAGCAGCAGGGGGCTCAGGCGGGGGACAGGTGAGAAGGACTGGGGAGGGCACGTCCCTGCCCAGGATGGTGCAGGGAGCTCCAGGCAGGAGCAGGGCAGCCACGTGTCTGGCTCCTGGGTGGACCCACAGCCGCTGTTGTCCTCGCAGGAAAGCTGCGCCAGCCTGCGCCACTACCTGGTGTCCACGCTGGGGCCCTATGTGGCCAACGTAACAGCAGCCGCCTGGGAGTGCAGCCACAGACAATGCCACGGGCACGGGCGTTGCGTGCGCCGGCAGCCGCAGGACCTGGGCAGCTTCCTGCACCTCTCCAATGGGCTGGACGGGCACCTGCAGGCACCGTTCCGCTGCCACTGCTACCACGGCTGGAGCGGCGAGGGCTGTGCCCAGCAGGTCCAGCTCAGCTCCGGCACTGCCTGCCCCACGCCCACCCGTGCCCACAGCCTCTATGCACACAACAGCTTCCCGCCCTCTCACACCTGCCTCCCACGGGGCACTTGGGGTCGGTGACCATGGCTGGGGACCGCTGCGGTCCCCTTCCCTGGCACACAGTCCTGGGTCCTGGTGCCCAGTGCTACCAGGGGCTTCTTATCCCCTTGTTAAATAAACACTCTGTGGCACAGTCAGCGTTATCACTGTGGGCAAGGCTGGGTGCAGTCTGCACCACGCAGTGCTGCTGCCATGGGGCAGGTGACCCATGGTGTTGCAGGGCTGCCCACCTGCACCGTAGCTTCCCCACCCAGGCCATTCCCTGGGTCCCTATGGTGCCATGATGATCTTGTGCCCCTTTTCCCCTGGGAAGGGGGCATGAGGCTCCTCGTCCTTGGCTGTGCTGGCACAGTGCTGCCCGTGACACTGATACAACCACCGGGCCCCTGTCTCCGGGGCTATATTTATCCCCACCAGCCACATTTCTCCCTGTTCTATTTTAAGCAGCACAGTTGGCGCCCTGGGGACGCAGTGCCCAGCTCATCGGGGCCCCACACTGCCCTGCTGCCCAGCGCAGCACCCAGGCCGGGCTGCGCCTGGGTACCCGGTGCAGGCAGCTATGCCCAGGGAGGCTGCAGAAGGTAGGCTGGCACAGGGGGGCCCCACACCTTTCGGGGCCGGGCCGGGTGGGACGGGCAGGGATAGCATGGGGACAGGGACGTGGTGCCCCCCTGCACCAAGGGGGCTGCGCGGAGATACCCACCCTGGGGAGGAGGCTGTGCTGGGAGGGTGATATGTGCAGTAGAGCAGGGTGGCAGCAGGGGGGTTTCTGGTAGGGGTGGCCAGGGGCCAGCTGGCACAAACCTCTGGGCAGACGATGGTGGGAGCGGGGGGCAGACACCACCGGCAACCGTCCCCGACTGGGCACTGCGGTGCCTGCAGGTCGCTGGGCACAGTCCAGGCTGGCAGCACGGAGAAGACCTGGGCACAAGCTGCAGTCTCTGCTGCCACCTCCCCCAACAAAGAATTGGTCCCAGTCCCAAAGCGCAGGCCAAGCCCACATGTGACAAGCAGTGCTGCCAGCAGTGCCAATGCCAGCAGTTGCCAGCCACAAGTCACTGAGCCCTTAGAGCAGGCAGGCACGGGCACACTCGCCCTGCTCTTGAGGGGGCATGACCACACAAGCTGCAGAAACCCAAACAAGACCCCAGGAGAAATCTTCTCCCTCTACCTTGCAGCTGCTTCCCACCACGATGCCAACCAGGCTGGGGTCATGCCTGCTCCCAAAGACGCTCCCCTTGCCCTTTTTTGGGACCCTGTGCCCATTATTTAGTGTGTCCCCTCCTCAGGCTGGCACAGACCTGCTCATGTTCTAGCTGTATGTACCCAAGCATCACACAAACCCTGGCTCAAACGGGATGTGCAAAAACACACAGCTGCCAAACTGGGACTAAGCCTGGCGCCAGCCTGCCCCTGCCCGCGGGTAGCGGGGCAGCCCCAGTGCCAGGCTGCAGCGCCAGGAAAGGTGGCTCAATGCTGCCCTGAAGCCAAGGGCGGATTCCAGCCCCGCTAACGAGGCCCTGGCGTCGCGCTGCCTGCCAAGGGCCCTGCTGACAGCTCGCCAGGCTGGGGCACAAGCCAGCACGCGTTGCGTGTCACAGCGACGCGCCGGCCCTGCCGGCGCAGCGTGCGCCACCCCCACAGGCATGGGCTGGGGTGGCACCAAGGCTTCCGCTGCTCGCAGAGTGGAGGCTGCGGCAGGCGGGGATGGGCCAGTGCCCGGGTCAGGCGCCTAGGGCTGGGGGATGCAGCAGGCGGCGCCTGTTCTCACCCCCGCTCCATGGCAGACAACGCGGGGAGGGCAGATGGCACCGCCCCACCAGAGCCTGCCGACCCCGATGACAGCGAGCCCGGAGATGTCGGTCTGCGTCCCGTCGAGTCCATCAGTGACCTGCACTGGGCCACAAGCGGGCACAAGGGCACTGAGGGTAAGAGCGGCCCAGGCTGCCAGTGCTGCCCGAGGCGGCCCTGCCAGCCACAACAGCCCGTGGGTGCTGGGGGCGGCCACTGACCGGCCCTTCTCTCTCCCCCACCGCAGGGAACGGTCCAGCTCAGCCCAGCGCCCTGCGCAGGCCCCGTGCGCACCTGCCGCCCCGCGTGGCCCCAGGCCAGCCTGCCCTGCCCGTGCTGCGCCCTGGCCCTGCCGCCACCGCCTGCCCTTGCGGCAGCCCCCGGCACCCGCTCTTTCTCGCGCTACTGGGCCTCCTGGCACTGGCCAGCCTGGTCCTTGCCACACTGGCCATCTACCTGAGCGGTACGTGGGGACAGTGGGGAGCTCCCTACTGCCCAGCCCCATGCAGGGCACCTGGCTGGGCACCCCACCTCTGCAGCAGCACCCACAGGTGCCCCCTGCTCTCCCTGCAGTGCTGCAGGACCAGTCTGTGCGGGTGCTGCTCAAGTGGCTGGAGAGCCAGGAGGAGGCCGTGCGGCAGCTGCGGGCCACCAGTGGGCAGCTCTGGGCTCGCCTCAACGCCAGCGAGGCGGTCGGCGGGCACCACTGAGTCCAGCAGGGCAGCAGGACTCTAGCACCCAGCACTGCCCCTGGCGGGCAAGGGGCACCGGACTGCAGGGTGAGGAAGCAGGCAGCCCTGCCCCACTGACCCCCCGCCACACTATTTATTGCCCCAATCTGCTCAGACCTGGCAGCAGCCCCCAAACAGAGGCAGAAGATGCCAAGGGAAGGGAAGGTGCCTGGACAGACAGGCAAAAGCCCAGGAGGTGCGAAGGGGCTGGCACAGGCTGGAGGGAAAGGCAAGGCAGCGCCAGCCCTGGGTGGCACCTTTTCCTCTGTAAAATAAAGCAGCGGGCACCCTGCAATCAGCCTTTTAATTACCTCCAGTAATCAAGTTTTATCAAATCACCACGATAAATATATGGGTGGGGGGAGAGGGAGTCCCTCCCAGCTGGCCCGACCGTACTGCTGCCCGCTGCAACCCTGGGTGCTTCGAAGAGTCGCCGCTGCCCAGAGCGGGCAGCCCCAGTGCTCCAGGCAGCCCTGGCACCCCAGGGAGGCAGCGCAGGCAGGTGCCTGCTCCCCCCGGCTCCGCCCCAATTTGTTGCCCACAGACAGGGCTGCTTCCTACAAACGCGCTGGGACAGGAAAAGGGTTGAGCAGTTATTTGGCAGAGCTGGGCAGTGCCCACCAGTGCCCGCTGGGGTGCTGGGGTTGTTACCACCCCCTGCGGCTGTGTGGGCACTCCAGAAGGGACAGAGTGCCGGGCCAGCCCCGCAGTCCCCGCGCTGCCTGGAGCAGCCCGGACACCCCTCCCCGCTGCCAACACAGAGAAGTCCAACTGCATTCTGTCCCAAGGAAGCCTCCCCACAGAGCTCTCCTAGCCCCATGGACAACCCCTAAGCCAATACAGGAGGACTTAAGGAGGAGGGCACAAGTGAGGGAACCTCCTCCTCAAACCCGAAGGACCCCTGGGACACCCTGTCCCGTTGTGCCCTGTGGAGCTCTAATGCCCCTTGGCACAGGGCAGGCACCCAGCAGCACGACCCACCTCCCTCCCCTCTCCCCCACTTTTTTTTTTCCTTTCTTTCTTGTTTTTGGTTAAAAAAATAAAAGAGGGGGCAACCCCCAGCGGGGCAGCACCAGACATTAAATACTCTGCTGTACACATGTAAAAGCCCAAGGGCCAGGGGCACCGGCCCCTCACAGTGGTGGGTCTGCAGTCCACACGGACCAGGGGGCACTGCCCCACTCTGCCCGTCACAGCACGTCCGCCCGCTTGTCCCGTACCCGGCTTCGGGCTTTCGTGCGGGCTTTGAAGGCAGCTGAATTGTAGAAGTGCTGGGAGGGGAAGGAAGGAGAGACGGATTAGGGAGCTACCAGGTCCCCACCAGCCCCACGGTGCCAGCTCCAGGTTGCAGGACCAGCCACAAGTGTGTGCCAGGCCAGAGCCCCACATTGGGGTGGGCACTGCTAGGCAAGGGCAGCAGCACAGGAGTCAGGCTGCAAAACGGGCAGCGTCATGAGGCCTTCCCACCCCTGCACCTGGAGGTGAAAAGGCAGAGCGCAGCACTGTCCTCTGCACACAAAGCTCATCCCTGGCGCTGCAAGCACTATCCCCTACCCTCCCCAGCACCCAGCCTGATGGGCACTCACCTTCTCAAAGCGGGAGACCTTGCTGGCTTTCAGCGTAGCTGCATCCAGCACCAAGGGGGGTCCGAGGCCAAAGATCTCCCGTAGCAGCTCGTTGTTCTGGGGGGCCAAGACATCTGTCAGCACCTGCTGGCAGTGCCTCGTCAGCTGCTCAGCACTGACGCCTGGCACTCACCTGGAGGTGGTGGCGGATGCCAGAGCCCAGCACCTCCTTGAAGGCTTGGTACGTTCGCCGACGTGCCCAGCTGTCCACGTGGACACACTCCAGGCCAAAGCAGACGGTCTCCTCCTGATACTGCCCACTCTGCGTAGAGAGGGGCATCAAGAGGCACCTGGGCACCAGCCCACACTGCGAAGGGCTCTGCAGGACAGGGCGCAGTTCCTGCCCTCATCCAAGGCCCGGCAGTGCAGCCAGCCCTCCCCAGGCTCGGGCACCTCAATGAAGCGCAGGATGTCCCGGAAAATGGAGCGCTGCTTCCGCCGGTCCATCTTGGCCCGATACTTGTTGCTCTCGGTGGCCAGGACTTTGAGCTGGGCGCATAGGAACTCAGTGTCTTGGTGGCCCAAGTCCTCCTGCCAGGAAAGTGGTTTGGAGAGGACAAGGCTCTTGGCAACCCCAGGATGGGATTGTGGGATAACCTAGGTCAGCCTCTCCTCTTCAGCACGAGCCGAGGACTCCAGCCTGAAGCATCCTGACACCCAGTCAGCCACGGCTTCTCACATCAACCACGCGCCAGCCCAGCCCACAGCACAGGTAGCCAGCAAGACCCCAGCAGATGCCAGCTCCAGGAGTACCCGCCTCCCACCCAGCCGTGCCCAACGCTACCTCCGCGTCCTGGGCGAGCTCAAAGAGCAGTGCGATGGTTTCTCCAGCCATGATGCGCAGAGTGACACTGTTGCTGGACAGCAGCAAGGGCAGCTTGAGCCAGTGACTGCAGCAGGAAGGCACAAGGGGAATCAGCCCCGATGAGCAGCCAGGCCTGCTGCTGCCTGGGGCCTTTCCTCTCCTCTCGTGTCCCTGCACCAGAGCCAGCTGGCCCGATGCCACACACACACCAGGCCCCAAACGCCCTCACACTGGCGTTCACAACCGCCAGTGCCTGGGGGCACCAGGCTCACTCACTTGTCTAAAATACTCCTGATGTGGGAGGTGGGGCAGATGGTGAGGAGCAGGGACCAGGCCTGGAGGGCGCTGCAGTGCAGAAGACCATGCTGCACGGGCATGGGGTTGCCGTCACCCATGCCAGGGGCACTGAAGATGCCCTCTAAGCAGGTCAGACACGACACTAGGTCCTGCGAAAGGAAACAAACCCTCATCAAAGCACAAAAGTCAGAAAAATGCCAAGGCAAATTCACAGCCTGTGTAAGACGCGATGAGCGAGGACATGGTGGGTCCACAAGGAGACCCGGGGGCACAAAGGGCTGCCACATCTCTGCGCCCTGCCCTGCCAAGCATCAACACTGCCCAGAGAAGGGGCTGGTCAGTCCCACCAGCTCTGTCTTTACCCCCTGCCAAAGGGCAGCCCCGCGGGCTGCACACAGGCAGCACAGCAACCCCAGGGGGACCCCACAGGGGACGAGTGGCTGCCGGGGCAGGCGGCAGCCATGCGCAGTTACCTCCAGATCGACAACAGCGATGTAGCAGCACATGCCCAGGGCTGCGGCACACTGGAGAGAGACGCAGGAAAAAGTCAGTGAGGGACCCGTGCCGCTCCAGCGCTCACCCATAGGCAAACCGCCAGGCACTCTTCCCCAAGGCCTGGCAAAGGGGCGGCTTTGCAGTGCCCTGCCTAGAGGTCCTGGCACTTTACTCACAGCTCCCTGCTCCTGGCAGAGGCTCCAGTGCAGTCACCACTTTGCAGCCATAGGTGCCTCAGTGCCAGTTGAGCACTGCCTGCTGCCAAGGTGCCTCCCCCACCCCCCAGCAAGGGAACCCAGCCTTACGCTCTGCCGGGCGGTGGTGCTGGCCACGCTGTCTATCAGGATGCTGACCAGCAGAGGCTTCAGGCTGCGAAACACCTCCTCGCTCTCAGGGCCAGAGCCCATCTGGAGGCAGAGGAGGGTGAGGACGGTGCCCGCCAGTGCCTGCTCCTCCCCTTTACCTGTGGGCAGCACAAGAGACCTCCCTGGGTGAGCCGCCTTGAGCAGCGCCGCACCGGAGCCCCCCAGGGGCTACTCCCTAGTTCCACCCAGGTGCCGCGCTGCCCGCACCTTTCTTGAGGCACTTCTCTAACGCGTTAGTGAGTGTGAGGCGCCGCTCGAGCAGGAACTCGGAGAGGGTTCGGGAGGAGAAGGCCAGGCGCAGGCTTTGCAGGGCTGCCTGGCGCGTCTTGGCGCTGCAAGAGACCCCCCAGGTGAGCAGCCTCGAGCACACGGACAGAGCCGTGCCCGCGGGGCGCCCGTCACCTCCTGTCCAGGACGCTGTCCACGTGCTCCTTCAGCCGCTCCTCGGCCGCCTCCTGCCGCGCCTGCTCGTCCGCCGCCTCGCTCCCTGCCACGGCAGCGGCCGCCTCAGCGCGGCTCCCGCGGTGCGGCCAGGGCCGCCGCCGGC
>VWPW01015250.1:79037-98708 GCA_013389825.1 Crypturellus undulatus
CCCGCGGCGCCGCGGGCTCTGCCCCGCGCCCCAGCCCGGCGCCCCCCGGGGCGCTCCCTCTCCCCGCGGCCCCTGCGGCTCGTCCGGCCACCCCAGGCTGGCGCCGGGTCGGGTTACCCTTTGCTCTTTCGTTTCCGGCAGGCGAGGAGCAAAGTTTCGATATCCCGAAAGCAAAACTGGGAATCGAAACTTGGTTCCTCGGAGCCGCTGCTTAAGGTAGCTCCGGGCTGCCTGCCCAGCCCCGGGGCTGCAGTGAATCTGGGGAGCACCATTCCGCTGCCTGCAGCAACACGGTGGCCTCTGGTGAGCTGGGCCCTGGCTGTGTCCCACGGCCGTTGGTGACCCTGGTGTTGCCAGGGCCACTAGAGCCAGCCATGTCCCAGCAGCTGCGGTGATGCTGGTGCCTCTGGCACTGCTGGAGCCAGCCGTGCCGAGCACTAACCGCGCCCCAGCCCTGGCACGTGCTGCGGGGACAGGAGCCCCCAGCACGGACACAGGCTTGGGGCACCCCATGGGAGCCAAGGGCCTTCGTGACAGCCAGGCACGGGGAGGGGGCGCTCGGACACCAGAGAACCTCCCTGAGGCCACCTCCTGGTTCCCCGTGCAATGCCGTCCCCACGGAGGCGTCTAGTGCTGCTGCTGGGGAATCCCCTGGCACTAGGGCCCGGGCTGGGAGGACCCGGCAGCTCCTCTGCTCTGCGCGGCTGGGCCAGAAACGAAACTCCGGCCCACCTTAACTTCCCCGCCGTGACGCCACTGGGCGGCAGCCTGGGAAGGTTTAAAGGCAGTTGCAAGCGAGAGAGGGCTGCAGGTGCCGGGCGACAACGACTAGAGCTCCAGGAGGACGATGGCACTGGGGCAAGTGCCAGCCATGGAGCTGGAGAGAGTATCCCAGCGCGAGCTGGATGCCTGGATTGCCAGGAACCTGGAGCCCAGCACCGCTTTCAGCAGACAGGTGAAGGAAACGGTGAAGAAGATCTGTGATTTCCTCAAGGAGCAGTGCTTCGACAGCATCCGCGTGCACAAGACCGTCAAGGTGGGTGCTGCCTGCTGCCTCTGGGCACCGTGACCCCTGCCTGCCAGGCCCCTCACGGCCCCTGGGGCTCCCTCCCTAGCCTGGCACCCAGTGCCGCCTTCCCCTTGCCCCGCACATGCAGCTTGTGCTCTGCCTCCATTTCCCTTAGCAGCTTTCTTGAGCAGTAAGGGTCCTACCCCGCTGCCTTGGCCTGGGGGGTGGCAGTGCTGACTAGGTGCCATGTCCTTCCGCAGGGCGGCTCCACAGGCAAGGGCACGGCCCTCAAGAACAACTCCGATGCCGACATCGTGGTGTTCCTCAGCTGCTTCTCCAGCTACCAGGACCAGAAGGAGAGGCGAGCTGAAATCCTCAACCATATTGAGAAGATGCTGGAACAATGCAGAGCTACGCTGACGTTCTCTGTGATGATCATCAATCTCCGGCGCAAAGGCCGCTTCGGCACGTCCGCACGCTCCCTCAGCCTCACCCTCCAGTCCACATCATGCTCAGAGTCTGTCGATGTCGATGTCCTGCCTGCCTATGATGCGTTGGGTAGGGCTCCACGCTCGACAGATGTGGAGCTGGGGGCAGCTCCTGCTGGGGCAGCTCTTGCAGCGCTCTCTCCCTGCACAGGGCAGGTGATCCAGGACGCCGCGCCAGATCCTAACGTGTACGTGAGGCTCCTGGCTGCGCGTGGGGACCTCAGCGAGTTCTCTCCCTGCTTCACTGAACTGCAGAAGCTGTTTGTGAAGCGGTGCCCCGCCAAGCTCAAGAACCTGCTGCGCCTGGTCAAGTACTGGTACAAGGAGGTGAGTGGCTGCCCAGCCCTGCGGCGCCGGCATGGGCATCCCAGGATCCATCCCATGCCCTGAGGTGCCTGTGCCTGCCAGCTCCCACCTGTTCCCATCTCCTTCCCAGGTTCTGAAGCCACGAAACCCCTCAGCAAATCTGCCCCCCAAGTACGCCCTGGAGCTGCTGACCATCTACGCGTGGGAGCAGGGCACAGGGGCTAGCGAGGACTTCAGCATGGCTGAGGGCTTCCGCACCGTGCTGGAGCTCTTGTGCCAGCACCAGAAGGTCCTCATCTACTGGGAGAAGTACTATTCCCTCCAGCACCCTGATGTCGGTGTCTTTGTGAAGAACCTGCTTCTGCACAGCTCGCGGTGAGAGCCCCCAGCCCAGGCACCACCTCCGCTGCAAGTGGGGTTCGCATCTGGGCAGGGGCCATGGGCACAACTGCAGAATGCCCAGGCCCCCATCTGCCCTGGACCAGCACTGACTGCAGGGCCTGTGCTTGTCTTCACAGCCCCGTGATCCTGGACCCTGCTGACCCAACAGGGATCCTGGGCCAACGCGCAGATTGGGGTGCGGTGGCCAAGGAGGCTACTCGTTGCCGTTCTCTGCCCTGCGTCGCCTTTGTCCATCCATGGAATGTGCAGGTAGGGCTGCCCGTGCCTAAGCAGGTCGTAGTCCCCAGATCATGTCCTCACCAACCTCACCCACCTGCCCTCTTCCCCCACAGCCGGCCCGGCCCGTCACAGTGGAGATAAAGCGTCTGACAGGCCACACGCTGACCATGAGCATCAGCCTGGACACCACCATCCTGGAGCTGAAGAGAAGGATTAGCGCCCAGTGGGACATCCCTGTATACCAGCAGTGCCTGGGCCAGCAGGAACCTGGCCGGGCTCCCCTAACCCTGCAGGACAGTGCAACGCTGGCTGCCTCTGGCTTCTTAGGCAGCACCATGCTGATGCTGTTGCAAACCGAGGACATGGAGGTGCTGGTGAAGGACAACTGCCGCATGACCCCCTACACCGTGCGGCCCACCGATACCATCCAGCAACTCAAGCAGAAGATCTACGAAAAGCAGCGTGTTCACGTAGACCAGCAGCAACTGATGTTTGACTCCAAGCAGCTGGAAGATCAGTACACGCTGGCGCACTACGGCATCCAGAGCAAGAGCGTCATCTACCTGCTCCTGCGTCTCCGTGGGGGCACAGACCGCCAGTACCCCCGCCCCCCTGCTCCCTTTCCCTCCTAAGCATTGCCTGAGCACCAGCCCACCCTGCTCTGTCCGTGCACCAACCAGCACGCTGTAAATAAATGACTCGGAAAAGTTTTGTGCTGCCCTGGCTTTAGGGACTGTGCGAACCAGCAAAGCAACAGTTTGGAAATGAGCTCACAGGGAGGGAACAAGGATGCTAGGTAGGCATGGCAGTGGAAAACAGGTCCTGCCAGGTTGGGGATGCCAGCCCAGCACCAAACCTGGTGCCGGCAACATGGGCATGGGGTGCACGTGGGGGCACGTAGCCCTTCTGTGGCCTATGGCTGCTCCTGAGCCTTTCCACTCTCCATTCCGACAGCATCACAAGCACAAGCACTAATTTAAGGCGGTCCCAGCCCTGGGGCTCTGCCTCTTCCTCAGCCACCCAGGGCTGAGGGTTATGGAGATTGGAGACGAGCCCCCCCCCCCCACCTTTCCCCACTGGGCCCCTTGCCAAGGGATCACACAGCACCAATCCCAGGACACTCGGAGTGGGGAGGCAGGATAGGGGATATATGTCTGGGGCTGGGTTACCAAAGGGCTCCTGTTTCCAGGGTCTCCAGGGCTGCTCTGGCCAGTCACCACCCAGGGACCTTCATCAGCAGGAGGGTGTGGCCACAGGCCAGCAGTGCAGCTGTCTGCAGGCTCAGGAAGATGCTGGAGCCGCGGATGCCATGGACACCTTGCGATTTGGGGTTGCTCCGGGGCCCCTCCCCATTGCCCAGCTCTTAGGCCCCCCAAGCGAGGGGTGCCCGCAGGAGGCTGGGGGTGCCATGCCCTGTGCTCACGCTGGGGACTCTTGTGTTGGGGTCGGCACAGCCAGCACCGGGGTGCCACTGGCTCCACTGTCAGTGGGGGTGCAAATATCATCACCACAGGTAGTGGGACAGAGCCGAGCCGGGGGCTGCATTTCAGGTCCTCCCTGAAGCCTCGTCTCTGGCAAGTTCCTGGCAACCACTCAAGTTTCGATTTCAGCCTTCTGGAAACGAAAGTGCAGCCACCTACTCCGGGCGGCCCTGCAGGACGGAGGTGTACAGGGGGGAAAATGACTTTCTGGGGGATTTCCTATGGGGTGAAGGGCATGCCTGGGATGGGCTGGGCACATTCCCGCTGCTGGGCTCAATCGTCTGCTTTATTGCGTTCAGTTAGTACAAATGCGGGGGCTCAGCGGCTCTCCCCCACGCAGCTTTGCCCGGGATGCTGGGCACCTCCAGCCTCCTCCCCTCCGGGCAGAGATGCCCCTTTGGTCCTACCAGCCCCAGGGCAATGCCTCGGTCCCCAGTCCTGGCCAGTGCTCCTGCCAACCTGGTGCACCTTGGACCCCTCCCCATGATGTGAGCACCTCCTTCCCTGCCCAAAGAGTGCAGTCCGGCCCTGCCCGCCCCAGCACACCCAGGGCAGATTTACATTCCTCTGTAGCAGTCCATAAATCCAGTGGTTCTGTGGTGTCCCAGGACCCTGCTTGGGCCCCCGCAGGTGCTCAGAGCGGGTGGTAGCGGGCACAGGGATCCCTGACCTGGCAGCATATGGGCACAGCCATTGGAAGTCTCCAGGCCAGCCGCTCTACCCACCCCAGCCCCGGAGCTGCCACTGGCCCTGTTCCGGCCCTGCCGCCCTGCTGCAGGGTGACCCCTGCACTGCTGCCCTGCCTTCTGCCCGCCCAGCCCGCAACTCTGCTCCTAGACAGAGCCCAGCGCCCAGGGCCGGCACCAGGGTCACCACGGGGATGCATGGCGGGGCCCTCGCTCGGCGCGCGGCGCCTCGTGCATGCGCCGGCTGCGGCCTTTGCGCGGCTCCTGGGTCTGCCGCCATGCGGGGGGCCGGGCCTTGCTGCTGAGCGGTGGGGGCAGCACCGGCCGCCTGCGAGTCGCAGGGCTGCCGCGGCTCCAGAGTTGCTCGCACACCCTGTCCATGGCCCCCAGGGGCGGGTGCTCCACCAGCTGGAGGAAGTCCCGGTACCAGACCTTGTGGCCGGGGGTGCCCACTGGCTCGGCAGCCAGCGACAGCCCCGGGGCCTGCTGAGCACTGATCACCTCCAGTGCGAGCCGCAGCAGGGGCTGCGTGAAGCCGTGCTCCACAGCGTGGCAGAGGTAGAGGCCAGCGTCGCGGGGCTGCACGCTGCGCAGCAGGATGCCCCGCTCTGTCCATACCACCCTTTCGTCCAACTGCACCTGTGGGCACGGAGGGGTTCTGTGTGGGTGGCGGGAAGCAGGACAACCCTGGGCAGTGTGGCCCTCGGGAGCAGCCGCAGCACTGGGCCCGCGCTGGCACAGCCCTACCTCGCGCTTGGGGGCATCGCTGGTCCGCTGGTACGTCCAGAGCACGCGGGCTCGCAGGGACTTTGGCACACACTCCAGGAAAGCGCTGCTGCCCTCAACGCCGTAGAGCTTCCTCTGGGGCACGCTGCCCGGCTGGGGATCTGCGGGGAAACGGCCAGGGGGTCAGCACCGAGCGCCAGCCGCCACGGCGGGGCAGCATGTGGTACCACGGCCCTGACTCACCTTCAGAACAGAGCACGTTGGGGTCCCCATTGCGGACGTCCTGCCGGCGGAAACGCCTAGGGAGACAGGGGTGGGCAGTGAGGACTGGGCAGCAGCAGGATGGGGGCGCCTCACCCAGGCATCTGGGCACGTTAGCAGCTGCCTGTGGGGGAGGACAGTCCCATCTACCTTTTGGTGTTGGGCACATAGCGGGTGCAGGAGCTGCCATCCCAGGCGCAGTAGGGGTCCCGGGCCAGGCAGCACTCGGCGCAGGCTTTGCCGTAGATGCCGCAGCGGTGCAGGGGCAGCTGCGCCACAGCCGTGGCTGACCCGGCATAGAGCTGTTGCTGCAGGGGGAAAGGGGGCTTGAGCATCCCCACCGAAGGGCAACAACTTGGCCGCAAACCCAGCCAGACACGGGGACAAGCCCTGCGGAGCTGGCGGCCATGGAACCCTGCTCCCCCTTACCCGCTTGGAGGAGATATGTAGGCTGGTGATGGGGGACGAGTCCTGCCAAGAGAGCAAGGGTACAGGTGAGGGCGAGTCCTGCTTGGCTTGCTGCCTTGCCCAGGGGCACCCTGGGGAAGGACGTGCAGAGAGAATCAAGGTGCTCCTGTCCCTCTGCAGAGTTTCTTGGTGGCACTCATGGAGCTCATCAAAGTGCGTGTCCGCACCATTGATGTCCTGCTGAGGTCCCCCTCACCTGGAAGACCTGAAGCTCCTCCAGCACCAGTTCCTCCATGCTCTGCCAACTCTCTTTGGGCACCGAGACCACCTTCAGCACTGTTCCCACATCTACAGGGAGGAACAGAGTGAGATGGGGGGTGCCGAGGGCCCCACCCCTGCGCTCAGCGCAGTCCCAAACTTCAGATCCCTAGCCAAGGAGGCACCACGCGCCTGTGCCAATGAAGAGGACGTCGTAGTGGCCGTCAGCAGCTGTGACACGGTCCACAGCAATGCGGGTGAAAGTGTGAGGTGTGTTGGTCTGCAGGAAGAGGGGGCGGTGGCCGTGGGGTAGCACTGGGTTGTACATGAGCGGGTGGTGCCGGGCAAACTGGATCACTTCATCCGGGAAGTCCTTGGTGGAGCTGAAGGTGCCAAAGGTTTTGCTGGGGCACTGCAGGGAGGCAGAGCCAGATGAGCAGGGGGCACTTGCTCCCGGTGCTCCCCGCCAGCCACCTGGGCACCTTCTGGACTCCCTGCTTGCTCCATGCCACGTACCATGCCCGGGCGGGGGTATGGCACCCGAGCCTGGTACGACACCCACTGGTAGTTGGGGCCCTCCTTGTGCGCAAAGGGCCCCAGGAAAGCCCGCCGGATGTCAGCCATGGTATAGACACAGACAGCTGAGCCCTGGAAAACGGAGCTGATGAGAGAGACACATGGTGACATGAGGCAGAGGGGTCAGGGGGCACCATGGGTGTGTGCCAGCTTGGCTGTGAGGGGTGTGCTTTACCTGGACGTGGAGAAGATGGCATAGACCAGGGGATTGCGCTTGTCCCTTGTTTGCAATAGAAAGACATCACCTGTGAGCACACACAGGGCAGGGTCAGGATCAGCATTGCTTCTGCGCATCACCGCTGCCTGGTGCCCTCACACATCCCGGCTTCCCTGGGGCACGCTGCACCCTCTGCCCTCACACGGCTCCCTGGTGGCACTCACGGAGCTCATCAAAATGTGTGTCTGCACCGTCGGTGCCTGGCACAGCGCACACCAGCCGTGCCTTCAGGAACGTTGTCCACTTGTTCACCAGGCTCCGCTGCCCACCCATGTCGTTCTGCCAAGCAAGACAGGGCACCCAAAGTGAGTGCCCACAGTCCCGCGTGCTCCAACGAGCCAATGTGCCAGGCTTCCCACCACAGGCACAAGGCTCCAGGCGCTCTCACCCTGCAGATCTGGCCAATGCGGGCAAAGCTGGTCTTGCCCAGCCCCTGTAGCCTTTCCACTGCTGTCTCATGGAAGAAGAAGTAGATCTTGTCATCATCAGGATTCTCACTCTCAGGCACCCAAAACACATCCACGAACTTGGGCTCTGCAGGGCAAAGGGTAGCAGGTCAGGGGTACCATCGCTAGTGCCCACACGGCACAGAGGATTGGGCACCTGCAGGCACGGGGAGGACCATCACAGAGACACCCTCTAGGAAAACTGGCCGGGTCCCCACTGAGGGAAAGGGACCCCCCCAATGCCCAGCTGTGGGGCACGTGTGGCAAGGATGGGACCCCACCAGTCCTCTCCTTCCAGTGGACACACAGTGTCCACACGGGGGCAGCAGGCACCCACTGAGTGCCCTGCACAGAGTTCCTGCCCACCCCAGGGCCCTGCGGGTAGAATGGGCACTCAGCACCCAGTTTCCTTCCCCGGGTCACTCTGAAGGGCTGTCAGTGCCATGCCACAGGCCACAACCAGGACACCCCTGCCCATTCCGTCCCACTGCCCGTGGGCTGCTGACCAGGAACTAACCGTTGAGCCAGCGGGAGTCGTGCTGCTCGGTGCGGATAGATGGACGTGAGCCCATGCTGCGGAAGATGGTAAAGTCACGACCCATCAGATCGGTGGCCACCCCAGAATAGAGCTCCTCACCTGGTGGGCACCGAGGGGAAGCGTTAAACAGGACCCTGTGTCCGCTGGGATCCCAGCTCAGCACGCCAGTGCTTGGCTGACCCCCTGGGCTGGGGCTTGGCTCCCTCTTACCCACAAGAACGGAGGCGGCTGCATGCCGGGGGTCATAGGGGCTCTTCCCTTTGCCGTCCTCGGAGTGCTGTAGGTCCAGTTTGAAGACAGAGTCCTGGTGAACGGATTGGTCAGAGGCAGGTGGGCAGGCAGGGGACATCAGGGGCTGGCATGACCCCCCCACATGCCAGGCTCCAGCTCACCTCCGTGTGCTGGCCGACCTCTACAAAGGCACAGGTGGGGTGGAAGGCGCCGGTGCCGCAGGCGTACAGGTGGGTCCGGTTGTAGGAGTGCAGGATCTTCACAAAGTTCATGCACTCGGTCTGGGGGAGAAAGCGGGCAGAGCAGGCGGTGCTGAGCAGGCGTCCACATCAAGCACCTGCTCCTGCAGCTTCACAGCGCCTGGGGCTCTGCCCAAGCCTCAGCTTGCCCAGCGGCTCTGAGATGCCAAAGTCTGGCAAAC
Source organism: Crypturellus undulatus (assembly GCA_013389825.1). Lineage (NCBI taxonomy): Eukaryota > Metazoa > Chordata > Aves > Tinamiformes > Tinamidae > Crypturellus > Crypturellus undulatus. The sequence goes on from VWPW01015250.1 coordinate 87,711, forward strand.
TGCTCCTCAGCCCTCCCTGCACAACCTCTCAGCCACTCACATTGATGTCCTTGCCGGCCCAGTTGCACTCCTCCCTCCACTCCACGGGTGCCGGCCAGTAGATCTGTGGGACAGAGAGAGGGAGGGGACACTTACAACATCCAGCCCCGGGGACACACGGTGCCCCCCTAACCTCTCACTCTGGCTGAGCCCCACCAAACTCATGTCTCAGAAGTGAGGGCGGCCACCTCTACACCGTGCTCTGGGGACAGACTGGTCTTGCCACTAGGGTGCCCAGCAGGGCCGCGTCTGGCGTTTTGGAGCTGTCCCTGCCCACGCTGCGCAGTAACACAGCCGCTCAGTGCCCAGCCCCGTTACCTTCCTGTCCTGCTGGCTGATGTTGTCGAGGCTCAGCGACACCAGGTGGTTCTTGGCCCCCACGAAGAGGCGGCCGCGCTCCTCGTCTGGCAGCAGCACATCGTAGCAGCACGAGCGCTCCAGGTGGTAGAGGCGCAGCCCATGGCGGGCCCGCAACTCTGCGGGGCCAAAGGAGCCCTGCTAAGCCCTGCCACGCCGCGGCCCTCCCGGCAAGCCGGGCATCACCCGGAGCTGTGCAAGGAACCTCAGAGGCCTGCCCCTCGCACACGCACTAAGCATCCCCCTGCCGGGCAGGGCTGCCCCTGCCACCACAGATGGGTGCTCCATCCCACCCGGTGCATGAGCAAGCTGGTAATGGGCAGTAGACGTGGCTGAGCACGAGAACCTGGCTCAGCAGTGCAAAGCAGGCAGGAGATCTGCCCGGGTGCGCACGGCAGCGCCCTGCCACATCCCCCTGCAGGCCTGTCCCCTCCCCCCAAACCCACCCCACCAGCTCTACCGGGTTAGCCGCCCCCATAGCAGCCTTCCATCAATCTCTGCACAACAGGCGGCTCTGGGGGGAGAAAGGGCCTTTTCTCTGCCCCATGGAGCTAATCCCTCCACTGTGGTGGGAACAAATAGCCCTTTGTAAAGGCCTGAAAAGGAGAGTGCTTGCTAGGGACCCACTGGCCAGCCCAGCTACCTGGTAGCCCGCCACCTTGGGCTGTTGCAGGACAAAGTGCCTAGCCCGGATCATCTCCACAACATGCTGGTTCCTACAAGGAGTTGGGGCCCATGACCACAAGCTCGCTTGGTGCTCGCAGGATCTATGTGCCCATGCCCATGCCCCAGCTCTGCAGGACAGGGAAGCTCACATGCCCGTGCGCACACACTATGTTGTACCCAGCCGGCACAGTACGGCTGTTGGATGAGCCACAAGGAGCTAGTATGGGTAGGACAGAGCCCGGAGAGCACAGTCACGGGGAACTCAGGGCATGCCACAAGCAGGTGTCCGAGCGCACAAGAGCAAAGGAACCGAAGCAGCCCTGGGGGCAGATGTCCCCCCAAAAGCAGGTGTCTCACAGAGTACCAAACCAGGCGACTCATTGGGCACCCCATATATGCCCACCAAACCCCCAGGGAAGGGGTGCAGGAATTGCAGAAGGCCCCAATGCTGGGGCTCTGCATTCCTCCAGAATGTGCACCTGGGCCTGCTATGCCCACCCGAGCCCACACTGCCCTGACATGTCTACTGGAATGAGACCAGGGCGCACCTGCAGTGCTCAGACACCCAGCTCTGCCTATGGCCGGCCCAGCCCCGCGTACAGCCTGGCTCCAGCCCATGCCCACCACCCTGCCCTCCCCTGGGGCAGCCTGCACTCACCTGGGAAGGCCAGTTTGAGGCGGGGGATGGCGGGGGGCGTTGGGTGCCCAGCACCCACGGCAGGGCTGCACAGCAGCAGGAGCAACATGCAGAGCATGGCTGGTGCCTGGCTCAGCAGGCACCACGCTCACGGCCCCCCTGACGGCTGCAAGGCAGAAGAGCGAGACCGTCGGCTCGGATTACAGCCCCCCGCCTCCTCCCCGCGGCACCGCGGCACCGTGCGCGACGGCACGCCAGGGCCCCGCAGCCGAGCTTCGTCCCCGGGGCGTGGCTGGCACTCACAGCCCGAACCGAAAAGTCTCCTTCCTGCCCACCACCACCAGAGGTCCCGCCTGCCCCAGGGAGCCTGCAGAGTACCGGGCAATGGTGCCAGTGATGCCCTGGCCCCACATGGGGCACCCATTGCTGCACGACCTGGACCAGGGGACCCAGCAGGGATGGCCTTGACCCAGAAAAGTCAGACGGGAACACAAGCCAGCTGCACTTCTCCCTGGGCACCATCAATTTTGCACTTCCAATCCCGATGTGAAGCCAAAGGGCTCCGGGAGCATCGCTCCTGCCTGTGGGGAAACTGAGGTCGAGCTGGCCAAGCAGACAGGGTTAGGGTTAGGGCACTGGGCAAGTGTCTGGGTTGGGGCCAACTGGATACCCGACCATGGGGCAAGGCAACAGCCTCTTGACCATGAGGCAAATGGGCCAGCGTGTGGCTCACCTGTCCCATGCCTCAGTTTCCCCCTCCAACCACCAGGACACTCTACCTTCCTTTACGGTCCAGTTGGGCCAAGCCAGCTGCAAGCAGGGGCCAAAATCAGGGCGCTGGGTCGAAGGTAGAGCAGGGCCACCCCAGGGGTGAGCAGATCTGGATTTATTCTGCCACGGCCCGCTGCCCGGCACGCAGCCAGCACTCGCCCCATGGTGGCGGGGGCAAGGTCCCAAGCATCTCCCACACAGTCTGTGCAGCTCCATGGCAGCCAGCACCCAGAGCAGCAGGCACGTGACCCTACCTGCTAGGAGTGGGAGTGTGGCAACGGTAACGCCAAGCCTGGCTGCCAACAGCGTTTTGCCAGACCAACAGAGCTGCAATAACCCAGTAGCGGTTATAGCGTGGGCTACAGAAAAAGCCCATGGAAGCTCAGCCGCATCAGCCCCCCGCTACTCACTGTGGCCAGGTGACGTGCACTCTTGCCCCAACGTTGGCAGTGCTGTGGGACAGGCCCTGCTGCAGGAAGTGAGACGCGTTGGCAGCCCACGGCCGCGCGCTCACTGCTTGTTCCAAGAGGCTGTAAAAGTTTATGACATGGATCGGGTGACAGGCAAAAACAGGAGGCAGCTGGTGAGGCAATAACCCTGCCGGCTCCAGCTCCCGCTCTGGCCCTGGCTGTCCTGCGGGAGGAGAAGGAGCCGTGAGGAGCCGCCAGGGCTCAGTCAACAACACGGCTGTTCGATGAGTTTCCCAGTCTCAGCAAGTGACGCTGCTCTCAGCCCTCGTGGAGGGGTTGCTTGGTGCGGGCGTGGGCCAGCCATGCCAGACCCGAGCCTCCCGCCAGCGTGGAACCCCCGTCGCACCCCGGGACCCCGTATGCACCCACCTGGCGCCGGGGCTCGGCTCGACTCCGCCTGGCTCCGCTCAGTCCCGCCCGGCCCAGCACGGCTCAGCTCGGCTCGACTCCGCCCAACCCAGCTCAGTCCCGCCAGGCTGGCTCCGCTCGACCCGCTTCGGCAGCGCTCGGTCCCGCCCGGCTCTGCTCGATCCGGCTCAGGCCCGCTCCGCCCCTCGCGTCCACGCGGGAGGGCGGCTCCGACGGGGCGGGGCGGCCCCGGGCTGCGGGGGCTGCGCCCGGCGCCCCGCGCGTACCCCGCGGCTGCGCAGCCGCGTGGAGCGGAGCAGCAGTGGGCGCGGGCACTGGCACCTGCGCAGCTCTTGTCCGCACTGGCCCTATCCGTGCAGCTGCATGCGCACCTGCCCCGCGCAGCCGTTCTCACGCCTGTCACGCGCGTGCAGCCCTACATGCAGCCGCACTCACCAGGCTCGTCATCTGGTTGCAACAGCACCTGCGGCAGGAACCCCTGCTGCCAGTGCCAGCCACCTACCTCACACACCTAACAGCCACGCACGTTGGCAGCAAGCCGTGGTGCAGTTGCACGCTCTGATGCGGCTCTGGCCTGTGCAAGCAAACGCTAGGCCTGCGCACACGCGAGCAAATGCTGCAGCACAGACGGTGCACGCGACTGCTGGTGGAGCCAGCTCGCAAGGCACGCGCCTGCATGGCACACTGCCTCCCTCGCGGCAAGCACCTGCACATGGGCAGTATGCATTCAGCGCCCATCAGCAGCACTGTCCCCATCCCGCTCTCCCAGACACACGGCCGCGTGGCACCCGGTGACACTTGCGTGTGACCAGAGACCCACTGGACCTCTGCCCGCTGTGAAGGGCCTGCTGATGAGAGCCAGAGCTGAGCCCACCACGCTCAGGACACAAGTGTTAGAGTGTGCTGGGCCAAGCAGGTGCCTGGGGCTCGGTGTCCTCCTGGCTGCGAGGAGGCTGCGCGAGGGCAGCAGGGGCCGCACGTGGGGCTGCCAGGTGGGAGGTGGGCCCAGCTGCCGCTCCCCACTCAGCTGCGACCCAGATGTCTGGCTCAGGCCCAGCCCGGAGCAAACAAAATTCCTCCGCTACCTCCCATTTTCCAGGCAGTGCTGCCAAAAATAGCAAGTGCCGAATGATGCCGGCAACAGGGCCGCGTGTGCCTCCTCCAGTGGGGCAGTGGAGGGGGGTCAGCCGCCTGGGGAGGCCACCTCTCTGCTGTCCCCTCTGCTGTCCTGTCTGCGCCACAGCGCAAGGACAGCCCTGTGACCGTGGGTGCAGTTGGCTGTGGGCACCAACAGCGAGCACGGAGGCAGGTGTTCCTCCACAAGGCTCTTGGCAACGGTGGCGTCCAGCTGCCAACTGCATCCCTGTGGCAACGGGTCTCAGAGGGCTGACCCTGGGGACATAAGGCTGGCTCTGGACCCCAGCTCTCCAAACCTGTCCCATACTAATCACAGGTTGATGGCACCTGGAAGCTGGGAAAGGTTGGGGGTTGGGGTGCTGCTGTGTGCAAGGGGCAGACATGAAGGTTGCACACATCCCCTGGTGTCCTAGAAGTGGCCCTGGAAGCTCTGAGAAAGGGGCTCAATAGAGGTCCCCTCACCTCCTTGAGGGACCCTTCAGGCTGCCCCATCATGGAGCCACTATGGAGTCCAGACACCTTCGTTGGGGCACACTGAAGCCCTGCCCGGAGCTACAGTCCTGCTCTCCTTTTGAAGCTTTTTGCCACGCCATCAGACTTGCTGCCTCTCCTTGCCAAATACATGATGAGAACCTCAGACCGGCAGCTGGCTGCATCCCTTCCCAGCACAGCAGCCTCCCTGCTGCTTGGGATCCCGAATCTCTGTCCTAAGGATCCCGGTCACAGGAAAGAGCATGGAAAACCCCTGGCGCAGGAGGAGGTGGGTTGGGTGCGTTACAGAGTGCAGGAACACAGTTGGGATTCACCTGGGATGTCCAGGAAGGTCGGGAGCCATTTGAGCTGCTGTCCCAATGTGTCCCTATCACAGGTCTCAGCCAAATGGTCCAAATGTCCTTCTGGGCCATGCCAGCAGCCATGTGGGGCTTGGGCATCCAAAGGGAGCCAGTGGTCCAGGCTGTGCTAGAAACAGTCCATTTTTGTGGGATAAAGAAGGAGTTGCGATGCCTGGGAATGTTCCTTGGTATCATCCAAGTCACTGAGAGAGCCGCAGACTCCGTTTGGGCTTTTGGCTGGTCACTCACGCTGAAACCAGTTGCTGTGCTTCAGTTTCCTTCCGTCAAGATTGGGAAAGTGCTTATAGCACTATCAACACTTCCCGCGATGGCACAGCTGAGCCCTTTCCACCTCTTCCCACTGGTTGTGGAAGTGGTCCCAGGCCTCCAGCACCAAAGCTGCCTTGGGATGCAGCATCCCTGCTTGCAGCTGGGGATGTGGTGAGGCAGCCCTGGGAGTGGCGCTGCTGGGGGTGTCCGCGCAAGCCGGCGTCCGGAGCCCTGCACGAGCCTTGCCAGGAGCTGCCTCCAGCTGGAGAAGTCATTAGGCGTCACAAGGGCCGAGTTTCCATCCCAGAAAAACAGCACCGGTGCTGCCAAAGCAGCTGGGTAGCGCCAGAGGATGCAGGCAGGGAAAGGGATGCTCCATGGGCCGCCACGTCACCCAGCGGCCACCACGCAGAGCGCAGCAGGGCCAGGCCTGCGTAGCGCAGCCGTGCCAGCCGCCACGGCCCTTCCCCAGGAGGGCTACGTGTGTTTCTAGCAGGGCCCTGGCCCTGCACCGCTGACGGTTTCCAGATGAGGCAGCGGGGCCGCCTGGATTAGACATTGCCTCTGTCATTCTGCTCTGTAGATCAGTCTCAGGAGCTTTGCTCGGGCTCTGCCCGCCTTAAAGGTGCCCCTGCAACACATCCCTCCTGCAGCGCATCACCCTTGCACCCAGTGCTCAGCTGCCACCCCGCAATGCCACTGGCAGCCACCCCTTGCCACTGTCAGAGCACCTTAGCACTGCCGTGAGTGAAGCAAACAGCGTCGCAGCACCAAAGCTGAGCAGTCCTGGAAACGAGCGGGGCTGGGTCCTGCAGGCTGGCACCGGCGGGTCGCGTGAGAGACAGAGGCGGCAGCAAGGTTGGGCTTCCTGCCCACCAGCTGCAGGGCGGCAAGGCTCTGCAGAGGTGGCACAGCTGGCACCAGGGCTGCACAGGTGCGGACACCTCTGTGCTTTGATGTCCTGCACCTGCAAGCCAGATCTGTGGGGGGGGCCCACCTCCTCCTCCGAAGTCCCTCTCGGCTCTTCCGGCTCCGATAACCATCTCCACAAGCAGCATGCGAGCCCCAGGGAAGCATTTGCAGTAGGAAGCAGCTCCTTTCCGCCCCCGTGTGCCTCTGGGGAGCTGCGAGGTGTTGGACGGTGCAAAGGGCTCCCAGAGCACCAGCACTGCAGATCAAGCAGGTCCATCATGTCCTGAAGGGCAACCAGGACTGGATCCTCCCCATGGACATGGGCAGGAAGGCATGGCAGGCCGAGGTGGCCACTAGCCACCAGGATGGGGACGATCGTGCATCCTGTCCCCAGGCACACCTGAAGGAGCAGCTTGATAATGCTGCAGGGACCCCTGCTTACAGAAGTCCAAAGCCAAGGCCTCCTGTCCTCCTTGGGTGTTGCAGAGGCCCCGTGGAGCTGGAGGAGGTGTCACCTTCACTACAGGAATGGCACAGCTGGCCAAGCCCCAGTGGAACAAGGTGACCTAGGCTATTGCAGCAGGCTCCATCCCACTGGCTGGGCAGATTTGCAAGGGCATGAAGCGAGACTCCCCTCAACAAGACTTGGTTTCCAAACCTGGCTTGCAGAAAAACTTCCTCCTCCCTCCTCCTCATCCTTATGCTCCTGCCCATCACAGGGACCTGCTGCAAGGGAGCCTGGCCCTTGCTCTGGAGAGGAAGGAGGGATGCTGCCGCCCAATGAAAGCATCCTAGTAGCCTGAGCAAGGGGAGCAAGGGCATAAATCCCACTTTCACAGCCATGGAGCTGCTGGTGGAGGGTCAGAGGTGGGTTAGCAAGGGGCTAACTGTTCCCTGAGCCTTGACACGTGCCCGCGAGACATCGAGCCACAGCCACCCAGCTCTTCTCTGCAGCCTTCGTGAGCTGGTGGGATTCGTTAATTATCCACGGTGCTGCTTTTCAGATGGGGTCCAACCAAGCCCCCAGGGAGGGAGCTTGGCCTGCCTTTGGCATGCGGAGCGGGATGGTGTCCCTGGCTGAGCACCCACCAGTCCCCATCACGTCCCTGAGTCTTGGAGTGTTGCATGCAGCATGCAGCACCATCCGCTGCCCTGCGCCACCACCACCCTGGCCTGGCTGCAGCCCCCAGCCAAAACTCCCCACTGGCTGAGGCTACTGGCACCAGAGGTCACCAGCTGAGGCAGCGAGGGGGCCTCAGACCCTCAAATGCAGCATCCAAGCCCAAATGTTTGCCTTCTGCAAGGCAACATCACAGGACCCCCTCTGTCCTCGCCCACTGGGGATAGGTGAGCAGTTCTGACCTCTCTCAGTACCCCGAAGCCACAGGGTCCCTGGGTCACAACCCGGTGGAAGCTGTCACAGGAGGTGCATGGATGAAGGAACCCAGATGGGGGATGGGGCAGATGCAAAACTGAATGCTTTTTGCTGGCCCCAACCCAACTGTTCTGCTGGAATGCATTCAGTTCCACACGCAACATCAAAGAGAGGGGAACATCTGGATGGTTCCAGAGGTGGGGTGCACCACTAGTCTGATGCATGGCCCAGCCAGATGGACACGCTCTTAGCGTGAGCCAGGCTGGGCTGCCAAGACTAGATGACAGCACCTCCGAGGGGGTGGGATGCTTCACTGCACAGTGGCGATCCAGCCCCATGGGAGTCTGTGGCTCCGAGGACACAGCCATGTCTGGGTGACCTGATCACCTTCCATGCTGGCAAAATGGGGCAGTGCCGAGCCTCAAAAGTGCCAGAGAATGAATTGGACAGAGAAAAGGAGTGGGAGGCCCAGGACTAGAAAGACAAATAAATAGAGAAGGAAGGACTAAAGGGGAGCCAGATGCACATGAGCAGAGCAAGGACAAAATCCTATCTCCCTGCTTCTGCTGCTTCAGCTAATGTCAGCCAAAAGACATATTTGCTGTAGCAGGGGCGGCCGGAGAGCCTTTGCCAGGGCTCTTGGTGACACTGCTGGTTCCCCGGGGAGAAGAGAGCACAGAGGGAAGAGAGACATCCCATGGGGCTCCTCTCACCCCCATGTGCCTAGGGACCAGACCTGGAGATGTCCCCCTTCCATTTCTCCCCCTCCCCCAGGCTGGGACCTGCTTTGTGTCTGTGCTGAGGGCAGGGAGCACCCCAGGGAACTGCGGGCGAGCCTGGCTACCTTCCCGCCCCAACACGGGGCTGGTTGCCCACGTGCCAAGTCTTTCATCTCTGGCCAGGCCGGCTCCCGTGTCCCAAATCCTGGCTCTGCGGAGAAGCAAGGCAAGCCCCGTTGCACGATAACAAGCGCAGGGATTGATGCCATCCCTGCTTTGATCCCCAGCCCCAGGCAACAGCACCCGCCTCCTCCCTTCCTGCGGGCTGCTCGTGGCCTCCTTTCTAGCATGCTGGCACAAGACTGGCTTAACCATCCCTGGAGATAGTGGAGCGTCAGGGTGTCCTCATGATCCTTGCCGTTGGGCTGGGACAGCACGGCTGCCACAGACAGGGTGCCGCAGGACAGGGGAAGCCACCCACATGTCCCCTGCTCTTGGGCAGATCAGCAGGCTGGCGGTTTGCCACCAAGGCAACCTCGTGGGTGTCACGCAGGGCCACACGTGTGCCCACCATGCTATACAGACACCAGTCACCAGTGCAACACCCTCTGCCCGTGCTGCCCACTCTCTGCACCACATCATAACCCATGGCCAAGGCTCCAAGCCTAAAGCCCTGCTCCCTACAGCTGATGCAATGGAGCAGGACCCCAGCAACAGGGACACGCAGCGCCTGCTCCCTGCGCGGCCCCCATGCATTCCTGCTGGGATTAGGTGCCGTCTCCTGGTGGCTCCATGCTGGTGTAGGCCAGTTAATCCTATTTTAATTGTTATTACCCTGTACTGTGCTGGGCTGGGCTGCCCAGGGGCCTGTGGGGTGCCGGTGCACCCCAGTACTGGAGTGCATGTGCTGACATTGCCGTACTTCTCGCCGTGGGGCCAGGCAGTGTTGTCCAGCCTCAGGATGAAGGGACCCCCCCCGCCTGCCTGCAGTAGACCTTGCACCACCACCCTGGGACTGTACCCATGGTGTGCAGAACCCCGGGAGCTGAGTTCTGCCCTGGAGTGAGTGAAGAGCAGGTTGTTGCTAGCAAAGAAACCCCGCAGAGAGCAGCCCTGGGCTGAGAGCCTGAACATCACACAGAGGAGCAGCACCACCAGCTGATAGTCGTGGTTTCTCCTATTGCAAGCCCAGCTCCAAGGCTCAGAATACTATGAGCAAAGGCAAAGGTGCAATTTTCCCCTCCTCACTCCCCATCCCAATATTATAGATTCCCCCAGGCTCCCTCAGGAATTAGTGGGACACGAGGCAGGGCTAAACCTAGCCCACATCACCTCTAAAGGGATTTCAGTGGGACTGTAAGCCGATCAGAAGCATTCCAGCAGGCAGGAGCTGAGGCAATGGTGGATGTGGCACACAGAGGGCCACTCAGCTGACCTGCTGCCACTGCCTGTCTCCCTGCCTGGCCTTCGGAGGCATCGGGAGAAGCTTGGATCCCAGGCTGCCCTCATGCCAGGTCCTGCACTCCAAGGTGTACCCCAACAGCATCCCAAGCGTAGCCTAGGTCTCTCTGGGGATACAGGTGTCCCCTTCCAGCTGAGCACCAGGCTAGGAGCCATCCCTGCTGTTGACAAATCCCCATGTGACCCATAGCTCCATCAGTCCCTTCCAGTTCAACACGTTCCTACCCCTTCCCCAGCTCCGGCACTCAGGGGACCTTGCTCTGCTCCCTGAGCCCTAACATGGTCCCCTGTGCATGCCCAATGCTGCACCCTGCATGCTGTCTGTGGTTGTCCCGTGGCAGGGGGACCACTAGCACCCGATGTCCTGCAGGTGCCTGCATGCCCAGGAGCTGTCACTGCCCTTTGCCAGCATGGCTGTGACACCTGACGGCTCTGACCTTGGCTCTCTCCCCAGCCCTATGGCAGGGATGCTGCTCTGCAGATCCGACTCCTCTCTCTGCCCTGCCCTGCACCACCCCAGCATTTGACTCTTCCAAGATTTATAAATAGCAGGTTGCTATCCCAGCATCCCTCCCCGGGTAATTTTAGCCAGGGTGTGTTTCCCCAGGAAGCCTCCCTGGCCCCTCCATCTGCTCCTGCTGACCACAGCAGCCCCACGGCACACCCAGGCCTGGGGCTGATGTCAGCCCCTCTCTACCCACTCACTCTACCCTGCCTCTCTTGTGGCCGTCTCAGGTAATGCTCCCGCTGCTGGAGCTGAACTGGGGACATGCATGCCCATGGGAAGAGTAGCAGTGGCAGAACCTGCCCATCTGGGACATCCCAACCAGGTGGGCCTGCTAGGCAAGTTGCACTCATGGAGTGAGACCCAAGGCATGGGAGTGAAGATGAGCAGGTTCGATGCACCGACGTGGGGGCAGCAGGCTCGTTACCCTCCAATTCTGACGACGCTCAGCAGCATGGGACATGTGCTGGGAAGCCC
>VWPW01015251.1:0-57651 GCA_013389825.1 Crypturellus undulatus
CTCGTCTGCTCGCCCACGGGACTGCTCAACCACTTAGACGTGAATGGAGAACCCTTCATGCCACCACGGCATGGAACGGGCTGGGCACAAGGGCTCCCAGAGCTTGAGGGTGCCAGTGGAAGCTTCTCCGTGTCTGTAGCCTCAGCTTAGCGCAGATGGCAACACCTAAGGCCACTTTTAATAGCGTGGCGCACTGAGGCTGCACGAAGGGCCCTGGGCACCCGCCGCAGTGCCCAGAGCGGGCAACTGACCCGCTGGGACCTCTCGTGGGCACGGGGCAGCTTGGCAGGGCCGGGACAGGCCCCGCTGGCAGAGCCGGGCTCCAGAGCCCCGGCGGGTGCGAGCGGCGCCGCGGGAGGCTGCGGAGCTGCCAGTTAGGATTAGGGCGAGCAGGGAACATCTGCTGAGCGGCGGCGCGGCGGGCGCAGGGCCGGCGTGCAGGGGCGCCTGGCCGCCGCGCCGCACTGCGGGGACAAACTTGGGAGGCCGGGTTAGCGCGGGAGAGCGGGGTCAGGAGACGATCACATGTCTCGGCCGCCGGGGATTAGACGCGTCGCGCTGCGGCTAAAAGACGGGCCGATTACCTGGGCGGGCGCTGTGTGAGGAGAGGGGCCGCAGTGCTGTCGCCGGCCCCCGCACCGGAGCCATGGCCAGGCAGGCAGGAGCCCGCGCGGCCCCGCGCCGGGGCTGATGGCGGCCTCGATCATGTCCTCCCGCGTGCTGGCCAGCCGGGACCTCGAGCGCTTTGATGGGCTTTCCCTCATCTACTGGTAAGCGGGGTGGGCTGGAGGCTCAGCAGATGGGGCTGGGGCTGGGCTGAGCTTGGTCCCCACAGGCAGGGTGACCCTGACGTGTTGCAGCGTCCCTCAGGGCCGGGGCTGTCCCGCCGGCAGGACCCAGCTGTGGCTGCCGTCCCGCGGGGATCGGGCAACGCTGCTGGGGAGATCGCTTAAAAGCAGCAGCAGGTGGAGCAGAGGGTGGCTTGGGCTCTGCTGGGGCCTGTGGCAGGTGNTGCAGCGTCTGTGGCTGCCGTCCCGCGGGGATCGCAGATGCAGCTGGGTGTGGGCAACGCTGCTGGGGAGGTCGCTTAAAAGCAGCAGCAGGTGGAGCAGAGGGTGGCTTGGGCTCTGCTGGGGCCTGTGGCAGGTGGTGCTGGGCCTGGTGGTGCCTGCTCGGCTCTAAGCATTTGGCTTCCCCACAGGGTGAGCCCGGCGGGGCATGGCGGCAGCGCCGCCTCCTGCAGGAGCTGGTGTCGCCGCTGGCCGGGAAGCGGCTGCCGTGCTGTGTGTGGGGCCCTGCTTTGTGTGGGGCTGGGGCAGTGTGGGACCTTGCTGGAGAGGCCGTGTCCCTACCCGACAGCAAGCGGCTTGGAGTGTGGGTCCCGCTGGGAGCTCAACGGGGTGGCTGTCCGCGTGAGGAGACAAGGGCTGCTGCTTTTGTGGGGCTGCCACAGGGCTTGATGGTGCCATCTCCCCTGTCCCAGTCCCCTTAGGGGCTGTGAGGCAGCCGCGTGGGCAGGGCTGGTGCCCTGCTCCATCCTGTTGCTCTGCAGTGTCCTGTGCGTGGGACAGCCTGGCCCTGTGGGGCGCAGGGCCACTGGTGCCACTGTGGTGCTGAGGCCACAGGGCTGTGAGCGGGGCAGGCACAGCACCGGTGCCTGGTGGCACTGAGACATCTCTGAGCGTGCTGGGGCTGCGCGCAGGGCTTGGTGCCCCCGTGAGCTCTGCTCTCCCAGGCTCCCGAGGGAACTGGGCACCGGCTGTTCCCCGTGTGGGAACTTTGCTGCTGCACTAGGTTGGGGTTGCCAGCTCCAAACTTGCTTTGCGCGGCCTGCTAGGTGGCTGGAGGCTGGCAGAGGAGAGGCAGGGTCAGAGGTGGCTGGGCCTCGTGTGTGGCGCGTGGCGGCTGTGCGGGGCTGCCCCGCGGGGATGATGTGGAGGGCAGCAAGCAGATGGCAGGGGAGATCCCACCTCCCTCTGCCCTCTGATAAATATGGCCCTGATCTGCCACTGATTAAGAGATTATTGTGAATCTGGAATATGAGTTTATATATAAACATGAGTGGGACTGGTGCTCTGCTCTGCAGAGGGGACATGGGCCTCTAGTGACTGGGTCACCACCTCCCCTTGACTTCCTCAGAGGCTCCTGGGCCTGACCCATGCCCCTGGTCATGTCACCTCCGCTGCCTCAGTGGCTGTGATTGGGCTCTGCAAAGCTGGTTTTCCTGCAGGGCCCTCAGACAGCCCTTTGCCCTGGGGTGTAGGAAAGCCCCTGGGCATGTGCAGGTCTGTTTTGCTGTTGAGGCTGCTGCACTGACAGCCCACAGCGATGGCCATGGACTGGGACCCCACAGCATGCCCTGAGCATGCAGGACAGCGCCGTGGGGCCTGCCCGCACTACCCCTACCTGTGGGCTCCTCTGCAGGAGGAGATCTGTGATCCGGCAGCTCGTGGCGCAAGGGTGTGCAGAGCTTCTTCCACTTCCTATTGCTATTGCTCTTATGGTTTGCATCAGTATTTGTGCTTTGACCACATGGGCATTTGCATCATGAGGACAGACCAAAGCTCTTCACAGCTGATGGTTTGAGCAAAATGTTCGCAAAGCTGCAGTCTGTGTGCACAGATGGAGAGGCCCCATGAGCTGGTGTTAAAGAAACTGTCTCCCAGGGTTTTCCTTTCCTCCCCTTTCTTCTCAGTACCAGCTGGCTGTCCTGCTCTGGGGAAGCATCTCTGCAGCCTGGGCTTGTATCATAGTCTGTGCAAGTGGCCCTTTCTCAAAAGGCCTCACTGCACATCTCTCTGCACCCAGCTATTTCCTGCCTCTTTTTGTCTCTTCCTTTTTATTTAGACTTTGGAATCACTGGGATTTGGCTTGGGCTAGTTCCCTGCCTTTGTTCATCTTTCTATATTTTTCCTCAGATTAATCTGCTGCTCACCAGAGACTCTAACAGATGCTACTGGTGCCCTGGCCAAGGGAGCTGAGGTCCCTGCCCAGGGCGGGAGGGCACCGGAGCTGTCAACTCTCTGCACGGGTAGCACCAACCTGCTGCTCTTAAGTTATAAGCAGTCAAATCCTGTGACCGAGGGGATTGGGAAGCGTGGGGAGATTTATAATCCTGTTAACCCTTGGTATGTCTGATTTGCCCACTGAAGAGTAACTGAATGATTTATGCTGGTCACTATTGTTTTTGGCTAATATTTAATGGTATCTGTGGATGCCTTTGTGAACAAATTTGTTGTGTGGAGATGTGACAGGACTCGTGCCATGTGAAAGAGGCTCCCTTGCGTTTTTGGGAGGGATGGTGTCTGTAAGTGCGTGTGGGATTTCTGAGCACATGCCCACTCACCCCGTGTCACAGGCCTGCACCCAAATGGACATCCCAGCAGCAAATTCCCTGCTTGTCCTCATCGGGCGCCGTGTGTGGCTGTGCCGGTGTCACTCTGCAGTCAGTGATGACCTGCATGCCGGGAAGAAGTCAAGCAGATTAACTGCAGTTGAACAAATACTGTGATTCAGTGAGTACTGCTGGTGTAAGCGCTCCAAAAGCCCAACTCCCTGTACTTTGAGGTATAACTAGACAAGATATTAGTACCAAGAAGTCATTGCAGCTCTGTGTCACTGCAGGTGATGCACATGGTGCAGAGGTTTTAGCTGGTCCTTCACGTGCTGCGGTGGTGGCAGCTCGGAGCAGAGCCTCCCTTGGCGAGAGGGAGCAGTCCTGCAGTGGAGCAAGGCAGTTCCTTGCGTGGTGGTTTCTCATTTGGCTCCTCACTGAGCGGAGGAGGTGTGGCTTGGCCCACCGCTGCTCTGCAGCCCTCGGGAGTATCTGGCTTGTCTTGTGCAACTGCTGGAAGGAGCAGGTGAAAAACAAGCAAGAAGAGGGTTAGTTGCACTGGATGAGCTGGGAAGAGCGTGCATTGGTTCATGTGTCAGGCTTGGCCATGGTTTATGCACAGGTGCTTCAGAGAGGGGAGATGCCTGCTCCTTTAGAAACGAAATGTTTCTGTTGTCCTTTCCTTTCCTGAGGTGACAGGGCAGTCCCTGGTTAAACTGGGTGGCATGGAGAGGACTGAGGACAACCTCAGGACTGTTTGTAGGAATGAGCACCAGCTACTCTTTTTCTCAACAGTCCGTCTTCTGTTAAACAACCCCTGCTTTTAAGTTGATAATACATTAATTATACTGACCCTGCAGAGCCACTGAGCTTCAGACTCTGTTCCAGGAAACCATCTTTCCATGAACTGAAGCCCAAATTTGGACTGCAGTGCAAATCCCCAATCCCTGGCTTTCAGCGAAGCAGAGCAACAGATTAGAGACACAAGGAAGAAGCTTCCCTGCGTGTGAAACGCCAGCCATGCTGGGGGTTTCAGTCCTGTTAGAACAGATTGAGCGCGAAAGGAGCTTGTTAGAGCTTTCCAGATTATATTTAGTTTGATTTAATTTTGATCTCAAGTAAATACATCCGGTCACTCAGGCTGAAACAGATGTTGATAGGTACTGGACTTATAAAGCACTTTTCCTATTGGATACATGGCCTTGACTTTGCCAAAGTGTTTTGGTGAAGTTTTAGACTAAGCTTGACCTTGCTGACACAGGTTTCCCTGATTGCAGTGGCATGGGGTAATTAAAGAAGGTGGGTTTTTGCCTTTTCTGGAACCAAAGATTTTTGAAGCCTCTAAATCAATGGAGGGAAGTCTGTACGTTTTAAAAATACTCTTAAACTCTCCCCAAGTTTCTATGGCCTCTAAAATATGTGCTATCTTCCTAACAGTGTTGAAGTGTGAGGGAGTGTGAGGACTTTCTCTCTTCACACTCATAAATCGGCAGTGAAGTGTGTGGGATTTCATCCTTCTGAAGGCATCCGGTGCTCTTTCGGAAGAGCAAAACTATATGTTGGGACAGCAATAATAGGAGACTGCCCGTGAGCCTTGTGTGCTCTGGCAGGGAAGCACCTCCAACAAAACGGTTCCTCTCAGCTGGCTTCATGTTTTAGGAAGGATTGATTCCCTTCTGGAAGTGCCTGTCTATATGCGGGTAGAGGTGACTATCTCAACCTGGAGACCTCCTTTCATACAGCAAAGGTTCACTGAGATGAATCGCTTGTGCTGAAGAAATCCTCTAGCCAAGAAGGATACTGAGAGATGGGACAAAGTTTGGAGGGCCACAAGGCTAACTAAAAGCTGAAACTTCTGACGTGTAGTGAGAAATTGCAACTCTACCTGCTTGTGGCTTGACAGAGTGGCTGAATGGTGCTTGATCACGGTCTAAAAGTACAAGAACAGGGGGCTCTTCCTTCTTGAAGGATGGAGTAGTTTATGTTCAGCCTAGGATTAAAACATCTTACTTTCTCAGTTGGAAGAGGTAACCACTGCAAGACTCCCAGTTTGGACTTTGAAGTTGCTCACATCTCCATCATTAGTTTGAAAAGGTGCACTTTGGTTCAGATGTAAATTAGCGCAGTGACCAAGCACCAGCCACTGCATGGGACAGAAAGGAGCCACCACCTGTGACCAGAGAGAGCCCTCTGTGGCTGGTGGAGACAAGGGGCAAGGGCCACCCAGGTGGAGGCAGTGAGGGTGATTGAGAAAGAGGTTGGTAGGATGGGGCAGGGGAGCTTTCCCTCCGAGGAAAGGAAAGTCCCTTCCACTTGGTTTGGAGGACTGAGCCCTGCTGCAATGAAGGGGCTTCATGGTGGTGAGAGGGCAGGTGTGAAGGAGTGACCAGGACTTGTTGCCCACCTGGGCATTAGTGGATGCATTAGTGACCATGAAGACTTTGGTGGGAAGCAGTAGTTGCCCTTCTGCAGTCCCCTTCTGTCCCCTAGGCTTCTCTGTCCCTAGGAGCATCCCTCTGCTTGCAGAGAAAGGGGTGAGAGGAGCACAAAGGTCTACGAGGAGATCGGGAGGAGGAAGGTGCCTTTGGGGAGCAGACACAGATGTGAGGATGCCCAACAGCCTGTCTGGATCCCGAGGACTTGTTCTTTGAACAGGACATTCCTGTGTAGTCTGTCTGCTGCTCCAGGCACTGCTCCTCTTGCCTCTTGGGTGCTGCTGGTCCCTCTGGCTGTGGGTGTCTCATCTCCTTGGGACCCTGTGTAGAAGCACTCAAGGCTGAGAGCTGCCTCTGTCTGCTTCTGCCCAGCCCCTTGTAATGGTGTCTTGCTAACCCCAGCAGGTGAAAGCACTCAAGGAGACACTCTGAATTACAACACCTGGGCTTTACTTGGCAGTCAGGAGAGCTACCCTATCCCACAGGTGGGGAGGACAATGGAGCAGAAACCCAAAGCAGCTGCTGCTAAAGCTATTGGGTGCTTGCTTGGCTTGGTCTGGCTCACTTGGCACTGGGGCTGCAGGAGGGCGCTTGTTCACTCCTTCTCCGACTGGTTGTGCTGCTGCCACCCAGGGAAAAGAGGATGTTGAGAGAGGCAGCACAGCAGGTCATTGCCCAGCCCAGCGCAGCTCCAGTCCTGAGCATAAAGGTCATTTGCTATCTGCACATCCCAGTGCTTCCTGCAGTGCTGTTAGTGGCTGGGAGCGCTTGGTGAGCAGGAGCGGTGCGGGGAAAGGCTGCTGTCTCCAGCCCTGCTTTGCTGAGGGGTCAGCCCTGGTGCCACAATATGATGCTGGCCGGCGCCTGACACCTTGCTAATCTGCCGTGCCTGGGTTTCTGATGATGCTGTAGGTATTTACACCTCAAAGAAGTGATGGGACACCTGTATCTCAGTGTAGAGGAGAGCCATGTACCAGCTCTCCCTGTGAGGATGTCGTGTGGGAGGATGCAGAGGTGATGCTGCAGTGCAGGGCAGCTCTTGAGGTCCAGCTCACGCTAAAAGGGCGACAGTGTTGGAGCCTTGGAGCTCGGCAGCACAGGGCCCGCCACGCTCCCCTGTGGCAGAGCCAAGCCTGGAGTGCCAGCCCTGCGTGGGCAGTGTCCCCGCTGCCGCAGCAGTGGTGGGGCTGGCTGCCCCATGGCCGTTGGCTCAGCATGAGCAGCAGGCAGAGAGCGCTGCCACCCAAATCTCCCTGTGCACAGCGGGACCATCCGTGGCGGGAGCCTCTGCAGGGGTCACTCCAGGCCCCCAGCCGGCTCAACACAGGGCTCCTGGGCTCAAGGGAAGGGTCATCCAGTGCGATGCCAGGGCCAGTTAATCTGCTCTCGCCCCCGGCGCGGCTGGCGATTAGGGCGAGCGTGATGCAAACGGCGGTAGCTATGGAGACTGGGGGGGCACCCCGCGCCGGGGGTGTTGGGTGCTGCATGGAGCTTCTCTGTGTAGCCTCTGGGGCTTTTCTCTGTTGGTTTGCCCCCTGTCCCGTGTGAGAACAGCTCGGTGGGGCCGTGTATGAGCACCCTGTGGTGTAGGGGACCTGCTGTCCCCTTTGCACTCCCTCCTGGGGCTGCTGTGCCCTGGGCTTGCTCGCAGCAGCCAGAGGGACCAGGCACCTCTCCGTGTCCACCAGTAACCTGGGCAGTTGGTTTGCTCCCTGCTCGTCCATGAATGCCCTGGATCTTATGAGTTCGTTTGCAGCTGCTCCATGGGTGACATTTATAAAAACAGTGTGGGCTACGTTGTGACAACGCGGGTGTGCGCACTTGCTGCTTCACCTTTGAGTAGGTGGTTTATTTTAAAAAATCAACGCTCTGTAATAGATCCCGTAAACAGCCTGGCTGCACTTTCTGCTCTCGGAGGGGAAGCACACGCCTCTGCACACTGGGTTGTTTTGCCGTGGAACAAATGTTGCATCGTGATTGAGTAAGCGCCGGCCTGGGCCGTGGGCCCAGCTCCTCGGGGCGCTGCCCGAGCAGTCCTGGCTCCTGCTGGGGTCGGCACGGGCTGGTAGTGGGGCCAAGCTCTGCTGCCACATTCCAGAGGCAGCAGCTCCGTCCCGGACTTGTTCGGATGTGCCACCCCTGGAATAGGGGACACACTCAGGCCCTGAGGTCAGTGCTGAGAAAGGGACCTGTCCCCTGGGCAGTCGCAGGTGCCGGAAAAGGGACATGTCCCTGGCATGGGCGGTTGTGCCCTGCTGCCCCGGTGAGAGGCTGGCAGATGCCAGTGAACCACAAGCTGCCTCTTGGTTTGCTGGCAGGGCTGAGAGCCTTCACGTCCTTGTGAAGACAGGCCCTTTCTCATATTGCCTGTATTTCTGCCAGAGGTGCATCTCTCTCCTTTGCTTTTTATCTCCTCCTCATTCTTGCTTTCACTCCTGTGCGAGTGATTATAGTTTTCTTTGTGACTCTCTTATCACAGTCTTGTGATTCTCTGTCTTACAACCTGCTAGCACTGAAAGCAGTGATCCTGCAAGATCCAAGGAAACATCCATGACATGAAGGTACATCCGAGCACTGCAGCTTTTCTTCTGGCCTTTCTTGCCCCCGTGCTCTATCAGTGTGAATCTATGGAGGTCTTCCATGTCCAAGTTCATGCTGCCCTTTCCCAGGAAGCAGGGAAGAATGGAGGCAGAAGACAAAGGAAGAAATAAAGAAGATTCCTACCCAGAGACAGCCTAAGGACTGCACTACCCATATGTTGCCCCGAGGTATTCCCAGGAAGTTCTTTGACTAATGCTTTTAGGAGAGTTGGATAATAACTTAGCAGGGAATTGTACCATCTGCTCATGACTTCTTACTAGATAAAAAAGAGATTTCTCATCAATTTTGTTGCATCCCTGCCGTAACTTTATAGATCTTGCAGATCCTAGCTGTGCTTTCTACATCAGGAAAGCTAAAATCTCCTGCCCTAGGAAATGAAAGGTAAAGATGTTTGAGGCCAGATCTCACTGAACATAATGCACTGCTTGCCTAGGTGCAGGAAGAATTATATATTTGGTACTTAAGAAAAAATCCAAGGGGACTTTAAAATTCAAAGTGTGCTGCTGGGAAAACTCAGGGTGGAGAAAGCACAAAAAAGCATCTTTCTTCTGGAGTTTGCAGGCATTCTAAAAGGTACCTAATGCCATGGAAGTCCAAGGTTGGAAATGACCAGCTGTTGGAAGTTGAGAGGCTGTGTGCATCCTGGGGCAAACAGCCCTGCTCTGGCACAGGAACTTGTGCTGTTCTTCCTAAATCAAGGAAACGGGGGAATGCATTTCCTTTCAGCAGGCAGACATCTCTCTTGAAGCACTGCAGATATCTCTTTCTGTGCTGGTTTTAGACTAGGTGGCTCCTCCAAGTAGCCATGACCTCTGCTAGAGGAGTTGGAATGAGCAGTGGCAAAGGGACTAATGACAGTGTGGAAAACCTGGATGCTTGATCTAGACAATTCAGCTGGTTCTCTAGGTCTTCCCCATCGATTGATTCTGAAAGTTGATACATGGAAAGAAATACAGAGAAAAGACTTCTGGGTTTTAACCTCAGTGTTGAGACTGAAGCTATGAAGACCAATGGCTCTATTTGCTTGTATGGCCTTAGCACAACCCAGAGGTCATTCCACTGTAGCAGACAGCCTGGAAGGGATGGTTTGGTTAGCAAGAGTGCTCAGAGCACCTCTCAGTTTCACATAAAAGTACATTTGCAAGATTTGTGAAAGCGTATTTGCAAGATATCAGTCTTGAGCAATGTCTTTCCACACAACTTTTAATTCTCCAGTCTACATCTCTCTTTCCCTGTGTTGATCATGCAGTGCCAAGGATTGCAATGACGTTAAAAGCAAGACCTGCACTCGCTGTGGGCTGGCTGTTCCCAGCACTGTTTGCTTGTAGTCTGGTAGGAATTGCTAGGGGAGATGTGTATGACAAGAGTACTTCACTGTTCATTGTGCTTGCTGCAATCATCCTCATCTCTGCTCCTCTTTCTGAAACCTAGAACCATATGACTCTTCCAGCTGTGATTAGACCATCTTGTCTAAGACGGCAGAGGTCCAAGTCTGATGTTTTGGAGGAGACTCATTGCTTAGCCATGAGCAATGTGGGCTGGGCAGAACAGTCCAGCCAGACTCTTCAGGTGCTTCTGAGAGGAGGCAGGGAAGGTGTGTGCAACATTCTGTTAACTCAACGTAACAGCCTGTTTTACCTTCTTGCTTCCTGGCAGGAAGAGGCAATTCTGCTGATTGGCAGTAGGATGGGGGAAGAGTGCAACTATAACAGATCCAGTCACCGGTATGTAACCTACTTTCCTTCTGTGCTGCTTCCTACCACTTGTTTTTTTTTTCTTAGGTTCATGGTCTTACAGAATACAGAAAATGTATTGAATACAATACAGAAAAATGTATTGAAAATGTCTGATTTGTGCTGCATTTTGTTATCAACATTTTTTTTTGTCCTGTGGTCCTACTTTTACATAGAAAAAAAATGCTATTTCTTATAGAAAGTGGAAATGCAAGTTAAGTACATGTTTACAGGCTGTCCTCCCAGTGATATTGGTTCATACTTAACTCATACTCCTTGCACTCACCCATTTATTTAAAAATCTAAAACATCATCAATCCCAAAACCTGAGACCCTATCACACGTGTGTCTGCTTGTTGTTGAGCATGAAAAATTTCCCCAACACTTAAAAACAGGGGTGGATGACCCTTTTCTGAATCACAAGGGAGGGAGATTCTCCTGTTTTCTCCCCATTTTGGGGCACAGTGACCTGATGCCACCAAACTGGCCCTTCTGAAGCCCATGCTGGTCAGAGCTTTCCTGTACTTGCAGAGCTCCCTCCAGCATTTGCACCATCCCTTGACTTCAGCAGAGCTAATTTATCCCAGCTGAGGTTCTGGCCTATGAGTCAAAGGGTTCATTTGGTGAATTATTTCCTTAGCAGAGTCTCCAAGGACCTCCCCAGGCTGTATGAAACTAGTCATGTAATGAGTTTTAGTGGTGAGATGGAAAGATTCCCGTATGGTGACTGGCAGGATTACTAGTGCGTTAGAGGATTTCCAATATGATTGTTAGTGGAACCAGCAGGAGGAGGAACCAGCAGGAGGAGGGTCTGTTCAAATACTCATTTACAAATGAGCTGCTGAAGCAGGACAGCCTGAGCTGGGCACTGTCCTGATTCCTGCTGCTTGGGGAGAATGTTTTTAAGGGAGCTGTGCCCTGGTAAGGGCCAGCTCTTTGCAAAGGGAAGTTGGCTAGGATGAAGCACCTGAAAGGTAAATTCTTGGGTCTAACTTGCTACAAGACTTTCTTGGTAGCCTTGATCTAGTTGTTAGGTCAGACCCACCAGGGCAATCTGATCCTCTGAAACCCTTGTGAAGGTGGGACCTCAAGCAGCAGGGAAGGAAGAAGCTCTTGCTGCCTTAGTGGGGTTTGACTTGAGCTTCTCTGTGTCCTGGTTGCCATTTGCAAGATGGAAGGAAGCTGCATTTCTGCGGAGTGGGGTTGCTGGGAGGGTGGTTGCTCCTGTGATGCTCTTGGCCACCCTGAGGAGAAGGGTTTGGGCATCCGATAGACTGGGAAATGACAAAACACCTCATGCTTATTCTGTTTTATTTCCCAGTCTCTTAAACAAAAACCTTTATGTGGATATAAGATAATTACTGCAATAAGCAAATATGAGCTGTTAGATACCTCTATGTTTGAAGTCTAGTTGGGCATTATTTATCAAGATTTTGATCTTGCAGCCAGATGAATTTTTAGAAAGCTTTGGCAACGAAGTCAAAGCTTTTTAATATTGCATCAAAATGCACCCACATGGAAATTACTTAAAGCAGCAATTAAAATAAAACCTTTCACACTCTTCATTGTTTTCCAAGTACCCAGATTTCATGCAGTGCAATTTCATGTGGCCACTGGGAAAATTCTTGCTAATAAAACTAATCGTTCATTAATGGGAAATGTAATATCCAACAGCATGCAGTAGAAGCAAATATTTAGCAAAGAGTCTGCAGTTAGAAGCAACTGTGTCTGTGTGAAATCACCAGCTGATCTGTGCTGATGTACAGCTACTGATGCCTGGCCAGAGCCTGCACACAGCAGTGCGAGCAATGAGAAAAGGACAATATTGACAGTCAGCAGCTTGTCCAGCTACCTGCAGGGCTGTCTGCGAGTGCTGGCAGGGGTAGGGAAAGGCAGAACCTCTGTCCTCCTGTCCCCTTTGCTGTCTCTGGCCCAAGAAAAGCCCCTTTTTTTGTGGGAATCCCTCATCACTCCACACAGTGGCACAGATCAGTTGTTCCAGGTCTGCCTCTGCTCTCTGAACAACCCTGGATAATCTCATTTTTTTGCCTCAGTTTCCTTGTTCTGTAGAACAGGGATTGTGCTCCTCCTCTGCCAGGGTCATGTGCTGTGACACGGGTGGGTGAAGAGGTTGGCTAAGGGCAAGTCCTATTCTGACCTCCTCGCAGGCATTGGAACAGCAGCTCTTGCTCTGTATTAAGGAGGAAATGCTGTGGACTGGAAAAGATGTAAAAAGAAAAAAAATCCTAAGTGCTACAGTCTGTTATTACTTCCTAAGCTTTACTGCAGATTTTAAGCCTTTGGGGATGGCAGGAGCAAACGTGCTACCCCGAGCGCTGCCCCTTGGCCAAGGAGGGGATGTTCCCAGGGACGAGCAACAGGATGTGTCCAAAGGAGCATCCCGTGGCCGTACAGCAAGGGTGGCAGCGCCGCGTTCCCGGAGCCCTCCCTGCTCGCGGGAGGGCACCGCGAGAGGCCGCGTTGGCTTTGTTTGGCTTGCGTAAGCTTTAATCTAAAGTTGGAGATGTTTTTAGCTGATCTGTGTTAATGTTGGGTGGAATTAACATGCATACGGGGAGACCATGTGACCCCCTCCCCTCCCCTTTTTTCATCGCTTTAACGGATTCCTGCCAAATCAGAGTGGCTGGAGCGCGGCGGGGCTGGGCTGCCGCGCACGGCTCCCGGCAAGATGCCCGCCGTCTCCATCCTTTACAAGGGAGCCATCATCATCAGCAGGTAACGCCTCGGGCAGCGGGGCCGGCGTGCAGGGACGAGGGCAGTGGGCGCTGGACGGCTCTCGCACCTCGGATCGGCCACCGCCGCGTGGGCTGGGGCACCTTCCCGGTGCAAAGTGAGGAGCTCTGCTGGGGTTTCCCTGGCAAGGGGGTTTTGCTTGGCTGTGCTGGGTTTCCTTGGGAAGGGGGTTTTGCTCGGCAGGGATTATTTGCACGTAGCGGAAAGCTGAGGGAATGAAATGGGAAGGAAGCTTCGCTTTTGAGCAGCGCATGATGCCTTAACCCTGACTGTGAGATCCCCCTGACCGGGGGCACGTGCAGGATCCTTTGGTTTTGTGTCTCCTGCCGTGAAGAAAAGGGGTGTAGGTTATTAAGCAGGGAGGACGCAGAGGTGGGGTCGATGCTCTGCATACTGTGCTGTTCTATTTGGTTTATTTGTCTCCTGTGAAGACTTTCTCTTGTGTTGCTGGATTTCCAAGGTGAGGTGTGGGTATTCAGGGGACAGTCACTTGGAAATGAAGCTTTCTTGAATGCTCCTTCTTAGGAGCAAACAGGGCTCCTTCTCTGCCCCTTCACCTGTGGTCCTGCTCTTAGGGGGTTTTGTGTCTCTAACTCTCTTGTGCTTCTGCGTCATATTAATAATCAAATTTGATCATATCAAGTAGGCATCGGTTTTACCAAAAGCCATCCTAATGTTACATTTTTTGCATGTCTTGAATTATTTCCTGTTTGCTCCTGCGGGAGTTTCCTCAGATATTTGTGCAAAATGCTCTGAAAAGCCTGGACAGTTGTTTAATGGGGCTGGATTGAAGCTTTAGAGAACAGATTGGTCTGGCTTCCCGGGAACCACTGCCACTGCCGTCCTCTGGCAGTGGATCATTTGGTGGCTACTTCATCAGATACTGTGAGTGTGAGAAGCATCACAAGAACTTTAAGATGTTTTATTTTTAATGAGGAGAGGGAACTTCCTGTCAAATCTGTCTTTTAGACTAGTTTGATATTTAGAAGCATTTAAGATGTGCTCTTTGAGGAAACGTTTCCTGAAGCTTCTTGTGACCTCTTAGAGTCAGACAAGCATGGTGTGCCCCAAGGTGTTCACCCTTGTTTGCTGAGCCCAGTGGAGATTTGGGTTCTGCTGTTGATCCAGAAACTCTCCTTTCCTCCTGCAAGTTAAATATTGCTAAACTGGAGTGTTCGGGGAGAACACTGCAGTGTCTCCTTGCCTGCCTGGCTCTGGTTTGCTCTCTGAGTCTGCTGGGGTGATCTGACAGGGGGAGGAGAAGCAGTGTCTTGAATGAGTGGGTCTTTTTTCTAAATTAAACTTAAAAAGAAACTAGGGTGACTTTTAGGCATCAGTAATGTAATCTGCAGCCTCTAATCTCCCTTTCAAAACTTAATAAATAAAGACAGGAGTTTCTGAAGTCCAATGCTGGGGCTGTTTGCTTGCGTGAAGCTACCTCCATTCCAGATGTGTCTCCAAGGGCCTGGCAGGGATTAATTTTTGCTCCTTTGGTCTGTGCCTGCATTGCTGGGTGTCCGTGTGACACCGTTCTGGAAGGTGCTCAGGAAGGCCAGATCTGCACGCATTCCCACACAGCCCGAGGAGCTTGAGGCTTCTTTTTCCTCAGGATACGCTGGGAATTCACTCTTACTTTGTTTGACTTCTATGGGAGCTGGGGATAGTCCAGGAGGGAGTCGAGAGCGCCTGGCTGGGGCAGAGTGATATGAGTGACTTTAGTAACACGCAGTTTGGGTGACGTGTGACACCTCTGTAGAGCCGTGCCTGCTTCCCCAAAGCTCGCTCCTGCTGGGCAGGGAGAGACCTAATGGTTGGGATCCCAACTTGGCACAGAGCAGATTAAGGGTTAAGCTCCTGTTTTACTGGACTTGGCCTGTGGTGAAAAACTTCAGCTCTTAGTCTGATAAGATGTCAAGCAAAACTTATTACGTCCCTCTTTTGTTCCCCTGACAGAGATGCAGCAAAAGAGGCTGTTTCTCCTTGTCGTGCATGAGATACCAAGCCTTGGGAACGGGCTCTCACCCGTTTTCTTCATCACAGATTGTGCGTGTTTGTGAAACTGGCTTATTCTTGGAATATTGGTTCGAGCTCTGATCTCATTTACATGGAGCTGGACAGCTGTCCGGCCCCATTAATCCGGGGTAACGGATCACAGACAGGTCCATCNCTCTTAGTCCGATAATAAGTTTTGCTTTACATCTTATGTCCCTCTTTTTCTAGTTCCTTTGACAGAGAAAGAGATGCAGCAAAACAGGCTGTTTCTCCTTGTCGTGCATTGTGCGTGAGGTACCAAGCCTTGGGAACGGGCTCTCACCCGTTTTCTTCATCACAGATTGTGCGTGTTTGTGAAACTGGCTTATTCTTGGAATATTGGTTCGAGCTCTGATCTCATTTACATGGAGCTGGACAGCTGTCCAGCCCCATTAATCCAGGGTAACGGATCACAGACAGGTCCATCAGATTTGCTGGGTGGAGATGATGATGATGTCCATCTCTGCACATGTTTCTCATTGATTTGTGTGAATTTGGGGAGGAAACTCAGGGCAAGGGGGTTGTTTTTAGTCATCATGGACTTGCATAGGGCTGTGTCCTTCAAAGCCTGGCGAGAAGGTGAGGTTGTCCTTTTGTGCTTGCTTGGTGCGCGCGTGTGGGTTCCCTTATTTTAGCCTGTGAAAGATGTCTCTCCTTTCTTGCAGGACGCTCATGGGACCGTATGGAATGGATCGGGTCGTGCATTGCTTTGACTTCTACGACTGTGCAAATGGGCTGGGTGAGTAGTACCCCTCTATGCAGGGGATATTTTTGTGTGTGCTGGGGGAGTGGGAACAATCCTCTACATTTCCAGCATCTGTGTTGTGATTTCCTCTCCCTCTTTGAAGTCTGACTGCTCACAGAAGTGCTGCTTCTTGTCCCTGCCTGCTGGTCAAGCCTCTGATGTCAACTTGCATGGCAAGGAGGTTAAAGTAAGGTCAAAGTCCTGATTAATTCTGTGTTTACTATGAACAGTTGCAGTGCTTTAGAGCTGCACAAGACTTCAGTGCAAGATGGTCTTTTCCCTTGGGATTTGTGGGAGCTGGAAGCTTCTAGGAGCTTCTAGGAAAAGTGGAAAGGAACCCACACATTTGCTGGGTTCTGTCTTCTTCCCACTGCTGTGGGAAGAACCACAGTAGTGGAGAAGTGCAGCCAGGCTGGCCAATATGAATACCAACCTGAGCTGTCAAAACCAATGCAGCTGCAAGTAACACTGTGACACCAAAGTAACATACGGATGGCACCTGAGCTGACATAAAATGGCATGAAAAAGATGGTCTTATCCATCAGAATTGAGATGTAGTTTCATATTTTCAACTTGGAGAAACAAGCTTGCACGTTAGGGCTTAGGTTTCCTGAGAACTAGGATCACTTGTTAATTATTTACTATGTTTCTAGCTCTTGGGCTGGGTATCTAGTATTTCTGCTGCAGAAGAATGGTTCAGCAGGATCTCTTCCCCTGTATTTCATCCACGAGGTATATGGGAGTTCAGCGTAAGTTCTTTGCTCAGCGAATAAGGTATTTTAATCTCCAGAGGTAGAGTTGGTTGAGCTGATGGGATTTTAGCTGATGAATTAGATTAGCTTGTTAAAGGAAGAGACCCAAGTCCAACGAGGATGCTGCTGAGGCCACAACTTAGAGATGTGCAGATGATACCTTCCCTGGAGAGTCCCCTTGCTGAGTCCCTATGTTCTTTTTTCTATTACTCTGTGGCCAGAAGCAGGTAAGGGCTTGGCAAGGTGTTGCAACATGCTGTAGCAGGCTGTAATGATACAGCTTTTCTAATGTCACCATGAGTTTCTTAGTGCTCTGAGACATGAAAGATCCAAAAAAAGCAGTAATCCTCCAAAAATCATCCTTCTCTGCTCAGAACCCAGCACAGAGTAGTCTTTGCAGAAGCTCCATGTCTGCCATAGATTTTTTTTTGCTGGAGAAAAGATGCCTCTGTGAACCCTTGAACCTGTGAGCCTTCGTGTTTGCTGCTAGCATACAGGTCCTGCTGTTATTCCAGCGTAGTTCCTTTAAAGTAGAATCTGTCCACTTCACACTGGCATGGCAGGTCAGCGTTTGGCCCCAGGTCTGTTACTCTGTGGCTTTAAAGGGAAAGCCACATGTGAACCTCAGCAAAAGTTCAAAGAGGTTACCTGGCAGCTCCTAAAACCTGAACTTTGAATTAAAGAAAAGCCATCAAAGGGAAGTGTTGATTAAGTATTTCTCAGAAACCCCGAGATCCCATTATCTTGACCTTCATCTTCTTAGGACAGGGCAGCGAGTGATTCACCTGCAATCTGTCCCTTTGTCCAGACAGAAAAACCTGGCAGCGACTGTAAGATCAACAGAGGGATTAAGAGAAATGTAATTGAACATTGCTAGCTTAGACTTTGCAGAGCAGGAGTCCTCTGCACAGTGTGTGCCGAGAGGAGCAAGGCACAGCCGCATGCATCCAGCACAGGGACACACAGCAGCTCAGAACTGCTCTCCCGTGAGCACAAGCCAAGCGTCAGCTCTTCTCTAGTGCTTCCCTGAGAAAAGAGCTTCCAAAGGCAGGTGGCCACTGTGGTTTTCAGTTTGCATGGTGAAGATAGCCCCAAAATGCAAGTATGCCCTGTACTGGAAGGCAGAGCTGGGGCCAGAAGGCTTTTTGATCTTGTGTCTAGTCCCGAGGCCCTGGACCATGCCACATATCCGTTACTTGGATGCCAAGAGCCCTCCGAGCCACTGGAGATGATTAGAGTTAGGCTAAACGCGCAGATTAGCTGGAGCACCCCTTGACCCGTGGTACACAGAGCTGCACGGTGATCCAAGAGCAGGTGAGATTATAGGCCTGAGAAGTTGAGAACTGTGACACTGGCATTAGTGGGAGCAGGATTAAGTGCACCAGTGCAGCTCAAGGACCTTAAGGCAATTTAAAGAATCTTTAAGAATTTCATGCAGACTCTGTGTCCAAACTACCATCCAACCTGGAATTCCCTTATAAACTTGATTCTGCAGAAGAGAAGCTCTTGGAGACATCAGCATCAACTCCAGGACCCTTGCCAGAAAGGAAAGATTAAAGGGAGAGATCCAAAATAGGCTAGATTATCTCATCCTAAGTATGACTTAATAAGCATTATGGTGGGGCTTTGATGCTGTGATAATTAAAGAGCCGTTATTTACCTAAACTGTGTCCCAAATATAAATTGGGTTGAAACAAGTGTTTATAAAATACAAAAACTCCCATGAATGCTATCGCAAACTCTAAAAGCTCCAAACAAAAAACAGAGCAAACCCCTGCAGAGTAGACTTGGGGCCATGCAGAACTAGTGGGGGTTTTTTTGCTGTTGAGATTAGAAATCTTGTGGCTTGAACAATGCTAGAATTTGATTCAGAATTTGATTTGAATTTGGTGGCACATAAGAGGACATCCTGTGTGTGGACAAGGCCTGGAATTGGATGGCTCCTTCCGACTCTTCTATGTCCAAAAACAGCCCTGCAATGGAGGGAAGGTCCCCGGCTCTGCTCCCAGGACCATGTGGGTGGCAGGGGCAGGGAGGCAGAGGGCAGGATTGTTTTGCCAACAAAGGAGTTCAAAGTCAGTTTTCCCCCCTGTCAAAGTTTGAGTGTGTCTGGGAGTAATGCTGTGAGTAATCACTGATTTTAATAACAAGATCGGATTTTCTACTGACATTGTTGGGGATAAAGGAGGATTTGTAGATACTTCAGCTATATTAAGCCATTATTACAATTGATTTGTGGACACAAAAGGGAAATGAGTCATTATTGCTTTTGATACCTAGACAGAGGAGCCTGCAGAAGCCACCCTCTCTGTCAGAAACAGGCCTCATGGCATTGGTATGTGATATTATAGTTACAATTATTTTGAGATGCAAATCTTACATGATGTCTCATGCATTTTATCATTTCTAATTACTTTAGGTACTTTAGGTGCATAGAAAGATGTATAACTTCTTTTTGAGTCATCACATTGGCTTAAATATAGCCTCTAGTGTCCTCCCTACCCTCAGGAAATGCTGCGACTTTGCCTCTGTCAGATCAATGTATAGACCTGGAGCATCCCCTTGCCAGGAGCTTCCTAAACATGTTCCCAGCCTCAGTGCCTGCTCCACAGGGTTTCCCATCCAGGGCTGTCTTCATGCCTGGCTTACGGGAGCACCTCGCGTCTGCTTGGGATGGAAAGTCCATCACCAGCCACCCCAGCTCTGTCAGGAGACAACAGGTCCTGCCAAGAACCAGTTCAGTGGATTTACAGCGGGCGATCCTTGCCGATGAGTAGCCTGAGTTTGTTTTAGCTTCTGTCACTCCTAGGAAGTTTCGGCTGCCCTCCGGGACTGATGGGGGTGCAATAGCTCTCATGCTTCGGAGTCCAAAGGCACCTAACCTGCCAGACGGGCTTGGCCAGTCCTGTTCCGCGAAGCTCCCCGGCGTGTTCACATGTTCTGGTCCTCCTGGTTACAACATCCTGTCTCTGCAGCCCATCACCCAGCCAGTTCTTGCTCTTCTGCATAATGCAATTCCTGTTATTTCTTGAGACTTTTACAATATCCTTTTTGACTTAAGCGGGGGAAAAAAGTGATAAGGCATTAAAATGATCTCAGTGCTGTGCCAGATAATCTGCAATGAATTCATTATTGGTGACACTGTCAAGCACTTAATTGACCTGTTATTGGATTGGGAATATGCCACTACTAGTGGCTTATCTCTACTCCAGCCTAAGGGCAGAGTGCTCCATTAGTCCCAAACCAGGGCCTGAGAATTCAGTCTGCAATGGCCCAAAAAGGCCCCTCTGCTGCACTGTTCTTCCCATTTCTGTGGGGTTCTGAAGACTGCAGGGGAGAAGAACTGTCTTCAATATTTTGATGGGTCAAACCCAGTCAGGAATGCAGTGCCATCACTGGGGTGGCCTTGGGGTTTTTGTATGTGGGAGAAGAAGCAATGGATGGGTGTGTATGTGAGAGAAACGAATGATGGCAATGGGGTTCTAATCCTTGTTTTAATGGGTGGTGCCCTGAGACACAAACGCTTTCCTTAGAGGTCAGAAGTGTCCCAGGGCAGGTCCAGGTCAGACATCTGAGCACTCCTGAACATCCAGCTGCCCTGGGGTCTTGGTGGAGAATTCACTGTGGTGAGAACGGTGTCACTGAGTCTCTGTGGGGCCTTCAGCAAACACCATTTCCTCCTCCGCAGCATGGCACTAGGGTCACCGCCTGTCCCTGCTGGTGTCCTGGGAGGCTGTTTAGTGATTTAAAAGTTCAAGCTGCCAGGGGAGAAAGTTATGTGGCCTGAAGCGCTAGAAGTGACCCTTGCGGTGTGGAGCTGCTCTTCTCCATGCCCCTTGTCCTCAGTGTGCCCTCCTCACCGCGCGTTCACAACAGCAAAACGTCTGATCTGCGGGTCTCTGGGAAGATTTGTTAATTAAAGCCAGGCTTTTTAATCCTACTGTCCACAGCCCGGATCATGGAAGCAGGATTTAATGAGACCCTGACAAGTAAGTCTCTTCAGCCTTTTCCTGCCAGACAGCTTATATAATTCTGCCCTGCCCCGAGGAGCGAGTGCACTGGAGTCCCCTCGGCCAGGGAGGGTCAGGGCTTTGGGTGAACGCGCGCTGCTGCTAGTGCCCGGCACAGATGCTGCAGAGCACCAGCTGCCTGTACCCGCGTTTGAGCTGTGCACCGAGCAAGAACCTGCTGTATGTGCCCATTGTGCTGAGAAGGACGTCTGACTGGGGCATTGCATGGACCTACATGGCTTTGGAGGTGTTGGTGCACCTCGGACAGCGCTACTCAAGGATGGTGTTGCAGGGCTCTGGGTGCCCTGTGGCAACGCAGGGTTCAGAGTAGCAGAGCTCCAAAGATCGCTGCTTCCAGGCTCTGCAGAAATGCTCTTGTCCCCAGTGATGCTGCCTGTGACAAGATTTCATTGACTTCATCAGAGACATGGGCATGGGCCACACCAGCTGTGGCCAACGACTGACCTGATAGAGCTTCCCCATCAGTGACTTTCTGGTTGATGGAAGTTGACATTCCCTGCCTCTCTGTTTTCGGAAAGCTCTCTGTAGTTGTTACTCTGAACAGAAGCTTTTAGACTCCTGTCTTCCTGGCCACATCCCATTGTTTTTGCTGCTTCCCTTGTTGCCGGAGCTCCTTTTGGGTGCACGTGGCGGGTTGCTGCTTGTGCGGTGCAGAGGATTTGCAGGATAAAAAATAGTTTCAAAGAAATTCAAGAACTATTTATGTCTGAAAGAAGCTAATAAAATAGTTAAGGCACGTTAGCAAATCTGATGGTTACACTTAAATGGCTGCAAATCACCTTTCTGTACAGTTTACCCATATATTTAAATGTAGGGAGGTGATGACATCCCAAGTGCATGTTCCTCAGTTGTGTTTCTGTACATTGAGAAACCTGTGGAGTAAAGAGGGGGTGTTGGAGGCTGCCCTCTCCCACTGTTGTTGTGACGTCCTGGGGCTGTGTGGGAGGTTGTTTCCCACCACGACGGCCCAGGACAGCACTCGCCCATGGAAACGACGCTTGTTGGTGCCTGTGTGCAATACGGTAATTTCTCTCTCCCTCTCTCTCGGTAGGTATTAAGGTAATTGGTGGTATCAAGGAGCTCACAGGAGAAGAATATGGAGTTTATGTCAAGAGGATCCTACCAGGGGGTGTTGCTTATGCTGATGGTGAGTTAAATGCAAGGGGCAATATCGCAACTTGAGGAAAGCCAAAGGACAGTGTACCCATTTTATGCATTGTGTGACTGGACATCTGAGACATTTTCCTGCAATTTGCTAGTAGTGGGGAGTCATTGTAATGTCTGAGAGCAGCCCTCTGTCTGGAGTCAAGGACATTCAGATGATTCTGAGGCATTTAGATGACTCCACTATACTTATACCATGATACATCCGTGCTTCAGAAAGAGCTCTCTTCATTTTGTGCTATCTCTCTTTCTCAAGTGTCATTAATTGCATGTAGCCTGAAAATGCCCTGAGATCCTTCTGCTGTGATCTGGACTGCACCATTGGTTTCATTGTGAAACTTCTTCAGATAAGTCTGTATTAGGCAAGGGTCTGCAGAGTTGACCTTTTATAACATAAGCTAGAAAGATTTTTCAAATGTTACAACATCATTTGTTCATCTAATAAAGGAAAATAAATCCAGAACAGGTGGAGGTGAAACTCATGGGTTTTCTACCTGACCTCAAAAATTAAATCAAGCAAAAGCTTTACTGCATTTTTTGTGTTTGCTGTCATACCTTCCTGCAGCGTAGGAAGTACTGTGACAACGACACAAATTGTTTAGGGAGGCTGCAGAAACTTCATCTGTGAACATCTTGAAAAACAGGTTGGATAAGCTTCTCACAAATGACCTATTCATATTTCATCTTGTCTTTGCGTAAAGGGAGGGACTTCCTGACCTCTGCGAGTCCCTTCTAGCTGTATTTGCTGCAGTTTCTATCCATTAGTTTTCTTTCCTAGGTCGCCTGCAACCAGGAGACCAGATCCTGGAGGTCAATGGAGATTCCCTAATTGGAGTTACAAGCGAGAGGTACCATATCCAAATGGGGACTTTGCATTCCTGTTGGTTTTGTATAATTCTGAGAAGTGTTTTGGGCTGCAGGCTTGCATAAAGAGCACCAGCCCATTGCTTGGTCCCTGCCCTAACGTAAGCAAAGCACCCAGTGTTGTTCCCAAGAGCCAGCTCTGTTATGGGACTATTACAGACTGCAAAGTTTCTACATAAAAGTAGACCAGGGAACCCAAAGTGTATTATGAGAAATTTACATACGACCTGCAATGCTGGCTGAATCTAGCCTCACCTTTCCTTGTGGAAATGGTCATTTTCTCAGTATTTTTTTATCTTTCCACACCCAGTGCTGTAAGAATAGGTGCATGTTACAAAAATGCCTTGTCTGGAGCCCTACCACAGCCCTGAACTGCTACAGAGGAGGGCTGGAGCTGCCCCCTCTTGCTTATGGCCCCCCTCCATGGGCTGCTGTTTGCCCGCAAGCCCCTCTGCCCACAGCCACATGAGATTTGCCAAAGCATGAGCTGAGCAATGCAGGGATTCCCCCCAGAACTGCGATCCAGCCCCTTGTCCCAGTACCAAGAATGTAATTAGCTGATCCAGGTGAACACAACACTTTTGGGGCACTGTTTTTCCTTTTAAATATTGTGTTAAACCACTGCTTGCCTTGCACTTCTGCACGTCACTCTTTAGCTGCCACAACTGAATGGATTTTTAAAAAGCAGCCCGAGGAGCTTCTCCTGCTCCCCAATTCCAGATCCTGCTCTTTTTGATGGAGGATGTTCCCAATTACATTTCTGGAGCTACAGAGGCTCTGTTACGCAGGGATGCTCTGTCTGGCCTGTGGACCTCTGCCTCTAACTGGGATATTTGTATTTTGAACTTGGAAGTAGTGGATGTCTCCAAGGAGCCTTCCAGAGGGAGCAGGTGTGCAGGGAGGTATTTGCCTGCTGGCACGAACATATTTTGGGTTTGCTTCATTATCAGGAGCTTCTAAAGTTAGTATAGAAGCAGGGAGTCGGGCGGTGACTTAGCTTCCCTCCAACCCTGCTGCCAGGCAAGAAAATCAAGGCTGCTTAACAGATATTCAGCCTACCAGAGGCCTCTCCCTCAAAAAAATGTCATTTGGCGGCTCTTGAGGGTTTGCCCAGGACACGGTTCACTGCTGGGCTTGACATGAGCTTTGATGTGCCAGGAGCGAGCTCGGGGATGTGTTGCTGCACCCGTGTTGCCATGTTACAGTTCTTTGCTGGCCTGTCCTCTTGCAGGGCTGTGGATATCCTGCGAACAGCGTCTGCCACCAGCCACATGCGCCTTCTTATAGCCCGAGATGACGATGCCAGGTAAGGTGGTGTCATGTGTGTAATCGTGGCACTTGTTGGCACCGGTTCTTGCTGCTATTAAACGACCAAGGCTCATCCTGTCTGGCTGAGGATTGTTGGAGCCCTCTACCCCTGCCCTCTCGTGCCCTCTCTACCCTTGCTATGCAGAGATGTTATTTTTGTTCAGATCCTAGCCTCCATTTCCACCAACAACACTTGGGGTGGGAATTGCAGCTTGCACAAACAAAATTGAGGTCTTTGAGGAAGGCCAAAGGTCTTCATTAGCTCCAAAACGGTGGAAACATTCAAAAGTCATAACGGGAACAGAAACAGAGTCGCTATTACTGTCCCTTTCCTTTCCAGTTAGATACATTATGCCAAGATGATTTTTCACCTGGATGTGTTTCCCAATTTCAAGGCTTAGGAAGGGCTTTAGAAATAAAGTGGTACCTTCCCCACAGAATTCCTCTCTGCCAGAGTGGGAGATCATATTCTCCCTGAGCCTCTTCGCTACCTGCTCCCTGGAGAATCTTGTATTTTTTTGAGACAGTTGAATATTTGAAAGAATAAAGAAAGAGTTCGGTTCTGTCTCAGCCAGACAATGAGGATCCCAGGACAGAGGGCAGGATTAGGGAGATACTTTAAGTGCATTCAGCTTAGAGGTTCTGGGGTATCTGACACAGTTGTGCTGGAGCATCCTGTTGCTTGTGAAAAATATACATGTCTGGAAGATGTGCCAGCAGCCACTGAAAATAGAGCAGGTTAAGATAAAGAGCAGTTGTGGGCAGGCAGGCAGCGTCTGAGACGATGCTGAGTGTGAAACCCAGAGCAAAATTACTCATTGAACAAAGTCCGTCTACAAAACAACTGTAAGTGCTGGTGGCGTCTGGCCATGAGAGGCAGCGGGACTTGGTTTGGTGGCTGCTTCCTGCTGAGCAGGGACAGAACAAGGCTGCAAGGAAAAGCCAGCAGTTCCCCAGGGTGCCAGACCAAGGGGCAATGCTTTGTGGCAACGCGAGGGCGGGCGCAAAGGTCTGTTGAGGCTGGTGGGACAGAGGTTTACACCGAGCGTTAGCAGCTTAAGATCTGGGCATCATTTGTTCAATGTTCCTGCAATCCTTAGGGTTGGAGATCAGGGTTTTGTTCATTGTCCATCGTTCGCTATGAAACACTATTGCCTTGGCAAAAAGGTGAGAGCACTGTAACGAAAGGGAAAAAGGCAATTTTGGTGTGATTATATTCTGTTGGAAGAAGTATCTTGTGGTAATGGTTTCAGCTAGTTTTATTCTGCGTTCCAAGTAAAAATAACATGTAAAATAATTACAGCTTACTGTGAGTTTCTGAGTCAGCTGCTGAGGAAGGGCTGAGTGAGGTGATTAGATCATCCAAATCAGATTTGGGAACGTGGCTGTTTTGGTGTGAATAAATTTGCACAGGTCACTCATTGCAGTTCTCCCACTGGCGAGCAGTTTTCCTTGCTTTAGGTGAGGAAATAGTAGTGGGCTTTTTGCACTGCCTGCTGTGCTGTAGCAGAACCATGAGGGGTTTGGATCGATTCTCTTGTCTGAGTAACTCCCTGGAGACCCCTGCACGGGCTGAGCAGGGGCAGGACTTACCCATATTCCTTGTGGAAACATCTTGTTTCTCAGCCAGTGCCCCCAGAGCAGGCTTTCTGCCTGTACCGTGTTTATCTGTTCCAAGCTTTTTGTGTACTCAACATACCTCTTAATATCTTAAATTGCAGCAGATGTTTCTTAAAATACATGTGGCGTGGCTGGGTCTGCAGCTACAGCTCTTTCGTGCATCTGTCAGCTCTCCCATCACCACGAGATGCAGATTGCTGTAAATAGACAGGCTGGAGACAGTGAGGGCAACTTAACTTTAAACAATTTATTTGGCCTCCGTTTGCTATTGGTTATCTGTTAAATCTGCAAAAGGTTACCCAGAGGGAGAGCAGGGAAGTAATCAGTTTAATATTTTTTTAAAGATTTGCAGAGATTTCACTTACATAATCATCTCACAAAACGTTTAATACACAAATACATATCTCTTGGATTAAGAGCTATGGAAGAGGGGGAAGGATTTTTCTGTTCTCTACTCTTTTTTTTCTTAGTTTTGTCTTTTTTATTTCATATTATCTTTAAAAAAGGCCATTGAGCTCAGCCAAGCAGACAGCCCTGTATCTCTGCCTGCTGACACGGATGTAGCTGTGGCCAGTGACACTTTATTGCCTGGGTTTTAAATGAGGAGGGACTTGGCCAGTTGTGGGTAATGAGGAGAGCCTG
Organism: Crypturellus undulatus; assembly: GCA_013389825.1. Taxonomy (NCBI): domain Eukaryota; kingdom Metazoa; phylum Chordata; class Aves; order Tinamiformes; family Tinamidae; genus Crypturellus; species Crypturellus undulatus. The sequence goes on from VWPW01015251.1 coordinate 26,015, forward strand.
ATCCTCACTTACACTCAAACCTTTTGCATTGTCCTCTCAGCCTAAAACTGCCGTGGTGTGAAGCAGATGCAAGGCAGGGCTATTCTACTGACAGGCCAAAGAAGTCGGCATTGGCTTTGCTATCTCCTCACCTTCAAATGGGCTGAAATGGGTCTTCTCGGGATGCCTTCGTCAAAGCCCGGGCATTAATGCCTAACCAAGTAGCTCGTGTCATGGGCAAGCCATGGAATCACACAAGGGGACACACGAGTCTGCCTATTTGCAGATGTTGGCGTGCAAGTTTGCTTAATAAATCCAGAACATGTAGCTGTGATATGCAGTACTCAAGAGAATGAAATGTGATAGCTCTGAATTTGAAAGAATATTCAACCTGCTTGCCAATTTTCCCAGTGACTCAGTTGAGTAGCATTTTGTTGTGGCTGCCCTTGGGTAAATTTGACTTATAAATGCTGCTATTTGTTCCTGAAGTTAATTACAGAGCCAAACTGCCTGTGCAGTTAATGGAACTTAGTCCCAGCGTGTATAAGATGCATGCTTTCCCTTGTGACATCAGGCAAGCTGCAGAGAACTGCAGTAATGCTATGGCTTCAAGCAGAAAATTCAGATTTAGAGTTTAACGTGCCAGATTTGGAAGATTTTGGATCTGATTTTGTCTATGCTCATCTCTAGCTAATGAGGATAAGCTTACTGCATGTGTGTAATTATTGTTTATTTGTTCTCAGCCTGCAAGTTGCAATAGTTCCTTGTTTCTGTAAGCTGCACAGATATCCTCCTGGTCTTTCAGGTTTATCATTGTGAGAAAGCCTGTTTGTGCTGCACCTCCTTGTGCTTGCAGGATGAAATGCTAATGCAGTGCATCTCTGCAGATGGTTTGCATAGTCACCCTGGTGAAAACTTTCTCTTATATTAATAAGGCCTGCATCAGAAGAAATAAGGAAAGTAGTCTGCTTTCATGTCAATGTGCTGTACTCTTTACCCTGAGCAAGTTCCAAGTGACACATGCTTACTTCTGATCCAGGAAATGGTGAATAATGCTGCTTTTCCTCAGTATTCAGTACAAACTGCACCTCTCGCATCGCGGTCCTGCTGACTGATTGCCATCGATAGAGCCTTCCCGCTGCGCCTGCCAAGGGACAGGATTACCCTGTACTCCCGTGTTTCCCAGCATGGTAACCATGAGCAAGGCTGTGCTGCGGGGTTATTTCTTCCTGTTTTGCTTCAGCTCTATGATCTCTGTTCTGCTGCTTGTGCATTCTTGGACATTTGCTGAGGACAAGTGGAGTGACAGGGTTTTGCCTTCATGAGTGAGCACGGAGGATAGACCTGCAGGTCTGTTAGGGATATTTTGCCTTCTGTGTGTTGCATCCTTCATTTATATATTACGTTTTAGTGTCTCCCAAGTCTTCCTCCCACACTCCACCAAGTACTGGCAGGTGAGCATGGCAGACTCAAGCATGCTAAAGCCACCCGTGCAAAGCAATATCCCAGATTTAGCAGAGAGGCTGCTGCTGAAGTCCGTGCTTCCACCAAATGCAAGGTGGTCCCTTTTATCATGAGCCAAAAAGTGCTGTATTACCTTCGTGTGACTGTGACAGTAGCTCAGGCAGTACCTAGAAATTAGCTTTAGCCACTGGATTGTGTGTGTAAGCACTTAGTTCTAAACCCTAAGACTTGTGCAGGAGCTGAATCCTGCAAGCCTCAGGTGCTGCAGCACCGTAAAGCGGAGGGCTGCATGTGACCCTTGCTGCCCAGGAATTTACAGAAAAGCCAAGTGCAGTACCAGCCTGACGAGCAGCCCATAGCAAGCTCAGTGGTAGCACAGCACGAGCTCGCCCCGAGCTCGCCAGGTGAGCTCAGCCCTGTTCCCAGGTTTCTGCAGGAACAGAGCTCGGGTCAGGCTCTGCGCATGGAGCTGCCGTATCGCGGGTGCAGAGCTGCCCAAAGGGACGGTGATGCTGGAGCCCAGCGTGCTGCATGTGAGAAAATCGCCTTGTGCCATGCCTGCTGCTTGCATGTGGCTTGCAGTGCTCAGGGTTTACAGTCCGCACTGACCTGCAGGTTTTGTTTGTCGAATGGAGCTATTAATTTCTGTGGTGCCGCAGACTCCTCTTCCCCACGTGCGGAGCTCCGAGGCGGAGGTTGCTCCCACGCCACCTTTGCCGCATTCACCCTTTGTTGTCCTGCGGACAAAAGGGCAGGCCCAGAGGTATTACGAGATAAAACAACCATGTTCTGCAGAAAGATTGACCCCCTGCTGCTTAATCTGCAGCAAAGTCAGTCTGCAGCTGGCTGCTGCTGGCGACCCTGCCTGTGCTCCGTGGGGCCAGCTGTAGCAAATCCGAGTTGGGTTACAAGGATCCTCCAAACCCTTAAATTTCTGTTTTGTAATAACAAATAACTGGAGAAGTAGTTGCTAAAATGAATTTTCTACGCATTGCAACACTACATTTATTTTATTTTTTTTATAAGACTGGGTGTTTAGAGACCTGACAATTTGGGATATTTTAATAAGGTCACATTTTAAATATTAGAGAAGGCTTCTGAAGTCTTTTAGCATCTGAAAGCATTAGAAGGTTTGTTAGCATTCCTCCAGGGTCATTGGTCATTAATCAGTAATGTCAGGCCACTTACCCCTCCAAACACAATGCTGAGGACAAAATTGATTCTTGGGAGGTTCATACAAGAAGATGTGTCGCTTGCTCTGCGGTAAGCACGTACTTCAAATTAGTCATGTATTTTATGTCCTTGGCTCCTGCTTTGTTGGTCAGTGTAAGCCACAATTCAGCCGAGATGGTTGTTTGTGACTTGGCAGTTGGTCACACCATCCCTATAGCAAAAGGATGGGCTGGACAGTTTGCAAAGCACCTGTAAGCTCAAAGCTCTTTGTCCAGGCTCCTGAGCAAATAACCTGTCCCTTTGTGGATGAACTTAACAACACGAAGCAAACAACAACAAAGAATGCCCAGATCACGCTTACACTTCTGTGTAGCAAATAGCTTGACAGCTCTGACTGGTGATTGGATTTGCATTGTGTGAAGACTGAGAGTAGGCGCTGCTTGACTAGTTGCATTTTCATTTACTGAAATGTTTTTTATCCTGTCATTTTTTGTAACCTTTTACCTGCTCTGTTGATTTATCATCTAAAGAACATATAACAACAGATGACCAAAAGAATGCTCAGCCCCCAAAAACCCAGCTGCTGATGGCTAGGTAATCACTGGAGATAATATATTAGCTCATACTGCTAATCAAATTCCCAAAAATTGGATCTTCATTACAAGAAGTCGTGGAGGGATAGGTCCATCCACGCTTAAGTTACTGTCAAAATGGGATTCTGAATAACCTGTTTAAAGATAAAAGTGTTACTAAAATTTTGGAAAAAAATGTTAAGATGCTTAAACCAAGGAAACCAGAGGATAGGACAGGAAGTAGCTGTCCTAGCTATTGAATCCTTGCTATTGGATTTACTATTGCTATTGGATCTTTGTATGTTGTTTTTTCACTTACTCAGTGCTTTTATGAATAGTTTTGGTGTATGAAACTAGTGCTAGCTGGAATAGTTTTGTAGCCGAAGAGCTTTCTGAACAAAGAAGTTGTCTTTTATTTAAGGTCATAGGTTTAGTTGATAAAGACAACAGCATTGATGCAAAATATTTGAACTTGCCAAGGCATTCCAGTAAGTATTGTGTGATACTTGGATGTAAAATTAGTATTAAAGGGAATGAATGCGGCATATATTTGATGGCAATATTAGATAAGGCAAACATTACTTTTTGAAGTTTGTTAATGAGCTGGTGGTTAATAGGAAGACATAAATTACTGAGAGCATTTCCAACAGGAACCAAAGGAGGTGATGATTCATCCACCATTTAATATTGTTGACTCTCCTCTGGCCAATAATACATAACATCTGGCTGTTCGTGTGCTAGCAATGCAAGAGCAGCCTCCTCGCTGCGCGGGGAAGCTTTGCCCTGTCTGATTTCCTCCAGGTTTATGTCTCAAAGTTGACTGACAGTCAAGGGTGAGAGCTGCCACTCATAACTAGGCTTTTGTTGTGGCTGGGGCATGAAGAGGGCACTTTTCCCACATGAATTCCCTCATGTCTTAGAGGTGAGCAGGTGTTACCACTGCCCCAGAAGTAGCACTTTTATGGTCTCCCTCCCCTGCTTGGCTGCTTATTCCTGTAAGGAATTAGTCCTTCTTGAGGCTTTTCTGTCCGTCAAAGGTGGCTGGATGTGTCAGGAGATGTTTGGATTACGAAGGGAGAGGAGAACACAGACACAGGAGAGCCCCATGCCTGATGGAGGCTGGCATAGGAGGTCACTCCTACTTGTTTCTGACGGGTAATATTGATGTCAGAACATGGCATCCCTCTTCTGAGCCTACTGTTCAAAATGCAAGATTCTCATGGCAGATCAAAGAAGGGCTAAAGAAAATGATTCAGGAGATGGTAAATGCTTTAAGACCTCAGTGTGTCTAATTTGGCACAAGAAAGGCCATGAAGCACTCTCTTGTGTGCAGGTATTTACAGCTCACTGGAGGTCAACAAGTTTGGACAGTTATAAGGTGGCCAAACTTGATCTGGAAGCATTTGAGCACCAAGTTAGCTTTTCAGGGGATCAATAATTAACCTCATGGCAGGGCAAGATTTCTGGTGTGGGCTGGAGCTTGGCAGGCCCCTTTCCTGCTGCAAAAGGCATTCAGGGTTAGCAGGGTTGAGAAGAGGTGTTTTAAAAGGCAGCTCACCTGGGTCAGAGTCTCAAGAAGACACAGAAGTTCCAGCCCATCATAGGAATTCTGCATTGCTGTGAGGTTGTCTATCAGCCTTATCCCTTGAAATCACAGGGAATTGTTATCCTTAGGAAGAGAAATTTCTCTCTGCTTCCTACTGCAAGAGAGAATCTGGCCTTTAAACTTGGTTAGTATGTCAAAACCATTAGAACCTCTTTACAACCAGCTAGGAAATTGTCTTGAGCAGCAGATGACNGTGTTTTAAGAGGCAGCTCACCTGGGTCAGAGTCTGTCTCTCAAGAAGACACAGAACTTCCAGCCCATCATAGGAATTCTGCACTGCTGTGAGGTTGTCTATCAGCCTTATCCCTTGAAATCACAGGGAATTGTTATCCTTAGGAAGAGAAATTTCTCTCTGCTTCCTACTGCAAGAGAGAATCTGGCCTTTAAACTTGGTTAGTATGTCAAAACCATTAGAACCTCTTTACAACCAGCTAGGAAATTGTCTTGAGCAGCAGATGACTATATTGTGTTTTGATTTCCAGGAGAGAGTTCTCTGAGCTGATGGAGAAGTTTGGCTCTCAGAGCAATACGGGTTCAGCACGGAGTTCTCCTGTTCTGCATGGTGGAAGTGAGTAGTGATGTCTGATGTGCGGTGTTGTCAGCACCACAGCTGTGTTTTGAGGGAATTTTGATTTGTTAAGCTCCTCTTGTCAGTAGCTATATATATGTGTTTGGGTGTGATATGTGTTTGGGTGGAGGACTGAAGGAAGAAAAGTCCTGCTTGTCATTATTAGAAGCACTTTCATGCATCCTGGGACACAGAGCAACTGAGTATGAGCAGTAGTGCCTGTACAAACCAAGAAATGTCAAGCAAGCAAGTGAAACAACTTCCTTGTGGTGAATAAAGGAGAATGGGTTAGAGTTTTAATAGCTCTCCAGATCCCTGACCTCCACTTTAACTGTAATACTTGACCTAGAACAATGTCTCTGCATGTGCTGCTTTCTGCTATGGCTTCAAAGCGTTTCAGTGTGCTGAATGATTATTATTTTTCTTTTGCAAATCAGGAAATGGTCAGAGACACACAGCAATGTTAGCCTAGGCTGTAGCCCAGCATGTCGAATCATGTCTGTGTGCAGGGAAAGGTGTGTCTCTGGCTTGGTGTGTCCCACCCAAAAGGTTGCCAACCCTTCTGCTTATGGAAGAGGTAGCAGTCTGGCAAAGAGGTAACAGTCATAAGCTGAGGTTGTCTCAAGGAGGCAAAATGCCCTCTACATGAGGAATATATTGGTGTCTTTAACAAACACACGTTTTTCCTCCAAGAAAAGAGGTACTCAAATTGTGTCAACCCCTGGTGGTGGAATAGAGCAGGAATGTTTGAATTATTTGGACTAATTCTGTTTTTGCTGTTCAGGTCGATATCTGGAAAGTACATCCTCGGGGTCCTCCTCCCGATCGCAGAGTCCGCTGCTACTGAGCCCTGCAAATTCTCACAGCCCATTCATTGGGAACTCAGCCCACTCTCCTCACTCGCAGTATGTACATGGTCACACAGTGTAGGCCCGCCACAGCCTGCCTGCTGATTGACCCTTTTGTACAAATTTTGCACATTTTCTTCATAATTTAAGTGGTCTGCTATCAAAAGTCAGTTGGGCAGGGTGTCAATCAAGGTTTATAGTCATCAGTTTCAGTGAGCAGCTAACAGTGGCTTGTTGGACTGTTTCAGTGTTTGGCTTCCAGATCCTTACTTTGCATGGTGTACAGCATACCCTTCTAAAATGTATGTTTATGAAGTTTCTGTGTGAGTTCAGCCAAAAGTGAGGTATTCCAGACCATTGGTCAGTCATGATGATCACTGAATATTTAATATTGTTTAGGAATAGATCCTGTAAATATTTCCAGTGCTTGAATGATTGCTTTGTGTAGCCCTGTGTTTCCTACACCATTATATCCCCATAATGATTTACAAAGCATTTGCCTGAAAAGCTTCCCCGATGAGACAGTTAATATGTTTGGAATGTGCTTAACTATATAATTGCTCAAGTTCTTGTCCTCTAAAAGTTAAGAGAAGCCATGGTTAAGAGCCATCTGAGAGGTCAGTACTTATCATCTTTTTAAACTGTCACAAACTGAATAATTCAGTGATGCCACTGGTGCTCCTAGAAGGTGATTTTGCACTGCGTGCCTTGCTCCTGACACGTTCACACCAGTGCAACAAGAGTGCAAACATTGCCCCCTAAATTCAAACACTTCAGTTGCTCTTTGCATTGGTGTAAAGAGAGGTTGCCTATGGAGACTGCATCCCTTTGTGTCTAGACCCCATTGTAGAGTATGTGTTATATCCCATCTGTCCTGTTCATATTTCAGAAGATCAGAGGTTTGGACAGAGCTTGTGGTCTGCAGAGTCTTGTCTCCAGGTGTTTGGGGTTCCCCTCCTTGAGAAGGACACCTTGAAGGGTTGTCTTAGAATTGAGACCATTAGTTCTCAGGGCCTGCTGCTTCTCTTCCTTTGCTAGTGTAAACAAGTCAGGTCACTGGTAGAGAGAATCAGGCCTTACTGCAGACACACTAAATCCTCTTGGCAGGTAACAACTGCCACATGCTAAGTATCAGCTCTTTATTAGGGATTTGCAGAGGACAAATATTTGGTACCAGAGGTTTAAGCTGCTTTGATAAAGTGAGGGATCCTTGCAGAGCAGAGACCAACTCATCTATTTGGCAGCTGGCTTGGATAAACTAGACATCATTACTCCACAATTAACTGCTTTTATGCTGCAATTAGTCTACAGGGGACCTAGCTTGACAGCATCTTTTTTCAGCGGGCTCAGGTTGCTATTCTTGGGAGAAACAAGAGCCATCTAAATTTACTGACTGGGCAGAGCTTTTGCTGCAGGCTACAGAGAGATAAGTTAGACCAGATGCAGTTGTGGTCTTTGCATCTGGCTGAAAGGGTTAAGTACCCTGCCATCTTTTACCTGGAGGCTTTATCCTCCTTGTCTTTCACAGCAAACCCCAAAATGGACCTGTGAGCATTCCTTGACACAAAGACGCAGTGGGGCAGTACAGCTTGAACTGCCTCCACCTGTTTCATGGTGCTGGTGTGTCTTTGCTCTTCGCTATTTCATTATGTGTAAGTTCTTACACTGTGGTCTCTCATCACGATGGTATCCAAAGTCCTTCCATCTCATTAAGCAGCGTTACTCGGATATGATTCAGTCTCTCCACAGACTATCTGATATTTTGATTTGGATGTAGCATTTTAATGCTGTGTTTTATTGTATTTTCCCAGAATATTTATTTTGGAGATGTTTTTCATATGATTAAGCTCCTTTGCTCCACATAAATCTGGTGGTTTTCCCAGAGCCCTGCTGCTGGTTTGGAAAAGTTGCTGTCGGTATTGCTCTTTCACTGTTGTGTTTGACCATTGCTGATGGTACTGGTGATGCTTTTGATACTGAAAGCTGAAGACTATATGATATCAAAATATCACGTGAAAAAGGAAATACTCAATAAAAACAGCCAGGTGCTGGACCAGGTGCTCTGCTGTTAATGGAAGCTCAGTAACTCGCTTGCTCACACTCCTAGCACAGCTGCTCGTTGTCCTGTGCCATGCTCCATTTGAGAGGAAACCTCCTCCTCATCATTTAGGATCCCATCAATTCTTTCTTGAGAGCTTTTATTTGCTGTGATCCTATCCAGTCCTACCATCTTTGGGGTAGGTCAATGAAGTCTCTGGTCTACGAATTCTCTTACTGCTACCTCTTCTTTCCCATATAGAGTCACCTGCCATGATTCTGTTGATGGCCTGTTCGGTCCTGGTCAGCAGGAAGGTCTTTGAGTGTAGGGTTTGGTTTCCTTGTTACTTCTTTATGCAGTTCTAGTCAGTGCAGAGTCCTTGAGCCTTGACTGGGTGAGTCATTAGCATTCGTCTACAGAAATAAAGGAATGGTTATTGCTATAAATATGTTCAGATTTTAAGACATCTTGCGAGGTTTTGAGTCCAAACCTTGATGAGACAAATTCAGATGAGTATCCTAAGCTTCACTCTGCTTGTTTAAATGCTGCTTATGGTAGACCAATCTGTACATTCCTGTCTAGTAATTTAGGGAAGTGTAGCTGAATTTCAATGAAAACTGCATCAATCCTTTGTATGCTTCTGGCTACAGCAACAAGGTGACAAATGCACACTGATTAAACCTTTATTTATTTTTCTCTTTAATTTTCAAATAAAAGTAAGTATTCCTTAGCATTTGTGTGTATTCAAGCCAAACATATTCATGACGTTAAGCAATGTCTGCCAAGAAACTGGAGTCCTTTTCAAGATGGAGAGGAAAAAGAAGAGGGAGAAAAGGTTGAGCGAAATTAGAAGGGGGATACTAGGAAGGAAAATCAGGCAGAGTTTGTTTATTCTCGTGGGAAATAAACCATATCATCCTTGAGTCACCTGTTAACATCTGTCCTTTGCAGTTGCTCTATTGAATCAGGAATCCAGAGCATCTCTATAGCAAAGTCCTCCGGATTAGGGCTGACAATCAGTGGTGGATCCAACAGGCCTGATGGCCCCATGATTTATGTTCAAGAGCTTATGCCAGACGGTGACTGTTACAAGGTAAGTCAGTGTGGAAATCATCAGTCTGCAATGGGAACCTCTTGTAAAAGCTGTCGCTGTTCTGAAGCAGCATTTCTAATAGATAAATAATATACTGAATGGATTAATGAAGACTTATGTAGCAGAAAAAGGTTTTGGGCAGAGGGACATTCCTTTCCATTCCTCTGACTTTCTCCCTCCTTGTTTAGGATGGTCGGCTCCGTCCTGGTGACCAGCTAATTGCTATCAATAAAGATTCTTTGGTGGGCAGCACATACGAAGAGGCCAGAAAAATAATTGCAAAAACCAAGATCAGGTAGGCATGTATCATGTTTTTTTATCATTGTCCTGGTTCTCTTGTCATGATGCAGCTGAGTTTTAGGTAGAGACTCTTCATGTCATATCAGTTTTTGACTTGAAGAAGTATCAGTCATGTCAGTCTTGAATGATGGCTAAAGATGGTTCTGAGAGGTGGTCAGATGAGGGAATCTGAATAAATGAGTCATCCTGAAGTGTCATCTAGGCCTTTCCAATATGTGGTCCTTGCAAACATCCCCAGTAACAGCTCTGCAATGGAAGTTAAGTTCAAAAAAGCAGCTCATCTGGTAGACATCCAGCTCAACTGTGTAGATTACATGCATTTAAGTGAGATTATCCTGGAGAAAATAAACACTGATATAAAAGTTCTGAAAATGTAAATTGTGGTTTTTTTCTTTAATAAAATGTTCTGTATTTGTTGTTTAAGACATGAGGAAAACACAGAAGTGGCCTTTATTCCTGGAAGGGGACGGTTACATCCCGGACTGTCAGTTCATAACAACGTCCAGTCGCCTCCTCCAAAGGCTGTAGGAAATGGTCTAAATTCCTGCAGACTGAAGGTGCATGTGAGGTCCCCAGAGGTAGGCTGAAGTTCGCATCTCAGGCTACAGTCACCAATCCTGTCATCTCCTTCCTGGTCAGGAAACCCTCTTTTTAGGTACTCTGTGGTAGCCTTTCTGGACCAAGAAAGGTGTGTAATGGTAATTTACATGGCCATGTTTATGCTTTTTTACAGACAAGTATTTTTATATTAAATATTGTTCCTTCTGTTTTGAGTTTGAGATGGCAAAGGATCTGTGGAAGTAATGACAGGGGTTTTATGTCCATGGCCTGCATGCCTTGTTTGAGAAGTCTCAGACTGGGGAAAGACCTTCCCTGATGAGATAGCTTCTGACATCTCATCCAACACCAAGCACAGGGCTGGAAGGGATCTCAACAGTCTGTCTGATCTAGTCCCCTACCCAAAGGCAGGAACAGGTCTTGTTCCTAAAGACCTCTGGCGAGGACGAATCCACAACTCCTTAAACAGTCTATTTCTGTTCTTCCCTATCCTAATGATAAGGCAGGAGGTTTATTCCCTTGTGAGGTCTAGCTCTTTGCTATGTTTGCAGAGGGAAGTGCTTGAACTGTGTGTGGAGAGATGGGATTTAACGCCACAGCTTTAGATCCATGGCTGGATTGTGCACGCTTGTCGTTTCTTTCTTGGCTTATTGCAGTGCCTGGTGGAACTTCTGCCCTTTGCCACATAAACATTCTCCAGAAAGACATTTGGTGAATTAGGCCTGTGTTAGAGAGAGTTTATGTAGAGAGTCCTCTAAGATGAGCCTAATTCACCAAATGTCTTTCTTTTGGTGAGTCTTACACAGACTCTTACAGCACCTGTGCCTGTGGGTGCTCAGGACTAATCCCAGGTCTCTGTCTGCACATAGGTTGCTAGCTGTACTATGTCGCAGTGATCCTCAGCTTATCCGCACTGTCAGTCTTTTTTTTCTCTTACTTGTGATTAGCCAAGATCTGGCATTTGGCACTGTGTTTCAGCTTCCTGTTGTACTCATTCTGGAAGTATTTTAGATAATGGCACAGCTGGCCCTGATCTGAATCAGGTCCTTACTGAAGTTGGATGCAGGGCTTTAGAGAAAACCTCTATGGAGAAAATGCACAAGGTCAAATTCATCCTTGACTTTCAATTACAGTTAAAGAGTTGAGTTTGCTGTGTGCAAAGAGATTTTTGAAAATATTTGGCATGAACCTGTGCCAAGTGTTTAAAAAAGAGTCTCTTTGGGCCCATCTGCACGGGAGGTGTTCCTGGTGCCTTTCTAATTTATGAAGCTGTGGGACAGCCGAGTTGTTCTGTTTTCAACTTCTTTTATCTTTTTGCCTATATTTACAGTAGCAGATTCTTCTCAGCCATTTTTCTTTGCCATTTTGTCTTGTTTTTTTCTAGAATAGACACGAAAATCTCTTTCCTGTGCCTTCTTTGTCACCAGACATTTGCCTGCCAGAGCTCACTGTCTCAGGTAAGAGCCTGTTTGCTCTTCTGTTTGAGCAGGTGACGAACATTTATAGCCTCAGCTCCTCAGTGCTAAAGATGATTAAATTAGTTTTGATCAGTGTTTATACTTTCTGTAGTGGAATCTAATGATGTGATAATGAGACTTAGCCCACTAGGACCGAGGGAAAGCAGCAGTCTTGCTTACTCATAGGCATTAACTAATTAATGGGCAGTAATTATGTCCATGGTGGTTTGTTCACAGTAGTGAAATGCTTTACTAAGACAATCAGAGGATTAGGAGACGACACTTATTCTACCCTCTGCCTGTGGTTCATTTGCAGCATTGTCTTTACTCTTCCCCAAAGATCATATCAGACTTTTATCTATTGGGTCTCATGGTAGGTGACAGTCACTTATGATGGAAATGAATGGTGCTTGGAGACACAGGATATGTTTTTTTTTTTTTAAATGAAAAACAGGTAGTTAATGATGCTTGCAATGTACAAGGCAACTCCAGGTATTTTACATGTATTAAGACTGCCTGCAGTTCCAACCAGGAAACTGCTTCCTGATGTGATTAAGTCAGCTAGATTTGTCTCTGCAAGCTTTGCTTTTTTTCCCATACATTTTCATGCTGTATTTTTTCCTCATGCTCCGAGTCACATAGTCAGTTCTTAACTTCTGTGAACAGACTGGGTATAAAGGGGTGAACTTTGGCCACAGTATAACTTCACAGTTCCCTTGGGAATAACTGGAAAGCACATTAATGGCTCTGATCCAGTGTCCTGTGAAATGACCTTCAGCAAGATACCACATATACCTGTGGTATGAATGTTAAATCCACCTGGGAGGAAAGACGGGCCTTCTTATCACATCTTAGTGAGGTTTTTGCAAGTGCAGGGCAGCCTGGTGTTTTCTCACATTTGCAGGTCAGGACTAATTTCTGGCCACAAATAAGTCCTTGCTCCTCTATGCACTGCTAAAGCACCTGCTTTGCTTGTGAATCCACAAACCAGGCTATAATTTCCATACATATACATTTCCATAGTCCCAGAGGATTAGCCAGAGATGTAGGGATAGATTAAGACTGAGCTTTATGAGGTGAATTTTGTTGCAGGGCCTATACAACTGGGATTACTGGAAGATGTAGGTAGTTCATAGAATCATAGAATAGAATCATAGAATGCCTAAGGTTGGAAGGGACCTCTAGAGGTCATCTAGTCCAACCCCCCTGCACACGCAGGGCCACCTAGAGCACGTGGCACAGGGCTGCATCCAAGCGGGTCTTGAAGATCTCCAGAGAAGGAGACTCCACAACCTCTCTGGGCAGCCTGTTCCAGTGCTCTGTCGCCCTCACCGTCAAGAAGTTCTTCCTTAAGTTCCCGTGGAACTTTTTATGCTTCAATTTGTGGCCATTTCCTCTGGTTCTGTCAGTGACCACCAGTGAAAAGAGGCCAGCCCCATCTTCCTCACTGCCTCCCTTGAGGCACTTATAGACACAGATCAGGTCCCCTCTCAGCCTTCTCTTCTCCAGGCTGAACAAGCCCAGCTCCCTCAGCCTCTCCTCATAGGGCAGATGTTCCAGGCCCCTGATCATCCTCGTGGCCCTGCGCTGGACTCTCTCCAGCAGCTCCACATCCCTCTTGTACTGTGGGGCCCAGAAGTTGGAGTTGGAGTTGGAGTGCTCAACTGTGTGTTGGATGAGGTGTGCATGGCACAACCTGCACTGTCCTCCAGGGATGTCCTTGCAAGTGGCTTCAGGTTGCTTTGGCCTGTCTGCTTCCTCTGTGAAGGCACCAGTACAAGACTGCTTTTGTATGTGTCCTCACAGCCTCTAGAATCCTGTAACCTCCAGTTCAGCTGGGATGTTATGTAGGCACCACTGACCCAGAGGTGCGTGAGTGAACGAAGCCCTGGGTCATATGGGGCATACAGCAGTAACATAATCAGGGAGTTATCTAGGGGATTTTGTTGCACAAGTTATGTGGAATGCTGAGAAGGCCTTTTGTCAGCGTTGTCATCCATGAACAGACTTTGAGCACAGGCTTTGCGAGAGCAGCGGCCACGCTTGGAGTGTGGAGCAGTGGCCGCAGCCTGTCTGCGGGTGCCACCCTGGATATGTCTCTGCTCACAGCTGACAGCAAAGCCCTGTGGCACTAATCCCGATTAGCCACGAGTTGAAGGGTAAGAGCTCTGCCCTTGAACTTGCTCAGTGAAGTGCTGCTGGCCAGTCCAGGGAACTCATTACCTCTTCCTGCTTCCCAGCCGCTGGCATTAGCAAAGCGGATGAGTCCTGGGATTAAAAGGCTTATGCTTGTGCTGCAGCTCTGGGGCTTCCTGTTGCTTTTTCCTCGTGTGCAGTCCAGGAGGGTGAGGCTGAGAAGTGCTTGAGTGACTTAAAAGAAATGGTCTCATTCAACAAGTCTTGCGTGCTCACGTCATGCACAAGTTTCTGAAAACCCTTCCCTCCCCTCAGCAAGTCTGAAGAGAGGGAGTTTTATGTGAATTTCTGAGCAGCAGCTACTCTAGCATATTTGTTAATCAGATGCTGGCAGGTGAAAGAGTCATCCTCTTACCGAAGAGTTTCAGCTATTGTGGTCTCAGCTCCCCTCCCTCTACACCTGCATTTCAGAGCTTGCAGTTAATTCTACTGAGACAACTTGAATGTGCAACTGAGTAAAAAGGTCTCTATAATTCTGCAGTCTTCCAGAATATATTGCATAGATATTTTTCCCTATTGATTTTAATCTCTGAATTTCCTTTTCCGTGGGGGTTATGAAGGACAAGGATGAACTTTATGAAATGGTGTTACTTTTGTGTTTCAGTTTTGTAGATCAATGAGAGTAGACAAGGTCCAGACTCATTTGAAGATCACCATAGCTACAGACCCCAAGACTCATTTAAAAAAAAAAAAAAAGTGACTAGACATTTCCAAAGGGATGTTTTGCAAGCACAGGTGCTTAGACAAAACATGATTTCAGATTCACACTTTGACATCTAGGTTTTTCAGCAGCTGTTGAGTTCAGGCTTAGAGAACCCGATTTAAAAATCCTGTTTGAATCTGGCCTGTGTGCACACACATTATGTTTCATGCAACCAGAGTCCCAAGTCCTTTGCCCGAGTGCTCTGCCATTAATGTCTGGCTCTTGCTTTTTAGCACCTGCTTCAGCATCTAATCAGAAAGCAGCTTCGGGCAACAAACCAAAAGTAGCACTGGATCCCCATATTCGTCTCAAGGATGGAAAGCTGGAACTGGTAAGTGGAACGACTCCCTTTCTTGCAGGCAAGGTTTCCTCTCAACTCTCTCCAAAGCCGTGGCACGCAGCAGAGTATGCACTGACATGATACCACTTCCTCCTTGCTTCCAGCTGCCAAATTACTGTCAAACAAAATAAGCTCATGTAAATGGTCTCCTCCGGTTGTTTTTCTGTGAAGAAATGTCTGTGGGCTGGAGGGAAGGCTAGGAGAGAGGGAAGTACATGAGAGATGCCGAGGAAGGCATGGTGCTCCGCGGTCAGATCGGGAGTTGCACTAGCAAGGGGAATGCTGTCTGGTTACGACACCGTCCACACTAGGAGTACATTAGGCTCGTCAGTTTGCTGATGGAGCAACAAAAACATGTAGCTTAGGGTTGTCAGTGCAGGAAACATGATCCTGAGCTGAGAATAGGTTGAGACCTTTCAGGTTGGATTCTTCCACTTATGTCATATTGAGGCATGTGAGGATTGTCAGTTAACAGAATTGGGGTTAGTATGTCACTTGCTTTTCAGAGGGATTAAAAACACAAACCTGGATGCAAATGGCCTAGGAGAATCAGGTCTGCCTGTTCACGTTATAGCACTTGGTCAGGGATCTAATCTGCACGTATATCTTTCCCACTGAACAGTCTGCGCCCGTCTAATTCCGCTTTATTCTAATCACTAGTCCAACCGGGCTGTACTAGGAATATTAATAGCTCAGGTGATGTAGAATATAGATACAGAAGCAGCGTTCAAAACACTGATTTCACGATTAGCATCACACTGCTCATGTGGTGCAATTAAATTTCAATCCTAATCTGATTAATGAGATAGAGGCATAATAGTCTGCTAGCAAGATGTATCACTGGAACCTGGAAGAAAAATGGGTCTTAGCTCTTTGACTGAATTTGCTTGAGATCGAGTCATACCTCAGCAATTCTAAAGATAAAAAGAGGGCATGCAGCCTGCTGAAACACCCTGATCACATCTGAAGGTGCATTTGAATAATTTTGGCTTGTTTTGGCTGCTCTTCAGTGCTGCAGGGAGATCCAAAAGTTTGTGGCTGGCAGTCTTATCTCCCATGGATGTGCTGCTTTGGGTTCAAAGGACTCCTGGTGAAGTCAGCCGCCCTTCTCCACTCTGTCAGCTTTTGGCCGGGCTTTCCAGGGACGCTTTCACTGCTGGGGCAACCTCGGGGCAGCCTGGTGTGGGAATTAGGCTGAAACGGGAGATGTGTCAGAGTAGTGAGTAAAGTCTTGGAGTAAGAGCAATGTTTGCAGGGCTGGGGATCCAGGCAAAATTGTTGCTTGTTTAATCTTTTAATGGAAAATATATTCAAAGGGTGTCATCAAAGGGCAGGGAGTGGAACTGGCCACTCGCTGGGGAAACCCGGCAGAGCTGAGGGTGCCCTTGGAGCTGGAGGAGTCACTGGAGTGTCGGGAGCCTCCTCTGCCCGGGGCTCTAATTGCCTCCTGGTGGGAAGTGTGTGACTGTACCCGTGTGCAAGGAAGAAAAACTACGGATAGGACAAGAGGAAATGTCCTCGAGTTGTGCCAGGGGACATTCAGGTTAGATGCTAGGAAAAAAATGCACAGAAAAAAAGTGGTGAAGAGTGGAACAGGCTGCCCAGGGAGGCAGTGGAATCACCGTCCCTGACAGTGTTTGAGAAGGGCGCTTAGGGACATGGTTTAGCAGGCATGGCGGGGATGGGTTTATGTCGATCCTGAAGGTCTTTCCCAACCATTACAATTCTATGAAGATGACTAAAAGTTAGGGATGGGGCACACACATGAGCTGGCATTTGCTGCCACCCGATGGCTGATGCAGATCTAGCATTTTTACCGCTGCAGCCTCCCAGAAGGTCCAAGAGGCAGCGCACAAGCAGAGGTTTTCTTCTAAACCTGTGTAATTCTTGACCGGAATTTAGGACTGCATTTTCTCAGTGATCTCCTGCCTGTTATGGATATAGCACCAGCTTCTCTTTGGTAGGAGGCTCGTAGGACACTTGGCTTTCCCATTTAGGAATAGCTGTTATGAGAGACAAGCTGCTGGGGCCCAGCAGCAGCCATGCTGTGGGGCGAGATGGGCATCGCTCTGCACTGGCGGGAGGCAAAGATGGCAGGGAGAAGAGCAGGAGGCTCCTTCCCAGATTCTCTGCTGAACTTGACCTTATTTAATAATCTTTTTACCTGCTGCTGCCAGCAGCGATTTTTTTTTAATTGTGTACTTAGGTTTATCTCCTTTACAGGTTCTCCGAGGTTGATGGGACAAATATCATAAAAGCTAGGGAATCTCACATAACAGGAAAGCAAAAGGTGCAGTGATGAAGCCAAATTTTCAAATGTGTTCTGTTACCACAGAAATGCTGTAAATAACCCTTATCTCCTCAGATACCTGCTGCATTCCTGGGCAGTAAGAGTGAGAGGAGAGGCTGGCAGCTCCGCTAGCTTTTAATAAAGCTCTGTTTATAATAGCTGCAAATCTGTTTGTGTAAAATGTTCTTGGACATTGGGGCAAGTATGCTGCCATAAATGTAGGAAAGGAGGAGGACTGGAAACCTAGTCCAAGTCCATTCCTTTAGGAGGCATTGCCTGAAAAATTACTTCTAGGAGAAACACAGCACTGAGTGTCCTGCCAGCACCTCCTTCAAAGAGTTGCTTTTCGAGGATTCTCTTTGCAGGTTTGTTGTTTTTGCCACAGGTTCTGCAGTATCTTGGTCTGGAAGTGACTGAGGAGAAGAAGAGACAGTTACGGCAAAGTTTGACAACAGACTCGCAGGGAACAGTGGCCTATGGAGGTGAGCAGGCAGGTCTGTGTGTGTAACAGGGCTCTTTCACCTTTTCTCTTGCTCTGTTGAGAGCTGAAAAAGGAGAGCTGCATCTGCTGAGATGTGGCAGGTAAAATAATTCTCTGGCTGGGCACTGATGTAGCCTCTAAACAGCTCAGAATGAGTCACAGAAAGGAAAAGGGCTTTTGGTAGAAGTATGTGCAAAAGGAGCATAAGAGCTGGTGGTTGTTATGACTCATTTGACTTAAATCCTCAGCTTGCCTCCCAGGAACTAGCTAGGAGATACTCAGAAAAAGAAAGCTCTGTTTCTTATGAAGTGCAGAACATAAGTTACCTGTTCCCTGGAAGTCTCTGTGCTTTTCACTAATGACTCCCATCAGATAGAATGACTTTGCAAAGTGCACTGCCTGTTAGAGCTAGTGATGGTGATCGGGCTCACGGTTTGTGGCAGTGGAAATCAAAATGATTAGGGGTATTTGGCAAACCTGCCCTTCCCAAAGGCTCACATTGCTGCTATATCTCCTACAGAGATGTGGCCCAGGGCTGAGCATGGGATGTGCCAGGGGGTAAGGTCTGGTCTGCCCTTCCCAGCTTCTTGCCTTCTGCTTTTCTCCACAGTGTCTGAGAGCAAAAAGAATCCCGATTGTCAGTGCTGTCATTTTAACACCTTTTCTAAGTACTGAACTCTGTGATTTAGTTATGCTCATTCCTGACTCAAGAAATGGCAGCAATTGGGGTGGTGAAGTGTGTCATTTCCAGAGAAATCTTAGTTTGGATCAAAATTATGGAACTCTTAGAAACACAGTCATGGTTTTAAAGTTCCATTCAATTTTTAAAATGATCTAATAAACATCATCAACAACTTATTTTAGCTTGAGGGGCTTGTCAAAGAGCTGACGAATTTTAGAAAAGAAAAATGTTTGGCATCGCTAAACCCGATCCACTTGGCAGTGAGTGAATTTCCTCCAGATCTGTGGCACTTTCTCCTGGACACGTGCAGGATGCTTTTCCCTTTCAGCCTGGTAACAACTCTGATTCTTTCTCACAGATTTTCTCCAAGCACTCAGGGATCTAATGCGGGATGAGCTGGATGAGGCCGGCCTTGACTCCAGCACAATGCTCTTCACCCAGCACGAAGTGGCCAGCTTGCTGGACACGTCTGCTTTTCACTCTCTGGTCAGTCAGTCAAATGTTCCTCCACTCCCAGCTGCAGGTGACCTGCCTGCAAAGCCCTCCTTAACACTAAGGTTTCTGTACATCCACCTATGGAGTGATGAGCAGCTGACGTGTTCCTAAATCCAGAAGTTTTGTTAGGGGCCTTCGGGCCGCAGGAGTGGATGTGTAGAATCAATCACAATGCTATTGCTCTTGAGACATAAACTTGGAACAGTCCAAGAAGGGAAAAGCTAAACTCCCTTTTCCTATTTGTTCTAGAGTTATAAAGAAAAGATATCCATTAATCATTCTGATGATCATTAGGAATCTGATCTGATCTGATCATTAGGAAATCCAGTAAAAGACCCCAGACTTCTCATTTTTATAGGTAAACACCTATGGGAAGATGTGAAGGAAGAAGCCTGTCCCTCAGTGATGTAGGAGAATTAGCCATAGTTAATCAATTCCAACTAATTTCATTTTGCTCACAAAATGAGAATGAACTGTGGCACAGTTATCCTGAGTGTGTCATGGATCACAGACTGGAATCCTTTGCGGAGAGAAAAAAATGAAAGTGGGATTATTTAATGTGACATTTGTTCTGTTTATACCAATGGAGACTCTTTTCCAAAGGAATTTTGGTTAAGCACTGTGCTGGGTATAGAAAGCAATATAACCACCTACTCTTGGAAACCTCAGTGGTGCTTATTTGCTCTCTGCCTTCCAGACTTTTGACTCTCTCCATTGCAACGGCAACGAGGAGCTGGAGCAGCTGCAGCTGGAAATGACAGATCTGCGACAAGAGGTCCGGCGGCTAAAGGTAGAACCCGTCTTTTGAGCAGCTTTTTGTGGCTGGTGCCTGCTGCGGTGACTCGCAGTAGTCACAGGTGGGAGCAGTTTGTGCAGCTTGGCTCTGCTGCGAAGTCACTGCTTTGCATTCGGTGCAGCCTTTGGGACAAAGGAGAGTCATGGGCTGCTCTCTTTAATTGGGGCTTTCGCATGTGCTCTTGCTCAAATTAAAACCTATTCTGCTGACTGGGGACAGTCACTTTGTGTTAACAGAGAGAAAATTGCATTTTTAAATGCCAAAAGCATGTTGCACAAATAAGTCAAATTTGTGGAGAGTAGAAACGCCAGCTGTCTGCGTGGCAGTGGCAGGGCACGCTGCTGCTGTAAAATAGTGCTCTGGGGGTGGGAGCCAAAATACTGGGATGTCTTCCTGGGAATCACTTTTTTAATCTAGTGAAAATATTTTCTCTAGTGTCTCCTGAAGGAAGTAGAGACCAGTAAGAAGTCGATGGAAGATGAACTTCAGAGACTGAACCAGGTTAGTGAGCAGCCCATCCGTGAGGCTCACGCTTTTGATTACTTCAGTGCTTCAGGCTCCTCCTGTCCTACAAAAGGAAATAAACTGGAGGCTCTTCCCACACAGATCTAAGCCTGCAGCTTGGATCCCACCCATAGCACATTCACAATTCTTATTGATCATGTGTCTTTGGCAAGGCCAGCACCGCCGTGGGGCTTCAGGATCTCCTGCAAGTGCCTTCTGCACTTGTGTCTCTGGAAGAAGAGCCTGAGTCTCTGTACTCAGGAACCAAACAGTGGTTATTTGCCATAGATATGGGCCTCCATCTCAAGAGAAATCAAAGATACTGAGCAACAGTATGACCACGATCAAGCCTTTTTTTAAGGTTCTTTGGGAGACATCAGCCATCGCTGCCCTGGCGCAGAGCGATGCCAGCGATGTGTTTAGTGGGCAAAAATCCTGGGAGGAAAAAAGCAGCCCCTAGTGCTGGGGCAGGACCTAGGAAGCTGTTGGGTGCCTCTGGTGAGGACACGGGACACTATATTGACCAGAACTCCTTCCTCCTTCCAGAAAGCACTGGGCTTCCTCTCTGAGAACCGGACCCTGCACAACAAGCTGCAGATGGCAGAAGTGGTGCAGAGACAGGCGCACAGCGCAGAGCAGGACTACGAGGAAGTGATCCACTTGCTGGAGGCTGAAATTGCAGAACTGAAGACGGAGCTGGTGGGGAAGAAAGCAAAACACGTCTCTGAAATAGAGGTAACGCAACCCCTGAGCCCCAGGGCCTGCAAACCAATGGAACAGACCAGTGGAAATCAAACAAACAAAAAAGACCCAAAACAACAAAACCCAAGCTCCTGAGTTCCTCTTTTTAGTTGTTCGCTTCCCCAGCAGCACCACTACCTTTCTTTTTACAAATGAAAATGAACAGTGGCACTTATGGCCGTGATGTTGCACACAGCAGTCGGTGCACGATCTTTTTGTATTCCAGGCCAGCAGGAGCCTTATGCCTCCGCTGGAATTTGTATCATTGCTGTTGTGCATTCCAAAAGGAAAGCTTTCGCTATAAAAAACAAAACAGACCTCAGCTAAAATGTCTCCTGAAGACTAGTGCTCCCTGCCACAGTCTTGACATTCACAAATTCCCTGCTTAAGCTCACTTTTTTTTCTGTTTGGCCACCCCTTGCAGCAAAACCTCATCACAGTGTGAAACCTGAAATGAGGTGCTCCAAGAAAGGCACGTGCCACATCTTATGGTTCTCACTAGATCTGGCTGCTTTGGGAAGTTCTGTTGCTACCATGGAAGACCGGCCGTGTTCTTCTGTTGTTAGCACATGGCTTGTTATACGCTGATGTTTCCAGAAGCCAGGACTGTAGTATGGTAACCGCTTTCTTCTATTTCAGGGGGACATTCTGGAACTGAAAAGGCAGTTGTCCCTGGCCGATGGACAGTTACGAAAATCAGAAGTCTCACGGAAGCGCCTGGAGATCTGCAATAGGAAACTGCTCCTGTTTGTGCAGGTGAAGTACTGAACTGCCAGCTGATGGCACCACCCTAGCCTGTTACCTTGAGAGCTGTTTTGCAAGTCCAAATCCTTTCCTGGTCCATAAGCAAGACCTAATTTTCTTTCATCTCATTCAGACTCTGTTGGTTAGGAGAAACTCTTTGGGAATGAACTCATACACATACAAGCTGTGTAAACACAGTGGTGCATTATTTGCCCTGTGTGACTCTTGAGAAGAGACAGTCCTTGCTCACTGGTCCCTCTGGCAATCCCTCCTCTTCAGCACAGCTGCTGGCACTGAGGCTTATTCCGAATTTCTGTTGGACCCGATATAAACTGTGTTTAACCTTCCCTTTGTGTAACTGGACTGTTATTTCTCTAACTGTATGGCAAATGCAAACTCAAGAACAGTTTGCTGCTTCAGCGTTCTTTTTCCCCCAGCTTTTCTGGCGGATCACATGTGTAATTGCTTCAGCCGTTTAGGTGGCTTTTCTTCCACTTTGTTACCTGTATTGGGAATACAGGCTTGTGTCATTAGTAAACTGGTTGGCATAGGAAGCACAATTGCTGATACAATTGTCATTAGTCTATCTCAGCTCCTGAAATCAATAGGAAACAGGAATGAAAGGAGGCATAGAACCTGTGTCCTCTGCTTTGGTGAGGAAAGAATTAAATATCTCCAGACTGCAGTGCTACGTACTGGTACACGAGCAGCTTGGTGCTCGAGTTTAAAAATGGATTTGACTTTACCCTGTGGTCAAACATCACTAGGTTTTGACCACTGGAACAAAATATTTTCCTTTATATGTCCCTAAGTCATGTTTGAGAATTCACTACCTGTGCACGGCAATGAGAGATAACATGTGCAGGCACGACCCAGAAATCAGGGATTGCCAGCAGTGCTGATTAGGGGCTCACTGAAATGTAACCTGCCAAAGTGTTCTTCAGAAGTGTGTTTTTATGCTGTATCTGGTATATTTTAGTGTTGGCATTATTATGCATAATTTAGATGTGTCTGTTTATTTGCATAGACTGTGAATGTTGCCTGTGTTGCAAAGAGCCTTGAGATATTAGCTTCAAGGGCAACGAATAAGCAGAAGCTGATTACTGTCAGATTAAATCTGATCACCAGCAAACCACCCTGGGGTTTGTTCTCAGGTATTATTTATTTCTACATGTTTGAAACCCTTTTCTTTTTTTTTTTGTTTTGTGGCAGAATGTTCACAAGGTCCTGAGCACATCCAGTCATTTACCAGATGAGAAAAGGTAGGAGGCAGCTTCTGGGAACTGTGAACAGAAACATGAAATGCCCTTTTTCAACCTTTCTCCAGGGAATGTGATCCATGCACTTCTAATCCAGAGTTTCTACGTATATTGTCCCTTTAGAAAAGAATTCGTTATGAAAAGGTGATCTGGAGGCTACTGGTGGATCGGTGCTCAGAAGGCCTCCATTTCAGACTGGCCTCTCTTTTGGCCTTTTTTTGAACATTGTAAGAGAAACACTTATTTCTCTGGTTAAGCTGATCTTTTTAGCAGACATCCAGAGCAGACTGCATCAAAGCAGCGGAGCTGTGATGCTCCTGCTTTTCCTAACGTTAGGCAGTTCTTGACTTCAGAACCTGGTTCTTTTCTAACAGCAGTTACAGAAGCTGATAGTGAGAGTGCAAGCAAAGAGCAGATGAGACTCATGCATAAATGGTTACAGAAATACAGGATTTTGGATTTTCCTCCAAGCTGAACCCACATCCTATCACTTGGGGAAAAAGGCATGAGACCTGTTTTTAGAGGTCTGTTTTTTTAATTGATGAACTCATTGAAAGGTCACTGTCTCAATGGCAATGATCAGTCCCATAAGAAAAGCCATTTTTAAGAACGATAGTAAGGGGAAACAGATTATAAAATCCCAAGATGGTTATTTCTAAGATAATGAAGGAAAACATTGTTGAGAATCTCAAAAAAAATACTTTGCTGGTATATCTTATAACTGAAACACAACAATACAAATAAATTTAAAAGAGAATCATCTGCGATTGAGAGATGAAGTCTACTCTGAATGGAAGTTGTAATTTACATAGAATATCCTTCATAAGAGACTGGCCAGGATTTTAATGACCGTTGTATAATAGAAGTATTGATGGCACTTTCCATATTTGTAAGAGTCAACAGTGAAAGAGAAGAGGATAAAACAGACGCAGTCTCAGATACATCTCTTCCATCTTCAGATCTTGTTGACCTTTTGCTATCAGAAGCTAAAGAACTGCTAGCACCAATGCTCTCCAACAAGGATGGTAAGCACTAAATTATCTAGAGAAGCCTGAACCTAAGGAAGTCTCAAAGATGTCACTGTTATTTGCAGTTTCCACCACCTTCCATATTTACTTGCTATGACAGTTAAGGCTCCAGTAAAGGTACTTGATTGTCACAGACTAAATTAGATGTAATTTATATTCCATTCATGGGACTCATTTTGGAATCTGACATGCAAACATACAGTGTAAGGAGTCAAAGGTTGTGCCGAGGGCCAGAAGAAAGGCATTACCTGGAAAAGGAACTAACTGGAAAGAGGAGAGTTTCACAGAATCCCAGTAATGCTGGTTGAAAGGAACATTCCCACACTAGATCAGATCAGGTCAGCGCTTGGAGGTCTTTAAACCTCCAAAGTTGAAGATCTACAGCCTCTCTGCATAATGTCTTGCAGAGCTTTATTCTGCTTTACATAGAGAAGTTTTTCCTAATGTTCACTCTGAATTTTCCAAAGTTCAATTTTTAGCTTTGTAGAGCTTACCCATTTTCTGCTACTGTCGAGAAGAGTTTGGCTCTGCCATCTTTGCAATCGCCACTGAACTGGTAGCGCGTGCTGCTGGATTGCCCCTTAGTCTCCTCTTTGCCAGGCTAAATAAGCCCAGTTCCCTCAGCTCCCTCACGGGTTAGGTGCTCCAGGCCTCCCTTTACTGGACCTCGTCAAGTAGCTCAGGAGCCTTGAAGCAGGGACCTACACCTTGATTCTGTGATTCCAGATATGACTGCACCAATGCTGAGAGAAGGGGCATAGTAACTTCCCTCTTTCCTTGGCATACAAGTCTGCCAGCCTAGACTCCCTTCCACTCACATGTCTGCAAGTGGGAGAAAATCAAAGGAAAAAAAACCCTACCTCTGTGAAAGTCTAACATAACTTCCCCAGTTTGGGATTTTGAACTTAGTTGGTGGGCTGCAAACTTTCCTTGGCAGCAGTTGTTTGACTCCATTTGTCTCTTCCCTTGCAAAAGAAGAGAGTTTATGATCTCCCCCTTGTCATGATCAGGTGAGCACACAACTCTTCAGTCTTTGCTCTTTGATACCCCTCTCCAGCAGAACATGCTGCCAGGACATTCTCATGCTGGAGTCCTTTCCCAAAGCACAACACGCAGAATACAACTGTAATCCTTAATGAATACTACTAATATATGAGTCTGTCAGTGTTTCCAGAGTTCCTGCATCATTTTAATGTGCATTTCTCATAATACAGCAGTGCTGCTTGTATTGGGGATGTTTTCTAAGCCTTTGCTTACACTTTGGTTGTGTGCTTACATTTGCAGCTTTGCCATGCGACTGGGACCAGTGCCTGCCTACTGAAGGAATCTCAAATTACAAGGAGTAGGTGTCAAGAGTGCTTGTGCTGTAATTCCGACAATTCATATAATAAACTCCTGGTTTTATTAATCAAAAATTTCCCTGACAACTCTTGACCATATCATCTAGTAGAGGCCTTCAGATGATCAGCTTGGGGAAGCAGACAGCAAGATCCTCATGCCTGACATAGTGAAGGATAGTGTGAATTCCTGGATCTTTTGGCTTAGTTCAGTTTGTTTTGTTTTTCTAAGATGCCTTTTTTTTCCTGTTGGTCAGATGAGAATTTATACTTCCATGGCTTGTCTAACAGGCCTTCTTCTAGATGAGTATGAAATTTGGAGCATGGGAAAAATCCTCATTAAATGTGTTAATATTTTAACATGGAACCAAGATGCTGTGCAGTCCGTGCCAGGATAGTATGACAGTTGTGGCTCCATTTGGGTCTTCCTCTTCATTTACTTAAAAGATTTCAGGGAAATTTTTCTGCTAAACAGAGCCATACCCTAAAGATATATGCTTAAAGGTGTGTGTTTGTTTTTGAGACCCAAATGTCTAATATCACAGTGTTAATTGATTGCTTCATTCTACCCTAAGAGGTAGAAAATAGACATTTGCAAACATGCCTTCATGGTTACAAAAAGCCTTTTCAGACAGAACAAATGCTTAATGTCCAGTACAATGAAATAGCTGGGCAAGATTTGAGGCTTCCCTTTTTCCTTCCTTAATAACAAATCTTGTCTCCATGGCGTCTTCTGTGTCCTTTTCCTCAACTACATAAAATATTCTTCATTTGCAGCCATCTTCATCAGAAGACCACGTGGCCCCCTCCTTCAAGCCCGAACAAGAGTGAAGAGCCACAGCCCCCGAGTCCAACCAACAAGCTGCCTGAGAAGCCTACATAAATCTCCTGCAACTTTCTCTTGCTCAGAACTGTGCATATTCATAACACAGCTGCTCTCTTGGGAGACGGAGAGAACGCGCAACTGGTGGTTCAGCTTCCTGGCAAACCGGAGAGAGAAACAAGCTTTCTAAAAAGACTGATTCTTCCTGAACTGCCACTGAAGACTCGGCACCCTCCCCTGCAGCTCTACCTCTGAGTTATCGTACAAGGCTATTTTCTCTTGGTTTTGCAGCTTTATAGGAAAAAATACTTTCAAGCGGATACAAATGCCTGGATTTCACTGGCAGCCTTTTAGAGCTCATATCCTGGGTAGTAAGAGGACCGTGAACTTACCAAGGGCCTCAGGGGTCTTAAACAGATTCCTTTTGGTATTTCCTATGAAAAACCAAAGTACATGTAGTGACTGTAATAAAGCCAGTTTAATCTGTAGTGTCCTAGCTGTTTTGGGATAGGTACGTTTATTTTTTGTAGAGCTTACCCAGCTGCAATGCTTGACGGGGAGAGCGCCGTCCCTGTGATCCCTTGGAGAAAGGGGCAGACACTACCACTGATGTAACGTTACTGAGCACCAAACAGTCTTTGCAAAACAACAGAGCATTCAGTGAACATACTTAAACACAGATCCAAAGTGTCTCTTGGAAATTAGATACAGAGGGTGCAAGAATGTAAGTGGTCAACAAAGAAGGTGATAGAGATCTGAGCTGAGCATGAGGTCTGGAAAATAAAATGGAAACGCTGCTTACACGGTGTTTGCTTTCTGAGCTGGGTTATCATTGCAGTTCTTCGGCGATGAATTCCCTGCTTCATTCATCCTCTCTTATTTGGGCAGCTACTATCAAGATGCACTGAGAAAATCCGGGAAATGTCTAGCTTTCTCTTGGAACTTAGTACTATTGTTTCAAATGTACTTCATGAGGGTTCAAAGCACGTGGATCCTTTATGCACTGACATAAAGACTGAGGAAGCCTTGTGATAAGAGCGAGTATCTACTATACTTAAACCACTCTGCTGCTAAAATATCAAAAGCGTGGTGGAATTTTGCAGACATAAATAGCTAGTCTAAAATTTAATTTTATAGCTCGTGGTAAATTCCTTTCAATATATCTCTCAGAATGTAAATTAAAGGAAATGTAATTCTTTGGACAACTTGTGAGGAATTCTCCCAGAAAAAAAAAGGTACTTTAAAAAATTAATCTTCTTGGGGTATGATGCCCTCTGGTTAATTGTTTTTCCCCAGTACTGTTTCAATGGGATGATGGGACTTACTGATGTTACCTGTGAGTTTAGTCCTATGGCTTTTTTCTCATCTCGTATATTATACAGACAGGGCAGAGCTGCAAGACACCAGGAAAGAAAATGCATAGAGCAAAATCCCGTGTCACCACTTTGTCCTACTCTGTCTCTGCACAAACACCTGCGTTCCCCTGGGGTTGGCATGGCACTACCACGCTGCTGCTAGCTCTGCCTGTTTACAGGCATTCAGCAAGACTTGCTCCCTCCCAGCGAGATGTCTTCAGATATATTGTTACATAGCCCGAAAGGCATCTGAGAAACCTAATATAAAAGGAGCACTGGGGAAAATGGAATTAATTTAGGCTTAATTATGTTCTTGTGGAAGTTAACAGGAGTTTTGCTAATGACTCCAACAACCATGGAGTTACAGCAGTGTATGCACACTGAGCTCCACCTCCCTGAGTGCTACAGCCCAGGGTGTCTGGCCTGTCCAAGGGATCAGCTACGTGATATGAAAGGGAAGGTGTTCAATGAGTCTTCCCTTGCCGGGTGATTTGTCTTATCCCAAGAAAAGAGGGTTTTGTACAAAAGAATTGCAATGTGCCAAAGCGTGCTGGAAGCAAGCCTGCCGAAGCCTGCATGTTACATAGGTGATGTAAATACATAGCAAAGGCAGAGGCAACTCGTTGCTGACCCAGGGCCATGGTGTTTTGTGCATCCTGAGCTGCCTGCTGGAAAATGAGCGGTGAAGATTTTAGCTTTTTAAAAAGCCTAGACAATCCTGTGTTCATAACATACTGGCAACTTCTTTGGAAAAGAAGGCATCCAGGTTTCTACTACCCAGAACATCAGCACTGTGTATATTTTGCTTTCAAAAGCAGTCAAACTTTTTAGTTTGTTTACATTATTTTTCTTAGCATCATGTTAAGCTCATCATGTTCCTTTTGCCATTGCCTCAAGCACAGAAAATTTTCCATTTCCTATTAATAGCCCTGTTGCTATCTTCTCAGAGCAAGGGTGAAAGCTGAGGTGTGATGAGAGTTGTGCTCCCGGAGATGCCGCTGACTCTGCTGACCTGGACTAGCAAACCTGTGGCATCATCTACCCTTAGACAAGCTGTTTCAGGCAGAACTCAGTCACAAAATGGTATCTTCCCATGGAGCTACCAAGAGGCAAAGAACCAACAGCACACAGAGAAAAGTTGCACAACGTGGTATTCAGCCAGAACATATTTTACTTATGCAGGGCTTGCCTGATATTCATGAAGAGCTGAATTCTGGAGATCTGCTGCTGCCACAACATGTTGTATCTCTGCAAGAGGGCCCTAGCATGTCCTAACAGAAAGTTGGAGAAAGTGAGGTATTACTGATAAAAATGAGAGTCTTGGAGGGTATTAGGTCTTGCTAAGTGATTAAGATGGAAAATGGGAAGTATTTTATGAGCCACAAGGAGGAATGCAAACTATGCCAGTAAATGAGTATAACAGAGTATTTGGAACACAACGTGTATAAACTCATGAAAATACATTTAAAGAACATCACTGCAGTCAGATGTTCACTTGGAAGTTTGGGGTGTAAAATACCACCGACCTCATGTTTTTATTTAGCATTTTTCTTAAGAATGGCAGAAATTAATTCCTCAGTAACTGTGGGTCAGACAGTGGGAATCCTTTTTCTCTAATGAAACAAACCAAAACAAGATAGGAATATTGAACTATTTTAATACATGCAAAAGAGGAGGCTTGGGCAGGTAGCCACCAAGGCATTATCTTAAAAGGTGAATGTAGCTTAGAGCCATTAGCACTGTTTATCTGCACTCTGATGAGTAAGGTAACTGAATCTGCTGCAAGATGTGCTGGGTTGGAGCTCATTAAATCTCCATTTCCATCTCTGCCATTTCACTGTGTGACCTTGGGCACAACGCCTCGCCCGAGTGTCGCACCAGAGAAACGGGAAGGCCGGTGCCAGCTTATGTCTAGTGACATGGGGAAGGGGACCACAGGCTTGACCTCCTAGTACAAGCGGGTCTGAAGAAGAATGTGGGGTGATCTGTGGCAGTTCTGTGTTTTCAGTGAAGAAAAACCCGTTATTTTGCTGATTCTTAAAACAGCAGGCTGAACTTTTACTTAGCTTTATAAAAGAGCACTCGGTAAGTGCTAAAAAGTTGGTGTGGAGAGATATGTTTCTCATAGCAGAGGTGAAAACTAACCCTGAACGCTGCTGTGGAGGAGACTGGCTTTTCTGTTCCCCGAGCTGGAGGCTGCAGAGCCTCCTTCCGCTCTCAGCCCCATTCACTGACACTGGCTGGACAAAAGCCCAGACCTAGAGAGTGGAACTAACACTTCCACCCTGCTTTAAATATGGCTCTAAAAACCAGGTGAACTTTCCTGTTGAATATTTAAAGAGACTCTTTAATGTTTTAACACTGCTGATTTTCTAAGGTTGTTAAACACGTGTGAAAGGGGACTGGAAAGTGGCTTCCGTGTGACAGTGTGGATAGGATGGGCATGGCTGCGTGATGCTCCTTTTCCATGACACAGGGATCCTTCCCTTGTCCTGGGCTAAGGGCAGCCCAGCAGCCCCAGGAGGGAGCAAAGGACAGGGCCACCCACCACAAAAATAACAGCACCACGAGCAAACCCTGCAAGTTCTCCTTTCCTGCACATGATGCACTGGGCTTTTCTGCCGAGGTTTTCAAATTTACCCCCAGACTAGGGAAGGAGGCTGCAAGGAAGGGAGTTTGCAGGGAAAAGCCTTCAGTACTGGGGAAGTGGAAGTGAGCGGTAACCACACGCCAGACATGGTTCCTGGTGAACGGTCTGATCTTTAGCTACTGAGCCCAGCGCTAACACCTGTGCAGGGCTGCTACGGGCAGCGATCCTCCTCCTGAAGAGCTCCCACGAGAAACTGAGCACTGAACAACGTGCCCCGAGGCAGGAATCCGGCTTGGGCTCAGCCCATGGAAAAACTGGGTGCGCATCTTTGCTGCTACTCTAGCAGCATATCCTTGTCTTTCAAGGGAAAGGAAAAGAAAGGCATGAGTGAGGTATAGTGATAGTGAGGATGTGACGTGATGGAGGTATTTCTCTGAAAAAGCTGGATGTTCTGGATGGGAAAAGACAACGTGCATTTATAAAGTAAATCGAGATAAAGTAAACTGAGATGTTCTGGCCTTGCTCAGTGTTGCGGTGGTTGTTCGGAGGCCTCTAGGAAGCACCAGCTGCTGTGGATGTCCAGGCGGGAGCTTTCGGGCTGTTGTGCCACTCGCCAGCTCCTCTTCAGCGCCCGCCGCCAGGCCGGCCTCCTCGCCCAGACTGCAGGGCACGTCAGGAAGCATCGCGGATCGGAAACAGGAGCAGAGCTTCCCGAAACACCCGCTCACGTAAGGGGAGGCTTGTTGGCAGCCATATGGGATAAGCAGGTGGGAAAGGAGAAAGCAACGTGAGCGCGATGTTTGCAGTGACATCTCCTGAGGGCCAGCCGGCGCTTGGGAGGCTCTGGGAAAGAAGGTTCGGAAGGTGCAAACACCCCCAGGCTGCTCGCCCAGCTCCCTCCCCTCCACACTGGCACCACGGTGTCACCCGCACCATGGTGTCACCTGCAGCACGGTGTCACCCGCAGCACGGTGTCACCCGCACCATGGTGTCACCTGCAGCACGGTGTCACCTGCAACATCGTGTCACCCGCAGCACGGTGTCGCCCACACCATGGTGTCACCCGCACCACGGTGTCACCCGCACCATGGTGTCACCCGCAGCACGGTGTCACCCGCACCATGGTGTCACCTGCAGCACGGTGCCTCACGCCTTGAGGCAGAGGTTGGGATCCGTGCGTGAGGGGGTCCTGCCAGGCGCCATCGCCTCTCGGCCACAGCGGCTGGTGACACTTCCCACAGGACCCACCAGAGGCTACATGGAGAAAGGGCCGAGCAAGGAAGGAATCGCCCCCAAGGGAGCGCACAGCCGCCAGCCCCTCACGCAGGGGCTCCCTGCAGCAGGGCACACTGGGCTCCCTGCAGTAAGCCCGGGAGGGAGGTGGGACGGTGACCCCCGCGCCCAGCCTGCGGTGACAGCGCGTTGTCGTCCCCTCTCCCAGGGCGGCCGCCCGGGTCCGGGCACCTCCGCGGCCACCTGGCCTATTGGGGCGGGCAGCGGCCACACACGAAACCCTCCTGAGGCGCCGCGGGCGGCTCCGTTGGGCGGGAAGGAGCGGCCCGAACCGGAGCGGGCCGGACCGCCCCCTGCCCACGGCGATGGCGGCGGGGGGGGCGG
>VWPW01015251.1:57883-89708 GCA_013389825.1 Crypturellus undulatus
AGCGGGGAGGGCAGCGCCGCCGCCGCCGCTGATCCCCGGGGATTGGAGCGGCCGCGCGGGGTGAGCGGCGGAGCCGCCGCGCCGGGTTAAAAACCGCCCGCGAAGTTCGGCCGCTGCCCGCGGCGCCCCGTTGGAGCCCGTTTCACCTCGCGGCTCCGCTGGCCGCAGCTCGAGGAGGGGCCGGTGGCCGCGCGAGGCCGGGAGCACCGCGGGCCGTGCAGGGCAACGGGCGCCCTTGGCCGGGGCTGGCGGGGAGGGGAGACGCCGGCCCTTGGCTGGGGCTGACGGTCCCGGCTGGCCCCGCTGGGCTCGGGAGCCGCTCCGCGGCCGCCCACGGTGAGTCCCCGCGAGTGCCCCGCTGTATTTGGGTCAGCTTCTATATAAGACGCACTTGGCTTTAGGGTAGAGTTGACCCAAGCATGTGCTCCCGCGCTCCGGGTCACTTGGCTCCACTCCTCCCAGGAGCAGAGTCGGCTCCGTGGAGGCGGGCGGAGGGGATGGGGCTGGTGTGCGGTGCCGAAAGGGGAATGTCCAGCAGTGTGAGGGGACCTGGTGGTGGCACCGGCGCTTGTTCCACGTGTTGAGATGACCCAGAGCAGGGCTCCATTTTTAAGGTGAATTTAACGACTGTTAGATGCGTATTGCTGTGCTTTTGGTTAAAAAGCATATAGCTGTGCATATGGCATATCGCTGCCTGTGGAATGGCAAGGAGAAGGGGTGTTTCTCTGCGAGTGGCATGGGGAGGAGTATGACTTCTCTCCAAGAAAGATGGTTTGCTGCTGCAGCGGGCTAGGTCTTGATTAGCGTTTAGTGTGTGGCAGCGTGAAGGGACAGCCATGGCTCTTCAGCAAGAAAATCCACTTGCAAGTGTGAGATGAAAATGCAAAGGGCATGAAGTTTATTTTGCAGTTAGGTGGAGGGCACAGCTAACTTCCTCAGCTTCAGGAGCAGACTGCTCCGCGCTCTCCTTTTTGCCTCTTCCCCTCTCAGAGAAATCGGTTCCTTAATTGTACGATGAAGAACACGTCGAGTGTTGTTTGAGTGTTTGTGTTGTCTGTCTTCTGATTATAACCAACAGCAGGACTCCAGGCCTCTCGGCAAGGTGTAAAAAGAGGAGGCTGACTCCACTGCACTGTGCTGCTCTAAGACTCTCATATTCCTTCACTCCCTACACTGTAGGCATTTCTTAGGTGTAAGATGGAGCAGGAAGATCAAATCTTTTTGCCTGTGAAGACTATCTACTTCTAAGAGATACGGAAAGCTTCTGCCTGTGCTATTTCAGTGCAGGGAACTTGAACAAGTTCTTGGCTCGTGTGAAAGAGCTCTAATAAATAACTTATTGCTTGGTACTGTCCTGCTATTATATGTGCAAAACATCAGCTCTGTCAACATCCACCTATGGAGAAGGTGCTTAAGGCAGAGAAAACACCACACGGCTCCTGTTTTCCTCCATGCTCTCTGCGTTGCTGCCCCATGAGGGGAGGGCAGCCCCTGATGCCCCAAGAGCCTCCCTTTTGTCACCACAATTACCAGCTCCGGGTGCTGCGGCTCTCACGTGTCATAACAGAGCAGAACTGGAAGTCTGGGGCTCTGGTGTTTTCAGAAGTGCTGTGTTCTCCTTACCCCATCCCCCAGAATAAAACAAAAACCCCACCACATCCCTGCTCTCCAGCTGAAGAGAAGTCGCTGCAGGTGGGGGAAGTTACTGGCATCGCTAGATGCTGAGTTTCACCATCCACCAGGCAGTGCTAGTGTAGAAGGAGTTGGGTGACTTGGTGCTAGGCTGCCTGAGAAGCAAGGGTGATTATGGGTTTGTGGCTTTTATTTGTTAGGTATACTTATATATAAACCCAATTTCCTATTTTCACCCAACTGGCTGTACTCTGCCAGTTACATCCCTCTTAAAAATAATAATGGAATAAAAGTTAAACATATGGAAAAATCCCTCAGGTACCCAGGGGATGATTCTAAGCAAAACTGAAACATGCAGTTAATATTGCTGCCTCTTCCCCTTGCTGTATGTGTAGTGATGTGTACATAGCATTTCTCGTGGGAGCCCTCACTCTTCATGCTCAGCTAATATGTAACAGTAGCTCTGCGTGCTGTATTTACATTATTTCTCATTAAAACTCACCTTTTTTTTCTGCTCTGCCAAAGTTGGAGCAGGCGAATGTATATGCAGCCAGGGGCTCATCTGTTTGCATTTTACAGTGAGCCTGCCCTCCTTCCCCCAGTTTCCTGCCAGCTGGTGTATCTTGGGTTTGTAATTAACTCCCTGCTTTCTCAGGTTTGGTTAATTATGAATTGCTGTATGGATTGTTGCAAAATGGTCTCCATAGGCCAGCTGGCCTTGCAGAGCTTCAGCCTGTTGACTCCGTGCAGTTGGCCTTTCAGCTAGAGTGATACTGGATGCTTTATGAAACGTGGTAGCTGCCGCTGTTGTGTGTATTCAGGTGTGCGATACTTCCAATGTCTGATTGAGATATTAAAATGATTAGCTAGATGCGTTGCTGTAGTGCATTAGCTGCTCTAGCCTCTTGGAAGTTTGTAAATCAGCCTGAGCTTGGCCAGCTGAGATCATGGTCTTCCCATGGTCACAAATCTTGCTTTTGATGTGTGTTGATAGTTACAAGTGATCAAGCTGCAGTTTAGTGTGTAACTGCTTTTCAGTTGAACTGCATTTGCTAATATGTGCTATTTATTTGTTTTATTTCAGATGTTCAACCTGGAGTCCCTCTTGCTTTGAGAGGCAGAATGACTTTCTTGCAGTCCTGTTCTAAGAGGAGGGCATAGCAGGTCAGCCACTGTGCTTTTTCCAAGGTATACATGTTTTTAGGGCAAGTTTGAGCTGTCAGTGATCTGTCTTCCACAGCTCTTGTGGCTATGATTGTCTCTCACCCTTTTCCTCTAAATTCCCTCAGCTAGGGAAGTAAGGAGCTATAGAGCTCTGGTATCGAAGGCAAATTTGTAACTGGTGGCGAGATCCCAGCAGAATGTTTGCCTAGGCTTCTCTTGCTATATTTGCGCTTCCTCGGAAGGTCCCCGTGCAGCCTGGGTATCAGGGTTACATAATCATATTACAGCGTTGCGTTACAAGGTGCCCCGTGCTTCTCTTGGCTCGAGTATCTGTTACCTGATATCAGCCTGGGCTTCCTGGGTGCTCTCTCGCCCCTGCGCTGCTCACTTCACTTGGAGCTGGATGCTCTACTGATGCATTTTCTTTTCTGTTTACTTGGTCTACATGGACTGGCTTTTAGGACCAATGAGACTCTCTGCAACCCTGCAAGGCCTGACCATCTGATTGTGAGAGCCATCTACAAACATCCCTCATTCTCAGGTACCCAGGTGTTCTTTTTTTTTTTTTTTTTTTTCTCCTTTCCTCCATTTCCCTTGATGCTTAGGTTTCCCTGTACAGTACTGTTTTGTGGAAGTCTTCCTGCAGGAAAATGTATCGCTGTTTTTGTATTTTAATTCATGTTTCCGGGCAGTTTTTGGCTCAAGATGTCAGGGATAAGTTGCCTTTTGCTCTGTTGAGTTCAGTGCTGTGCAGCATCATGTCGCCAAGGGCTGTGTCTGCTTCACAGTGGAATTTGAGTGGGGTGGAATCAACATAGTGTCTCAGCCCAGTCTTTTGTGTTCCTGGTGTTTGGAGATGATATTAATAGGGACAGCATCCTGAGGGACTTACAGTAAGTGACTTGAGAACATTTTAGATGTTTTGCATGCCTCCTTCAGATGCTGATTATTGGTGCATGCTTGAGGGTTAAAACCCTGGCAAAAGAGTCTGAGGGAGGAATCCTGATGAGAACAGTGAGAGGTGGCTTGGAGAAACGAAATGCTGAGGTCTGAATTGTTACCATTGCATACAGTTATTTTTCTAGTTCAGCTGGAAGCAGTGGGCATCCAGTCAGTGGGATGTGATTGCTAGCTAAGCATCAGGCATGTTCTCTGAGCATGCCGTTTCCTTTTTCTTTCTTTTAGTGGGGTTAAAACAGCTGGATGCTACTGTGTGCACAAAAGCCTTTAAAATGGGAGCGTTCAGGAAGCCAAGACTTAGTACTGGAAACTGTTGCCACATAAGGGATTTTGCATGGTCATAGCAAATATAATGCAGAATTTTCACCCCCCCCTAAATTTTGCAAGCTCTGAGAGGCTTCCTTCTCCAGAGTGTAGTCAGTTCATTCTGACTCTACATCTGTTTTGTGCTTTCTTATCATGAGTTTTGTTTAAGCTGTAAGTGGAATTCACTGCAGTGGTGCTGGGACGCGGCAAAGGGCAGCGCTGTTTGCTGAAACCACAGGCTGCAGTTCCTTCCTTCTCTGCTACTGACTTGCTGAGCGACCCAGGGCAAGATATTTTCCCTAATATGTCTCCTCCTTGTCTGTGAAAAACTTCTAAGTTCTGTAGGTGAAAATTTTTAGCACATGTTGCAGTAAAGGTATGTTTCATATAAAGGATCTAAGATCTGTTTTTCTTGTTACAGGTGTGTAATAAAAATGGTGCAGAAGTATCAATCCCCTGTTCGAGTCTACAAATATCCTTTTGAACTCGTCATGGCAGTGAGTAATGCTCAGCACTTCTATTTCTCCTGCAGCCTCTGTCTTATTTGACACAGGGCAGTGGGAGGTGGGGAGCTGCAGTTCTGGCTAGTGTGTCTTCATGGCAATCTTATGGGCGAGTTGTGGGAACAGATGTTTAATTCTTGCTGTCTTCCAACCTTCATTCAGTTCTTGAAAAAATTGAAAAATCAGAATAACCATGTAAATATTCTCATAGTTTAATTAAAATAATTTCCATAACATGTAAGAGTACTATCACCAGAAAGGGAAAAAATATAATATTTAGGTGAATGGGGTTAGATAGTTTGTTTAACTAGGGTCAGACACTCTGCATTATCATAAAATACCATTCTGTCTAGAGTTTCTTTATTTGAGCAAAAATCATTAAAGTGTGGTAATGAAGTAGCTTCAGCCTGGATATTTTTAGAAACTCTCAAGTTTTTCTCATTCCAATCAGTATGGCAGGATATCTATATCTAGAATAAAATTTTCAATCACACTGAACTCTCATTTTGTTCAAAATGGGAAACTTTTGAAATAAATCTTCCATACTGTTCATCTCTGTCTGTGTTTGTCTGTCTGTCTCTTGTAACTTCCAAAAGAGACTGCACGGTATGATTGAGATTCCTTTACTGGTGATGATGTGGCTATGGTAACTTCCTTAGCACGTACAGCTGAAGGGCATAGGTGGCATTCTGGATGTTGCTTCTGATTTTCAAGGTGTGCCAAGTATTCTTCTGCAGGGCTTCTTATGTTCCAAGGAATTGGGCAGTGAGCATTTGGGCATGTATCTCAGAGGTCTGCTTACAGATTCTTCCTACAGATTCTTGTGTTGTGACCTCTGAACATTTCACTCTAGGCTCCCTGGGATTTTTTTTTATCTGCTGCTTTTTCCATTATCTTCCTCACTGAGCATGGACAAAAACTTTCTTTGGTCTGCTATGGATCAAGAATGAAGATGAAAAGCTATAGCCTACAGAGAGCTGAACTTGTCCCCATGAGTGGAAGGGAGAGCCTGAGTTGGAGAGCCTTGAAAACCCCATCTCTTCTCAATTCTTGGCAAGTCAGCACCATAAGATACAAATCTTATCTTACAAGTCATTTGTTTAGCCAAGACAATCTTCCGTCCTCTATTTCAGTAGCTAAAACTGGATGAGAGGTTCTTTATTTGGGACTGGGTTTGTGTCCAGCTCAAAGACAGCAGCACTTCCTCATCCAAGAGCAGTTGCCATTCACCTTAATACTTTCTGATTATAAAATAAATACTTTTTTGATGCTTGGGTTCCCATCACTCTTTTTTTTTTTTTTTTTTTTTTTTTTTTTTTTAACTCCCTTTTCCAAGTCTTGTCTGAATTTGCAGTGTTAGTTTAAGAGCTAAGCAGTAGCTTGAGGTGGGTGTGGATGTACCCAACCTGCTTGTGGTAGGGAAACTTCTCTGGCTGTTTTTGCTGTCTTAGTGTAGCCTGTTTTAGAATAAGATCTCAGTGGTTGTTATGAAGATAATTTCTTTGCTGTATGCGTAGCTCTCCGTGTTCCTACCGTCTGTATTAGTAGGATAACCCTAACACCAGATGCCCAACAATAGATTGGCTGCTAATACAGGAGGGTGGGTTGCCTTTAGACAAATCCTTTGTAAGCTTGTTAGCAGAATACCTAAAGGCCAGGGTTTGATGAGTTTATTTTTCAAGTCATTTAATTTTAATTGATTTCAGTTTATTTGCTTTCAATTTTGACTTTTCAATGTGGAAGAACTCACAGTTCCCTGGAGCTTCAAGGCTGGGATTGTAAATGTCATCTTTTTGATGCTGAGCAAACTCAAAACTCCTATTACCTTAACAAAAGCATTAGTTCTTTCTTATGCAGATTCTAACTTGTCTAAGGTCACCCGGAGGCCTGTGTGATGGATTAAGGAACCAAATATAGACCCATTAGTCCCACTCCAATGTCCTGTGAAAACCGTGTGTTCACAGCAGGATTTGTATTATTATGAATACCAATGTGGTAAATAACCCTGAAGACATTAGTGTTCAAACCTAGTTCATGCAAGCTGAGCTGAACACGGATTTATTCGGTGTGTTTAGCTGGAGTCTTCCATTCGTGTGGAGGCAGCGCAGATTTCTTGGAGCTGTCAAGTGCTGCCTGTCAGTCGCTGGAAGTTTCACATGGAGCGTGGGCGTTCGGTGAGGCTGTTTTGCTCTTGAGCACATGGTATTGCTGTTAATCTGCTTCAACATAAATCTGACAGCAGCTTCCTCAGTGCTGGAAATCTGGTGTTCAGCTGCTTTCAACTTTTCCCCTCCGATGCTTCGTGCGAACCTTTAGTGATCTCGTACCATGGTTTGGGAAGACCCTAAGATTATGTGGGTGACATCAAGACACCACATCATTTTACTGGTCTCTGTGGCCTCGTCAGCATGATATTCCTGAGCTTGACATCTGTATAATGGGGCGGGGGGTCATCTTATTTTCAGTGGTCTGTTCAGGCTATGTCCTGCGGTATGTGTTTGAAAAAGTATTTTCCCCCAGTACCTCTGGTGTTTGGGTCTCACTGTGGTAGGTAGTGTGTGAATCTTGCTCCTTTATGAGAGTGTGAGAAATAGGATCGTCACAACCAAGTAAGTCAAGCAGTCCCCTGCATTCTGACCTCATTAAAGCCCACAGTGTTTCCCATACCTTTCACTGAGCCCTGCCACCAGGAACGTGATTTATCTAGTGGGCTTCTTGAAAGCACAGGTTTGCGCAGCTCATCCAGTGGTCTGTACAGAGCTGTGCCCAACAGATGAGCCAGTGCTTTTACGTCAGTTATAGTGGGTTTCTGGATAATTGTCTATGAATTTATGCTCTGCTAATAGTTTTGCAGCTCACAGTCTGACTTCCACAGGCTCTAGATTTGACATAACTTCCCTGTCTTTCATATCACATCCCTTCTTGGTGGCTTTGCTGCTGCTGTGCAGCTGGGGCTGTAAAAAAGGAATCAGCTTAGCGCTCTCTCTCTCTCTCCCGACCATTTAGGAGTGTGAATGTTTTTCTTCTGCACAAGTTTTCTTTAACAAAACATAATCTTTCCACACCTGTCCAATATTCCTAGGCTGCATTTGCATGTGAGGATTGTAACTGTTATACTCCTCAAATTATAACTGGTGCCTGACATCTTTCCCCCATGTACTTGAAAATAACTTGACTTTTGCTATGCTTTATCTTCTTGTGGTTTTCCTTTCAATTTGATTTCCTTCCTTTTTGTTTTTCCTTTTAATTGGAGCTTTTCTCAAATGAGTTCTCCAGCCAAGTTCATGCCTCCAAGGACCTGATCTTGTGTTCTCTTTGTTTAGATCAGCAGGTTTAAGACTGCACATCTCTCCTGATTTTACTTGAGAGCCAAGTAATCCTCAAATGCCAACACTTTTTTTTTTTTTTGATTATAGTATCTGTGTTGCAGTTTTAAAGCTAAAGTTTTATACTAAAAATGTTATAAAGAGACAAATCCGGAAGGAGGGATTTCTGCCAAGTAGCTTGTGAGCGATAACTTGTTCTGAGTGATGCAAATTTTAGTGAGCTCCCTCTGACATAGGGAGATAAGGCATTTGATTTGGGCAAGCAAGGCCAAAATGCATATTCATATAGGAAACAGCGCTAAGCTTGCATTTACAATATCATTTGTCACCAGTGAATTATTAGGTCAGATAAAATAGTTTTAAACGGTGACACAAATTTGGGAGTTGGTTCTCCTTATATTTCAGTAGTACTCTCAGCTCTTTACACTTGCAATTGACACAATCTGTCGTTTTGACATGCTTTAAATATTTTCACATGCGTGCAAGACTTAAACATCTAATACATTTTTATTTTAATTGTATCTTCTTATTTCACCATCTTGCCTGTGCTCCTTTGTGCCAAAAGTGAGAGAGGTCTTGCACAGACAGTCTGTTTGAAAGCAGCTTGTTACGCTGTCAGGATCTGCTGTAGGAGGAATATTTCTGAACGCTGAGGTACGAGTCCTGGCAATTAGAGCTTCTTTCTGTTTACCTTTCCAAAATGATTTTTATTCATGCCTCTTCAGCACCAGCATGTATCATGTTGCAGATGTTAGATTTTTAAGCTTTATTTGATGGCTTCTTCCTGTCACATCTAACACCCTGGTAGCATAAAGGGTCTGTTTCAGTCCTGATGTATTGTGCATATGCTGCTCTCTAATGCTGGAGCATCTTAAAGGACTCAGGGTTTCACTGATTGATGTGCTGATTGTTTGGCAGTAGAGCCTCTGAGCCCTCTTGTGCCAGGTAATGTAGACACTACAGTAAGCCTACTTCAAACAGCTTGCAGGATGGAGGAGAAGAGAGCATCAGGAAGAGACAAAATGGTGGATGAAACGAGTATAATGCACAGGCAAAATAATAACTAGCTATAACTAGCAAGGATCGTGTTAATTCTGTGGGTTTGTTGACATGCTTAATATGCATGCTCACAGCACACCCAAGTATGGAGACTGCTGCCTTGGTGCATAAGATTGTCAGATTGACAGCTTAGGTTATCTACGTTTTTTTTTTAGTGCTTACAGCGTAGATGTATCACAAAAAGTATGTTGAAATTTGTACGTACTTAATAGTTGTCTGAAATTACAAGCTCTTGTCATTATTCAAAGTAATATTCCAGCCTGCTTTGTATATAAAGCAGAGTCTTAGCTCAAATATCTGATGCTGGTTTGTAGGCTCAGCTTTCCAGGCTGGGCCTGGTCCGAAGGAGCCCCCTTGCAGCGCGAGTTCCTGTGGCTGGAGCCCCTCGGAGCCAGCGTGAAGCTGCAGCGGTACCAGGGAGCCCCAGGGATTGCAGTGGAGCCCTGCAAACAGCTGGGGATTAACATTTTATACACTTACAGAAGATCAAATGTTGGCTCAAGCAATGCTACTTCAATGTGCCTTGATGGTTTGGGACCACTCTGGCAAGATACAGTATAAACCTCGCAGCATCTTCCTGCTGAGAAACACTTGGCACCAAAGTCTGGAAGGAATGATCCCCATGTCGGCTGGGAAGATCTGAGCAGTGCTCACTCCTTCAGTCCTGCCACCACCTCCCTCCAGTGCTCAGCAGAATGAGCGTGAGCATCAGTCAGGCTGTACAAATAGCTGATGTGGGAGTTTATGGTGTGGGATCTGTCCCAGTGAGTAGAAGAGGTTTGGTGGTGTTGTGGTAGCAGCTGCTGGGAGCAAACAGAAGAGCTCTTTATTCATGCAGGGTTCTGGCACACACCTGCTGGCAATATCTGTACACCCTGGCCTGCTTAATGTGTGTTGGGGGTATCATGCAAGTCTCTTCTGTAGCCTTGTGTTGCCAGTCGTAAGACTTTATTTAGGAAGTTTGTCACAATGTATAGGTTTGGAGTTAAGATTTACAGCAGTGCTGTCACTCAAGGAAGCTGTGTAGGATCTTTCCAGTTTTCTTTAATTATCTTCTCCAGCTGCACAAGGGAGGCTGATTGCATTGAAGCAGGGTGAGCAGCCTCTCCAGCCAGGCCTGCCTGGTGCATCTAGTGCGAGGATGGAGGAACTCCAGTGCTGGCTCTCTGTGACAGTCCAGCAGGAGACACAATGGGGCTTCAGGTGTCACCAACACCTTGTGTTTCAGCAGTGCCTCAAAAAACTCTTCTCTGTTCTCTACATCATATGAATGCAGAGGATGGCCCATGCTCAATAGTTTATCTGAAGAGGTGGGAAAATTTAGAACCAGCAGCAGTTATTAGATCTTAAGCAACATGCAGGTAGGCCTGGGATGTTGTTTTTGGTTTTATTTTTTTAATTTATAAGCACAGGGGCCTGTCCAGTGTCTTGTAGCTGTGACAGGTAATCCTGGCAGGCACCAGGGACTACTTTGTGAATTAGCCTTTTCGATTTGAGATACATCTTTGGGCACTGTGTGCTTGGTGTAATGCTGATTTATTGTGTTTTGCTCTTCCAAATAGTGGTCACCTGAGGTGCCTGCTTCAGTGCCTGCCTTGTTCAGTGCCTCTGCTTCTACCTGCCGTGGGGTATGCAGATGGGTGCAGCTAGCTGGCTGTCCCTCCTGAATAAGGCATAATTTCCATGAGTATTTGTAAAGGCCAGTGCGTTCTGTGGAGTTTGTCTTGAACTGCTCCCTGAGTTTCTCCTCTCTAGTGAGTAAAGGCGAAGGCTGTAGCAGAATATCTAGAGAAGTTGTTTTTTTTTTTTTTTTTTGGGGTGGGATTTGTTTGTTTATTTTTCTTTTTTCAGGCAGGGGATCAGACATGTTGGTGACTTCCCGAGTTGGCTGTGTGCAGCTGCAGTGTTTGTTCTGATTTTAGTAAGTTTGCTGTGTCACTCCTCTGTGCTTGTATTGTAATAACCAGCTGGTGCTCTCTGAATTGTTTCTTTCACCAAATCTGCAGAAATGAGGCAGATTACTGGCTGTGGTCCAGGCAGAGGCTGCACTAGGTCAGTGTTTATATCTAGGGTTCTGAGGACTAATGGCCTTTTTATTTTTTCCCAGCAAAGGTATTTTTCTCAGACCCTTCCACCCCCACATTTTATGTGATTCAGCAGCTGCTTTGAGTCTCCTTACAAGTGTTACCTTTCCCCTGACTTGAGTGTGTCTTCACACCCAAAATACCTGTTTGATCCCGTTGCCCTGCTCCCAATTTTTCTGTGTGTATTTTGTTTTGTGCTCCCTGTAGCTAGCAAGAAATAGATATCTGTTCTAGCCTTTATGGAGGAAATGGATTATTACATCTGGTGAATACAAACACAGGCCTTGTGATTCCCTTCAGCACTTGGACTAACAGTGGAAGGGAATTCTGGATGAAATGGTTGTTGTTTTGGAAAGCCAAATTCTGAAAGCACCTGTACATATATATATGGAGAGAGAGAGAGGAGAGATATTTATATATTATTAGAGCTGGGCAAAATCCATCCACTTATACAAGTGGATGATAGCACTAGCTATGATGCTAGCAATGATAAGGATCCTCTTGCTCCTTAGTCATCTCTTTGCAAAGGGATGATGATCTGGGCATTTTGAACTTAAAACTTGGTATTATCTTCTCTTCTTTCTCTTTTCACCTGAACAGAGGTGCATGTTCTTCCTTTATCCTGACAAATGGCACATGACTGTAACACAACCCTGAGGAATCCTGTTAATTAATACAAATTTAGACTGTTTAGTCATGAATGTTTGAAGTGTCTCAGTTCTTAGCCCAAGGGTGAAGTATATTTCTTGAAACCTATTCATATGATATTAAGCATGGTAGTCTCTATCTATATCAGGGGAATAATTGTTTAGCTCCTTCATGTGTTCTATTCAGTATCACTTATTCCACTCTGAGTTTTCACATGCTTGAAGA
Organism: Crypturellus undulatus; assembly: GCA_013389825.1. Taxonomy (NCBI): domain Eukaryota; kingdom Metazoa; phylum Chordata; class Aves; order Tinamiformes; family Tinamidae; genus Crypturellus; species Crypturellus undulatus. Next base: position 69,791 of record VWPW01015251.1, read on the forward strand.
TTCCCCCTTGAGTCCAGCTTAGCATATAGGAGTCAGTCCATACTTCTTTCCATTTCCGTGCTTCTGCCTGTATCTGAAACAGCACCTCTTCATGCTGCCAACCATCTCTAAGGACCTCCATCCATATTGCTGGCAGGGAAGCTCCAAATCAGTTACCTTTTTTCTGAGCGCTAGTGGGAAGCTTGAGGAATCTGCCTTGGAAAGGTGACTGGTGGGGTGTGAAAGGCAGAACTGCTGCCCTGGGAGTCAGTGCGCAGGCTGTGCTGACTCCCTGTGTTTTCCATTTCAGTTTTCTTTCATGGACAAAGAGGGTAACATTTCCTCCAGGATATTATGATATGGAACTAGATAATCTGACTTGAGAGCTATGTCTTGCTGGAGCACATTGAAGCCACTCAAGACCTAGCAGGCAGTGGGCTGGAATAAAATGCCAGGAGTCTATATATTTGCAGGAAAGTTCAGCTTTAGAGGTGTTTTGATTCATGTGGTAATTCACTACTTGGACTTCCTTGTTGGTTTGAATTCCTAAGGTCTCTGTTGTGTAACTGGTTTCAAGGTCACTTGCCAGAAAGGTTGTTGAAACCCACGGAGAAGAAACAGGAGTAGCTGTTATAAAAATCGAAACCTCCGGCCATGTGCTGTAGTTCAGTGGATTGTGTACGAAGCAAGAATGTTACAGCTGCCATCAATCCACTGGAGATCAAATTGGAGAGGGGAGCAGGAGTGTTCTTGCACTGTCAATATGCGTAACACCTAGGTACTGTGATGAACTCAAGGGAGCCCCTCTGCGCTTTGGATAGGCAGGCATGGGGTGGTCAAAGGGTAGAGCAGGATAATCTTCACTTTTCTCAGTGGCTGTGAGGCTTTAGAGTATCATTTTTTGTTTTTGACACTCATACATTTATGTAACATTTTCTGTTGGCATCTAGTTGACCTTCAGGGCAATCTGTTGTCACAGATGCATTTCTTTTAAACTGATTATTGTGATCAGGGTACTTTTTAAGTGTAGCTTCCTCCTGTTGCCCTCAAAGGCTCTGTTCTTGCAACAAAAAAAAAAATGTTATGGCAGCGTTGGTCCTGTAGTCTTGTTGGCCAGCATAGGTAAAACTGCTTTCTGCAGACATTTCCCAGCAGATTGCTGGCCCGACCTTGTTATTGCCTGGCAAGCCCTCAGTCAAATCTCTTTACTGATTTTAGTCAACCACATCACAGCTGATTAACTGTGTGGTTCAGTGTGGTTAATCAGCTGTCAGCTCCTGTGGCACTAACTCATCTCGCACTGAGATGGAGAGGTCAGCTTGTAGCAGTCCGAAATGCCCCGTCTGCACTGCCTCTAATCATGCTTAAGGAATAAAGCTGGATGTTCCCCTTCCCCAGCACCCTGTGCAGCTTCAGGCACCCTCCTGCTCTCCACGTGGTTTCTATCAGCTCAGGGACTGAAGTGCTTCAGAAATAGATGTGTTTGTATGAAACTGCCAGTAGCCTTTGCACAGGTTTCCCCTCTTGCCTTCTCTTGACACTATCAAAGCTCTGAGTCTTATATGAATTTTTCTTGCATCATTTAAATTTTAAAAGTGAAACCTTGCTTCATTCTGATCAAATCCATTTGATTCTGCTCAAGACTTCAGTCGTCAAGCTTTAAGAAACCTTGTGGGCATGGGCTTAGGAAAGAGAAATAATGTGATAATTGCTGCCCTTGTTTCTGGGAAAGTGATGAGGTTGTCACAGATGGGAGAGACAAATCCTGGTTCCTGAATACTAGTAAGTGCAGAGCTACCACAGCCTGGAGATGAAAGGGCAAATGCAGGCAGATTAGCTGCTGAAGTATTAAAACAGGCTAATATTAAGTCCCCTTTGCCTTTCATTTGACTTGGATGTTCTGCCGTTCACTCCGCAGAATCAGAGGAGAGAAAGGGCCAGTTTTGGCAATGGATGACAACTTCCAAGGCACTTCTTTATAATTTCCAGCATTTTGCTGTTGGAGCAGAAATGTGCTGTGCAGATACTGATTCTGATAAGAGGATGCTGCGTGCAAGACAGAGTGGGTCTTGTCTCTTCAGCCTCAGTCTCTTCAGTGATTAAAGACGAGTCTAACTTCGTTGTCCTGAAGTGTGGTGTTTCAGCTGCCTTTCCTGTGATCCAGCCACCTTCGACCTGCTGTAGTTTTAGAGTTGTTATTGGGCAAGAAAAATTAGCAAAGGGCTTAACATCAATGTGTAAAAGGATTTTTTTTTCAAATATGGAAACACTCTCTGCCCATTTAGGTGTGGGGGGGAGTTGATTGTTTTCTTAGTTACATAGTATATTGATGTGTTCCTCAGTTCCCTGTTTTTTTTCTCCCCCCTCCCCCCCCCGCAGTTGTTGTTAACTCTCTGAAACACTGACTGCNGGTGGTTGTTAACTCTCTGAAACACTGACTGCAACTGCACTGTTTTATTAGTTGTCCTGATATTGGTTTTGCTGTGTTTAATGACAGATTTCTTGAGAAATCTATCTCTGGTTAAGGCAGGTGCTCATATAGTGGAGACAGAAGCAGCTCTGTTTTGAGATCCAGCAGTTTTACCTTCAGAATCAAACATGTGCATGTGATATTCAGTAGAATTACATGGGGTTTCATGTTTGTAATGTTGCCTTTCAGTTGAGGGGAGGCTCTTAAACCTCAGCATTTATGGTAAAAGTTAAGTGAGGCCTTTGCTCCCATCACTGTCTCCCCTTGGAAGAACAGGGCTTGCTTCTCTGCCAACAGGCTGACAGGCTTAATTTGTTGCATGGACAATCCTAGTATCAGTCTTATACAAACCTTCTGCCATTTGAGGTGTTTTCTAGCCTCTGATAAGTGCTGTTCTCTGAAATGAGGGGATTAACTGTGGGGAGGTATGTTTTTGGGATAGGGTTTCCAATTAAGCTTTTTGCAAGAGTGTTACGGGCACATGTAAGGAGTGGCATGGAAAAAAGAGCTGAAAACAGTTGCCAAGTATTCTGGTATCCTAGTAGCTTACCAGGGTGTCACAGCTTTAGCTGTCTGAACACTGGGGCCCTGGTAACTGAGAATATAGTTTGGGTGGCCTGCAGAGACCCTTGCTAGTGTGTTATCACAGGAGAAAAGAGCAGCTAGAGCCAGCAAAAGTTGGTAGTTTGGAGAATGGAGGCTTGGGAGAGAGCAGGTGGATGGGCAGGTAAGAAGTACTAATTTTGCCTTGAGAAGATGAATTTGCTGCAGAGCTTGGAGCAAATTATAACTTTTTGCTCTGTGGTACTTGAGAAAAGTGCAGTTTACTGGGAAGCTGGGACTGTACTTCAGCAGTGCCTGATACTGCTCCATGAATTTCCCTTATGACAATCTTCTTAAAGCAATGAGTTTGATTTGACATATGCATCCAGGTGTTGGAAATAGTCATTTGTCTTTGGAAGTTTTATATTTACCTAAAATTTGCTTTAGGGCTTTTGAAAGGGGCTATAACAAACACACCAGAAGTTGTCCAGCACACCTGATAAAGTAGGCAGAAGTTTGCTTAGTGATGGGGAGGATGATTTAAAGACTTAGGTACTTTGTTTATGACCTGTGTTACAGTTGGTGGTCACTGCTTGCACTCCCCTTTGGATACCGCAGCAATGCGGTAACTTGAAATAACTTATGTTCCATTTGGAGATCTAGGAAAAGGAGATTTGGAATGTGTCCTTAAGTGCCTGAGCTATTTTAAGAACAGGGGGCATTCCCAGCACCAGGGATACGAGCATGTACTGGGGCCACCGGGCTTTGGGACGGCTCTGGTAACGGGTAATGCAGCCACCCTGAGCTTGCTCATAGCGCTGTGCACGTGTTGGTGGCAGAGCTCATCTCAGTCAGGATCTCAGTAACTCTTCTCTTGTGGTGGATGAGAAGTGTAAATGCTTGTGAGAATTATGTGCTGTGTAACATGGTCCTCATGGAAAAGGAGGAGATGGCAGTAGCTTGAAGAGTCGAAGTGCATCTAGGGAGTAATAGCAGAAAAGCCTAATGACCAAGATGCTCTGAATGTCTGTGAGAGCATGCAGAGGTTCTGCAATGACAGCTGTGGTTTAATCTTGGGCTTCTTATGCAGTGTGTGCTGGGGTGGCTTCGATTATATATTTATAATAGCACCTGATATTCGAGACACTTGAGAAATTCAAGAGAAACATTTCATCCTCCAAAGATCTTGCAATTTAATGAGGCTGACAAGTAGGGAGAAGTTGAGGGGAAGCAACAGTAAGTAACACTTACACAATTTAACTTTATTTGCTGCAAGTGTCATGGAAAAGTGGGCTTTAGATTTTCAGAGGGATGGTGATCAGTTAAAATGAGGAAGGTTTCAGATCCAGGACATTGGGAGTCATTTTAGAAGCAGGAGAATCAAAGCAAACAGTAGTCAGGAATTGGCAGTCTTGATAGTCAGGACTGGCTATTAAGCACATCTCCTTTTTTAAGGTATAAAAGTATTATGCATTTTATTTAAAATAGCTTCTTCATCCAGGCAATTTGCCTGACTTAAAATTTGCTATCTCTGGGTCTAGCCTTATGCTAGGGGATGTTTTGCTAGGTGAAAACCTGGGTTTGGTGTTTAAGTTTTTGATTCCCTTACTTAATATTCTTTAATAACAAGCTTTTGTTTCTGCTTTGTGTGTGAAAGGAAAGATATGCTGAGGCATGCTCAGCTTCATGACCAGGAGGAGCGAAGGCCAACTCCGTTCATGACTATTCTGCTTTCACTTTTCTCTCTCTGCATTAGCCCCTTTTTTTCTCAGAGGCGAAAGTCTGTTTTGTTGGAACCTTGCTGCAAGGCAATTCATAAACTGAGAAGAAAGTAAGACGTTTCTATCCAGATGCTGAAACTTGCTCTGTTTTTACTTCCAGGCATATGAAAAACGCTTTCCCACATGTCCAGAGATTCCAGTCTTCCTGGGGAGTGAAATCCTGCATGAATCCAGGAGTGATGATGGAGCTATACATATCATTGAGCGGAGCTGCAAACTGAATGTGGATGCTCCTAGGCTGCTAAAGAAGGCAAGTAAAATCTAGGGGCACAGAGTCTTGGATTTTGTTGGCCAGTACAGATGAGTAAATGCTCTAAGGCAGTAAGTAACCTTTACTCCTGAGCTTACAAAGGGTTGATTTCTGATTTTCCTCTTGCCCTCTTTCTTTCCATGTTTGTTTGTTTCTTCGTTCTTCTCAGATTGCAGGGGTAGAGTATGTTTTCTTCATACAGAAAAACACTGTAAACTGGAAAGAACGAACTCTTCGCATTGAAGCCCACAATGAGACTTTTGCCAACCGTGTTGTCGTCCTAGAGACATGTAGCTACTCAGTAAGTGTGCTTTTTCTATTTGTTTGCGAAGGAAGTGTTGCAAGTCATGTGCTGACATACAAGGCAAAGTTGCATGAATAAGTTTGAACACTGAGCTGTAGCATGCTGCAGTGAGGGGCTCTGGGACTGGAAGGCCTTTGGGACTTAGAGCAAACCTTTTCCAATGATTTCCTGGGGACTAAGACACTTCTCAAGTTGACTGGAATGTTACATCCGTGAGTGGAAGTAGGAAAAATGGTTGGAATTCAAGTTAACTTCTGGAGCTTAGGCGTAGTATTTAGATGTGGGCATTTAGAAGGAAGCCCAGAGTATTTATTGCAATAGGAGATATGTTGTGGATAGAAGTATGGCAATTAGCTTTCCTTTTTACCCGAAGATAAGTGCAAGTTTTAAGAGGTTGCCACACTGTTCCCGTTCTAAATATTTGGCTAAAGATCTTGAGCATTATTTGTGGCCTGGGATGTTTCACTTTGGGGCCCTGTCTTAGGCAGCATTGTGCCACTTTACTATTGGGCTATTGGGGTTCAGTCACCATTAAATATCTTCATCTGTTTCTGGAAGCAATCAGATTGCCCTTTGTTCCCTAAACAAAAGACCAGATCCTGTTACTTACCTGCCCTTTTGGCAAGTGGGCAAGAGCTCAGCTTCTTAGGAGCAAGCAAACTGTAAGGAGCTTCTGTTTCAAGAAAAACAGGTAGCTGAAAAGCTATTAGCTGTTGAGAAGTGAAGCAGAGCCCCTGAGCTGAAGATTGCTGTGTGTCTACATGGAGCTTCCCAGAAATTACTGTAGGTCAAACTTGCATCATGTGATGACAGTTCTGACTTAGTGCCAGGCCAACTCGGGAATTGTTCAGGCTTTGTTGCACTTGCTGGTTGGGGCTGTATCGCTTCCAGCCTGTGTCCCTCAGAAGGACATGTCAGCAGCTCGGCCCTTGAGGGGAGGGCTCTTCCTGGAACAGAGCAGGATTTAGCTGCCTGCATCCTCAAGATGGTTCCCTGGACTATTTTTACCAGTTTCCTTTTCCTTGCCAGAATGCACCGGAAACAGGTTTATTCTCATCTTTCTACTGCTGTGATGTTCCCTGAAGCAACCTGGAGAAATATGATCCTTCTCTTACAGCTGCTTAATTTTCCCCTAGGGCAATTTATGTCCCCGGTAGAGTTCACTATATCTCTTGGCAGGGTTGAGGGCAGGAGCTGGATTTTTTTCTTGCATGCCAGTTTGAATAGTAGCACTGACAGAGAAAAGGTGAGAAAAGGTGCAGAGTCCCTTAAAGAGTTGAGTTTAGAAGAGGGAAAAGTTACTCTAATTCTTACTATATGTAAAGTATCCAAGGGAAATGGCTAGAAGGAGATGATGAACTTCGAAGTGACAATGAGGGAACACTGCCTGATCTACCATGTATTTTCTGTGCTTTGCGGGGAAGACGAGCATTCTTGGGCTGAGTTTCTTGTCCACATTAAGAGGAAAAACTGTCCTGTGATTCTTTGACGTTATAGAGGTTTTTAACTGCAGACTTTGTGAGGCAGTGCCTATCTTTCCATAAGGAGCATTGGCATGGTGGTTTCAGGTTGGCAGCCTGGCTACTATTTTAGTTTAATTTCTGCAACAGACTGATATTACCGTGTAGGTGTGCCAGGCAGAGATGGGTTCAATTTCCTAATGTGTGAAGAATATGCTGTTTTAGCCACAAATGTTCCTGATGTGCTTCTGTTACTCTGGAAGAATTAGTCTGGCTGCTAAATGTGGGTCTGTCAGTAGTTCATGGGAAGTCTCTTCTGATCCCTCGGTCTGTAGCTCTGGAGAATAAGCAACAAAATGGGTACCTGCAGTGAGGGCCCTGCTATAACCCAAGTTATCTGCTACTATCTAATATCCAACCCTATGTGTGTCTTTGGGCTTAGGTGCATCCTGAGAATGAAGAGTGGACTTGCTTTGAACAGTCTGCATCTCTCGACATCAAGTCATTTTTTGGCTTTGAAAGCACAGTGGAAAAAATTGCCATGAAGCAATACACTTCAAACATCAAACGGGTAAGATGGGCTTCGCCTTCTGCCACAAAATTTAAGCAAGCACCTGCTGTTAGTGCACCTCAGGTGTTAATTTCTGAAACATAGACCCGGTACAGTTTTATACTTTTGCTTTGTCTTGCTTGTTCCTGAAGTGGCTCAGTAGGATGAATGAAAAGTAAAAACATCAAAAGCAACAAAAACAGAGGCAGTGTGTAGTGAACAAAAACCAGCTGCTCAGTGGATGCCTCTGTGCAGAGGAGGGAGCAGGCTGTGCCAGCGGAGGGCTGCAGTGGCTGCTGTGGTGCCAGGCACTGAGGATACGGCTCTCATCTAGGGAACTTTTGGGTAAAAATAAGCATTTTGCCTCTCCAGTAGCTTGTGGGAGAGGCTATTTCCTTTGGTGGCCCTTTCCCCTGGGCTGCAGAGGAACAATGCATCAGCCTGATGCATTTGAGAGTAGGAGATCAGGATAAAAGTATTAGCAAGGTAGTTGAATCATGCTGAATACCATTGGAATGTTCTATTCTGACATTTTCCAGTGTGAAAGCACTATATAATTTTTTTCCACAGGTTCTTGCAGATGGGAGCTGTTAAACTGTTCTGCTCCTTGCTGCTTTTCAGTGGAGTGGGCTTGTAGTGTTTTTATTAATATGAGTTTTCCTCTCCAGGGCAAGGAAGTGATTGAACACTATCTGAAGGAGTTGATCTCGCAGGGTATCACATTCATCCCCCGTTGGACACCTCCCTCGGAGAGTGGGCAGAAGGATGAGCAAACCCTGGCTGTTGGACCCGGTGTCGATGACGTCCCAGCCGAGTGCGGGGCTCGTGAAGCTACCAAAGAGCCAGCTGGCAATTCCTGCACTCCGACAGAGGCAGTCAGTCCTGATGGTATGTGGGGTTCAGGCAGGAGCAGCACCTGGCAATCTGAATGCCTTGAGTAGCGCTGTGTGACTAATGTGTTTTTTTTCTTTTTTTTTTTTTTTTTTTTTTTNTTTTTTTTTTTTTTTTTTTTTTTTGGCATGAGTTTTTTTCTTCTAGACTGTGGACAGGGAGGAGAGGAAGTTACTTTTTTTTTTTTTTTTTTTTCCCCTCACCAAAAACATAAACAACAACTTCTCCCCGTTCCCCATCCCAGCTGAAAAGCCAAGAAAAAACAGACTTGAAAAGACAGGGGAAAGCGGATAGTTTGTTTTGTTTGAGCTGAGAAAACTCCATTGATCTGCTTTTTATTTTATCCTTTAAGTTGAGGAAACCTTAAAGTATCTTGAGTGCAAAATAATTACCATATAATTTTGGTGCTCTCACAATTAATGTTCTTGGCATTTGGGCCTGTTTCTTACCCCAAATGCCCAAACAAAGCCTTATCCTTCTGTGTGCTGATCTGAGGATATCTTCCAGACAAAATAAAATTCTTGTCTTGAGGGGAAAAAAATAAGGAGTCATCTTAATGTAGTGAGAGCTGTGGCACTGAATAGAAGTAGTCGTTACTCAGGAGCAAAGATAGCACCTGCTTTGCTTGACTGTAGCTGGGGAAAAAGCATGCAATTTGGGATTCTTACCATTTCTAGTCTCTGGGAAACAGTCTGTAGAAGGAATTCAAATCCACAGAGGAACTGTGAGTATAAGAAACATCCACATACTTGAAGATCTTCAGATTAAAATTGATGTAAGAGTGGTAGATTTTCTCTAGCAGGAGAGGAGAGCAGCTGCGCTCATTCTGCTTATATTCATGCTTGTAAACCGATAAACCTTCCTGGATTTGCTCCTCAGCTTGCTAGTTCTGTAGATTCTGTGAGGAAACAGAGCTTATCAAATATAATTTCAGTATTATCAGTCGGCAGCAGTGTGTCCTGTGGGTGTCCAGTCCTTATTCCATAGCTAATGGTATCTGCTGAGAAGAACATCCTGCCAGATGCAGAGCTAGCTCAGAGGTCCTCCTCTTTGTGTGCCTGCATGTGTCTCCTGCACAGCTACAGGTTTGTGCCCGTTCCTCTGTCGCCACCACGTTCTCTTCAGGGGCGTCTGCCCACGCAAGTGTCTGAGAGCCCAGGTACTCCTGTCTGTGCGTGTTGGCAGAGTCCACCCTGCTTGTCCTTGGTCTCTGATCTGGAGGGACCTTTTGCTGCTGGGACACACAGGACTTCCTCATGACAAAAGTTTGCCTTGCTGTCTGAATTGTTGGCTTTATTTATTATATAACATTTTAGTTTTCAGATGGCTGTTTTTAGCCTCTTGCCATTGGAATAGTGAGTAATAAGAATTTTTAAGACACCAAGAGATTTTGGTGCAAGACCCTGAAGTTGTTAATGGGAGGTGAATGCCAGGCTGAGGGTGTTTATTTGAAAGCTCCTGCTTGCACAGGTTAGGGCCAAATGAAATATTTGCCCTGAGAACAGAGACAGAGTGAACTTGCTTTGATAACTGCACAGTGTTTGTGTCCTCATGCCCTCGTCATCACCATGAGGTGTTTTTTTTGTTTTGTTTTGTTTTGAGTTTTTTTTTGTTTGTTTGTTTTCTCCCACCTGCTGTATCCCCCTCTCGGGACAGGTAGCTAAAATGAGGACTTCTGTGGTCCTCCAGTGTAAATCATAAATAACCCATTGCGTGGAACTAACTGCATGTCCCAGGTTCTCCCTTGCTTTTGCCCGTTCTCCCACGGATGATTCTGTTCTTTCCCCAGCTGACAAACTGGACGCCGACTACATCGAGCGGTACCTGGGCCAGCTGACCCCAATGCAGGAGAGCTGCCTGATCCGCCTTCGCCAGTGGCTCCAGGAAACGCACAAAGGCAAGGTGGGTAGAAGAGGCAAAACACCCTTTGGCAAACCCAAGTGATGGTGTTCTCATAGCCTGTATGCCTTCAATTTCCCCCCATAAAACTGAGAATTACAGATAATTTATGTTGAGGCTCCACTGTTTTGACAAGGTTAGGTGATATCTGTCTCTTGGCAAATGTTGCTCATTAGGGGCAGGCAGTGGCACCTCTGAGCTCGTGCATGTCAGCAGTGGGCTGGGTGTGCTATACCAGGCAGACAGTGCAAGTTTGTACAGTCACATGCTCATGTCTCTTAGGAGAATTAACCCTGATCTTATTTTAATCTCCTTTATCAAAATTAGCATGTCAAAAACATGCAGAACTTGAGGAGACTGTCTTTTATGTCATGATTGGAGATATATTGATCAAGTCTAAGTAGAGGAGCTGAGGGCACTAGTTTGGGGCAAATACAGCTGGGACTGGCCAACTAGTGTAGGAGGAAATATATTTCCCTGAAAAGCAACATGGATTCTTTGATCCAATTGCAACTCTGCTTCTACTGAATCATTCAGCAGCTCCTTCCTAGTCTAAGGGCAGTCTGTGTAAGGCCAAGAGAAGTGTTATGTGGCTGAGAAAAGCCTAAAGCAACATGAATATCTTTAAAGGTGGCCTAACCTTCAAATTTCCTGATGCAAAGAGGTTGTGAGGATAGGAAAGGAGGTGTAATTGGGTGAGCTGGATACACCCACCCAATTGAATGCCTGGGAAGAGGAGAAAACAGGAGAAAGCAAGCTGAAGCGATTGATATTCCTTGAAAAGGGGCCATAGCTGGATAAGGTTTCAATAGTAATAGTTTTCTGGCGTAAGAGGTAACTGTTTAGTTGCACAGAATGGTCTAGGAGGCACCCAGCTTTCATGGCCTCAGATTTTTTGCTAACTATCCTTTACAAAATTGTTATTTGCAAAGAGCATTGCCAGTACTTTCTGCGTGTCTTGCTGTGTCTTGCTTAGAGCTGAGAGAAGGTTTGAATCTATCATCTGTGATTATAAAGGATTTAAACACTTTTAAAGACCTCTGTATCCTTGGGGAAACTAATGCACATCACTTATTCAGAAGTAAAAATGTAGCAAAGACTTAGTGCTGCAGTTTTGCTGCTTGTGAACTCATAAGCACCTCATTAAGTCCCCTTCTGTGTGTGTGGATTCTGTGGGTACCTGTTAATGGAGAAACAGAACAGGCTGAAGAGAGGAAAAATGTGCTGAGAAATAGTGTGTCTTCTAAGAGCTGACAAGCTCTGGAGACTGGTTGTGCTGTTGAATCTGCAAGAATGGGTAAATTCAAAACATCAAGTGTCTGCCAGGTCTGTCCGAGGCCACCAGCTTGCACTAGCATCAGCAATAGGTTGTGTTTGGACCGTGTCTGGCAGTAGCTGCTATAGGCAGGTAAGACTACAGGACTAGATAAAACACCAGATAAAAAAGGATCCTGGAGGGGCTTTCTGAACACCAGCTGGGGCTGGTCTCCCATCCAAAGTAACTGTGAGTGTATTTGAGCTGTGTGAATGGTTGTCTAATACAAATAGTGGCATAACTAATAAAAGGTGCTCTAATGAATATTGCTTGGGATCTGTGTCTCCCATGATTAGATCCTCTCGGGGAAAAGGGAATTGAAACAAATGAGACAACAGGGCAGGGATCAATCCTAAGTAAAGGCATATAAGGCTGAATTCAACAAATTTAACCCAAAGTAAACTAAACTTCCCTGAAAACTGCTGATGCAGTTTGACTTCCTTGAAGTTTTTTAAAAAAATCCCTCCTCAAAAAACAACCAAATACCTGTGTCGGGGGCTTGTCTTCTCAGCTATGCTCTAGTACTTGGATTTTTTCAAGTCTACTGTGATCTGTCTGGCTAAACAGTGGGAGCTTTTGTGTGACTGGTAGGAGACGTCTTGGCTGTTGAGTGTCCTGTTGAAAAAACAGCTTTAGTTGAGGATGAAGCTGTTGGCCTTTATCCACACTTCCAATCTGCAAGGGTCTCAATTCCAGGGGGAAGAGGCACACACCAAATGCCAGTGTGCTTCCCTGTTCTTCCCCATCCCTGCCCTTGGTGAGAGTCTGGGGAATGGAAGCTGGGGAAGGCAAGGCAGAGACATGTGAGCAGTGTGAGGTGGTTGCTCACGGGGCGCTTGGAGCTCCGCGTGCGCACGAGCTCGTTCAGCTGAGCGCTGCCTGCTGAGCTGGGTGCCTTGACAGGGTGCAGCTGATAGCTGGCTGCTCCGCGGATGGCTGGGAGCAGAATTGTGCCCTTCCTGGAGGCTTCGTGATCTTGAGCAAGCAAGTGGGATGGTGCTGGCTTATTCAGGCTTTATCCTAAGCCCTCTTGCTTCTCTTGAAATGCAGATTGCCTGTCAGAATAATGCAAGATCAGAAACTTTTCCTACATGACTTGAGTTTTCTCTGGAGAGGTTGTCAACTTGCTATGACTTTCTGCTCTTTTAATTCAAAGCAGGCATGTCTTTATTGCTCTGTCAAAAAATATTTGTAGATCTCCTGTTTCTTGGAAAATTTTCATCTTATTTTTGTCCTTTTCTCTTGTCCTGTTCCACTGTCTGTTCCCTTTTCCTTCCAAAACACAGTGCTCTTTATAATTGGATTTGTCATTGCTTTAAAAAGCTGTGTGTTTGAAGAAATTGAAACTAAAAGCTGCTAGTCAATGATTTTTGTACCATGTAGAAAAATGTATGTAGTTCTAGCAGTGAGCAGAACAACAGACTGCAATTAAAACTTCATGTTCTTGCATGTGAGAATTACTGCCTTGGTTGGACAAAGACAGCTGAGAGACTTTACAAGTCTACTCAGAGCTCTCTGCCTTTGGTCCAAATACAAATGTTGATTTTTTTTATTTTTTATTTTTCCCTCTCAGTTTCTAGATTCTGTAGTGATATGAACTGTCTCACATAAAACAGCATCTTACCAATAGCTATATACAGTCTGGGTTTGCAAGCCATTGAAAGTAGCAGAACAGCCACCCCCTCTCCTTCCTGTAAGCAGGAGATCCAAGGGCTGTTGTGGATGTTTGTGGATTTAGTCTGCTGTCTCGTGAACAAAGGCTTTCTTTGAGAATGAAAATGAAAATGTAAATCACCTGATAATTCTTCTGTCTTTAATCTTGCTACAATACAGAAAAATATTGTGGGCATTCTTCTAAATCCATCTGAGATTTGATGCGGGAAAGCTTGTCCTTTTCCTGTTTACAACATGCAAATACAGTATTTGCAAAGTGTTCGAAATGAAGCATTATGCTAAACAGTATTAATCTCCCATCTCCTCCTGAGGTGACACCGGGCTTTGGCTTCAGGCTCTCTGAGCTCCTCCCTTTTCTTACCGTGGAAATGATTCTTATTATCTCTTGCAGCTTCATATCAGCTTGTGTAACCGAGCTTGTTCCCGGCCTGACATTCCTGGTGCCTTTGCTTTCTTCTTTGCTTTCTATTTTCATCAGCATGTCAGAGAACAAACAAAAGAGCTTTGACTTGTGAGCACACGCTTTTTTTTCCCCCATCTATTACAGTGGAACTCAGATCACTTGCATTGTGCTAAACACAGTACAAATAGTCTGGAGGAGGCTCTTGCTGCTCTGAACAACTTGCATTTTTAATGGAAACCTGATACAGCTGTCGATCAAACACACTTTGGGGAACTGGGGTGAAGGGGCTGTGAAGAGCAATCAAGAACATATGCAGCTGGAATCTGGTTGTTTTCACCACTGACACAGTTTTAGTCAAATTTGACACTATCCTGGGATCTGTCATGGTTACTATTAATCACTGCTACCTAATATTTAGATGGCAATTTTTCCTTGATTTTTGATTAAAGGGAAGACTTGGGAGACTTGGAAGTTGTAATAAATTATTTTACAGACTCGGCTTGAAAAGGGCTTTTGTATCTGATGTTGGAATTACTAGTCAAAAGTGCTGGCATGAGTGGTAGAGTTGGGAGCATGTTGTGGTGTTTGTTTCTAGTAAGAGTTAGGCTGTAGTGCTTGAGACAAAGGGAAGAACTTGAAACCTTCTGTGCTCAGAGAGGGCCACTGAAGAATGGTCAACAACAAAGCAGAAGAGGAACCTGCACAAAAGCTGAAATAAAATGCTATGGGGGCTGTACAGTTGTGATCAGTTGTCTAATAGCAAGGTTAACGTGTTGTCTGAGGGTGCTTTTCATCCTTTTCTGATTGGATTTGCAGGGTTCGAATCTTGCAGCTCTGTTGCTTTCATTCAGGATNATGATCAGTTGTCTAATAGCAAGGTAAATGTGGTTAATGTGTTGTCTGAGGGTGCTTTTCATCCTTTTCTGATTGGATTTGCAGGGTTAGAATCTTGCAGCTCTGTTGCTTTCATTCAGGATTTTGTTGCTTGTCCTGGTGAGTGGTGACCAGGGGGAGGCTTTGGCCAGCTCGCAGGCTGCTTGCTGGGGTGTCTGGCCACTCGCTCCGTGCGGTGCCTTCTCACAGACAGCTTAATTCCTGCTCGAATAAAGCAGCTCATATCTCTGGAAGAGTTAGGGATTAGTCACTTCTTTCTTGTTGCTAGCTCCATCTGCTGCAGTGAACTGGATTAGCTAGGCAGGGAGGGAGAAGGAAAGAATGTAGGTTTAATCTTTGTTAAAATTTGCATAACTTTAAGAATTTTAAAATTACTGCACTCTTTGCAGATTTTCCTGAGGTTTTTATGGAACAGTGGTACAAGTCTTTCTTTCAGATCCCCAAAGATGAACATATCCTTCGATTTCTGAGGGCTCGTGACTTCAACATTGNTTCCTGAGGGTTTTATGGAACAGTGGTACAAGTAATGTAGCAGTCCTGATTCTTACTTTCTTTCAGATCCCCAAAGATGAACATATCCTTCGATTTCTGAGGGCTCGTGACTTCAACATTGACAAAGCCCGAGAGATGCTCTGTCAGTCCCTGACCTGGCGCAAGCAGTACCAGGTGGATTACATCCTGCAGTCCTGGAGGCCCCCAGCCCTCCTGGACGAGTACTACACTGGAGGATGGCATTATCAGGACAGAGGTTAGACACTGCACTGACACTGCCATGTTGTAGGACTGCATAGGTAACCTGTGGCTTTTGGAGAAAGCTGTACTGAAACTTTTGTTGTGTAAACAGAACAGAGAGTGCTATCATGGATAAGTTTTAACACCTACAAATAGTTGTACTTTTTTTTTGCTGTAGCTTCATTATTATCTCTCCACAGATCTCGCAGACTACAGTTAGTACAAAGCATCTCTTTGATCAGATATTTCATGATATTTTCAGGTATTTAATGTGACATTTGTAAAAGGTAATAGAGTGATAGCCTGGGAGGCTGCAGTACTCTATTTGTAGTAGAAGCTGCTTCTATGCCTCATCTTTAGGCATTCCTAAGACAAAGGACAGATTCTATCTCCAGATGACCTGATTATGTTGCTATTACCTTGGCCTCACTAAATGAGAGACCATCTAATTGAGACCACCAAAGAGCAAACAATGTCTTATTACTTGTGTTACTCTGACTAGCAAACAGTACTAGCAACCCTTTGATTACTCCTCTAAATTGCATCTTTCATAGGTTATATGCACATCATCAGTCACATGAAACTGAGATTATGGCAGTCTATCTGCTTACCTCTTTTCTACATTCTCTATTCCAAATTCATTGAAGAACTTCCCCTGTTTGGACACTTCAGGTTCAGTTATTTTACTTTTAAACCCTTACTTTTGTTTTAAAGATGGACGACCACTCTATATCCTTCGTCTTGGCCAGATGGACACAAAAGGTTTGGTGAAAGCCCTGGGAGAAGAATCTCTGCTGCGACATGTAAGATCTGCCTTTGTTTCTCAGCTGGGAAACTTGGAAGTATTTGTTATAGTACAGCAGGAATCTACTTGCCAGATTCACAAAGGAGTAATTGCTTGGTTCCTGGCTGGCAACTCAAGTTATAGCTTTGGTTTAGTGCCTTTGGCATGGCATAGCTTCTCTGCTTCCTGCAGAGAGAGAATTTGTAATGAGATGTTGTAATGCTATAATTGTGCCAGAAAGATATTTTCTGATCATTTGCAGCTCAACTAAGAGCTTCCAGGGTCCTGGCGTATAGCTTAGCTAATAACACTTGATTTGAGACTCTTATATTTCATCTTAAACTTTCAGTATCTATACCTTGTATGTTCAGCAGAATTTATTTTTCAGTACAGCAGTCCCATTTTGCATAGTATCTTCTACTGGTTTGCATTCTCTGAGTTCAGACTAGTATATCTCTGGGTTCTGTATTCTTTGAAAGAAGAATTCTGGGTCCTTCTGGTCCCTCTGTCATACTCGTGCTAATTCTAGTCTACATTGTCTTTAATTTCAGGTTCTGTCAATTAATGAAGAAGGACAAAAGAGATGTGAGGAAAATACCAACCTCTTTGGGCGCCCCATTACGTTAGTATAGTTAGTTTTCTTATATCCTTACAGAATAGAACTGGAATGCTGGGAATAATGTTTCCATGAAGGTTTTAAAGATGTTCTTAGGATTAAACTATAGACAGCAGTGTTGCACTTGTCTCCTATGGATGTTCCAGCCTGTGTTTGAGTGCCGTGTATAGTGGAATTAAATGCAAATAAACTCCGCAGCTTCATATGCAAGCAAGTATTGGCTCTTCCCTACATTTTACATCTTTTTCTCTCCTCATCCAAGAGGATTTCAACCTTGTTGTCTTGGTGATTTTAATCCAGGTCCTTAAAATTATCTTTTTTAATACAGAGAAGTGTCTGCCAGACTCCACTTTAATCTTAAAGTGCAGTCTTCACAAAGCACTTATAAATTATTTTTAGTAATGGACCTGCATATCTTCATCCTCTTTCACACTGCTGGCATTTTCTCTTGTCCATTTTATGCTTTTGGATCCAGTCAACCAAAATATTGCTGCTTGAGTGGAGACTATTTTTTATTGTATTGGAACTGTTGGTTTGCCTCATTGAAATAGATTCTCGTGCAGTTTGTGGTTTTATTGAAGTGAGCATTTCATGGATGATAAACCAAGGAGTCGCTGTGCAATGAAGTTATGACAAGTTCCCTTTTTGTGTTCATTGTAGATCCTGGACATGTCTAGTGGACTTGGAAGGCTTGAATATGCGGCACCTCTGGCGTCCTGGAGTTAAGGCCCTGCTTAGGATCATCGAGGTTGTTGAGGACAACTACCCCGAAACCCTGGGGAGACTGCTGATAGTGCGAGCTCCTAGGGTTTTTCCTGTACTCTGGACACTGGTGGGTGAAATTTGGGCTACAGAGATCACAAGGGCTTGTATGTGTACAAACAGCTAAAACCAATTATTGTCATTGTAAGTTCTACTTATTTGAAGGCTTATTTGGGAGAAAACTTTACTTTCCAATAACATGTGGCTGAGCTCCTGAAGGGCTGCAGCACTGCTACAGAGCAGACAGTGTGTCAATTCTCATCACTTTCGTTCCACCAGAGCAGGACAAAATGTGGTATCTAAACTGTAAGTCTTTGAAACCAGCCCAATCATGATAGACTTCCACGTTGATGGGAAAACACCAAAATATTTTTAAATTTTGGTGCTGAAAGGCAGTGAAAAGCAATAAATATGGCACTGTCTGATGTTCTGGCAATATAAAAACATACTTGACATATTTCTTGTCATGTCTATGTGTCGACTTGACTGTTAACTTATTTACATTTTTCTCCAGGTTAGTCCCTTTATCAATGAGAACACAAGGCAGAAGTTTCTGATTTACAGTGGGAATAACTACCAGGGGCCAGGAGGGCTAGTAGACTATGTGGACAAAGATGTGATCCCAGACTTCCTGGGAGGAGATTGTGTGGTGAGTTTTTCTTGTTGTAGCACAGGTGGAATCTGCAATGTACCAACTCCCCGTAGTCCATTTTCAAAGGCTTCTTGTCCTTTTTGAAAGGCAGCTGCATCTCTGCTGTGACTCGGATACCTCTGCTAGGTGCTGTACTAACACTGATGACCTTGCCTTGAAGTGGTGATGCTGCCCTGGAGAAGGGGGTTAGACATTAGAAAAATCATTGCAGTTCATGTGAATTTAGTCCAGCCTTGAAATCTTATACTCACCAAGGGTGTCCATATGTAGTGTCATGGTATAGTGACTTTTAGCACTAGATTAGTAAGACTTCCCATATTTGTGTCTGACTCTTCCAGTGCAATGTTCCAGAAGGTGGGCTTGTTCCCAAGTCACTCTACCAAGTAGATGAAGAGCCGGAGAACTCTGATCACATCCGGTTATGGACAGAAACGATCTATCATTCTGCAAGTGTTCTCAAAGGAGCTCCACACGAGGTACAAACTAGAATTTTGTATAATGAAGGGGGAGCTTAACTGGTAGCAGCAGTGTTCTGTGTTTAAGGATGTCTAGAGCAATGAATGGCTCCCAAAATGCAGGTGCTGGTTGTTTCAGCTGTAGTGCACCCTTCTTGGGAAGGCTGAGATAGGCCAGCTAACAGCTATGGGTGTGGAGGTTCAGAACAGCTATTTCAGAAGCAGTGCCTTTTATCTGTAATGTAGCCAGTTCTTCTGTACAGTGCATTTTTTTCCTCCTTTTTGAGGAAATAGTGGCTCCCTCCATTTCCCTTCTGCGATACTCTTGCTTCCGTTCCTGTTGGTGCACTGTCCTACAGTGATGGTGGTGATAAAAGAAGGTAGTACCTTAGCTGACTTGGTGATCAGAGAAGAGAATGTCCAAGAGGACACTTTAAAGAGCACTCTAACAATGCAATCCATAAGCTTCCTGCATGATGAGTAACTCTGGATCAGCCTCTTTGGACTTCTTACAAAACAGATGTGACTTCTGGAGCACTCTACAACTAAAAGATTGTAGAGAAAAGTGCATTTGCATAGAATGCAGGAAGAGGCTGGTTGTTATCTGAAGTCCTAACCTTTTAAAATGTTCTTGTTTTGTTTCCTTTTTAGATAGTTGTAGAGATTTTGGAAGGGGAATCTGTGATCACCTGGGACTTTGACATCCTGAAGGGAGATGTGGTGTTCAGCCTCTTTCACTCCAAACGAGCTCCTGAAACTAGTCGCAAAGAAGCCACATTACCAAGTACCTCTCTTGGAGGGGACAATGTGCAGCTAATTGATAAGACCTGGGTCCTGGGCGTGGATTACAGCCGTATGGAATCTCCGCTGGTTTGTCGGGAAGGAGAGAGCATACAGGTAAGAGGTGTTTAGATACTTGGATTGATTTTAGAATCCCAGCAAGCTACTGGAGTACTTCTTACAGGGTGTTGCTTCAGGCATGTAAAATAAAACTGAACAACATGTGTTCTCCAAGCCATTCAGTTCGGTAGTTTCTTTTGGCTTCTGTGAACTCATTCAGTTATTTCTTAGGACTTCTGCTGGTATTAAGATAAAATTCCTTGTCTTTTTCTTCCAGGGATCTCATGTGACTCGCTGGCCTGGCTTTTACATTCTCCAGTGGAAAATGCATGGCCCTCTGCCGTGCTCTGGCACTAGCCTCCCTCGTGTGGATGATGTCCTTGCCTCTTTGCAAGTTTCCAGTCATAAGTGCAAGATCATATACTACTATGAGGTGCTTGCTTCCAAGGACTTCAGGTAGGAGATTTACTGATGGGATTTATTATGTGACTTATGATAGAGGAGTCATTTGACAGGACTGAGTGAGGCTTAAAATATCCAGATGTCCATCACTTCCACAGGATTCATGTTGCATTGATATTAAGCTGGACTGATACAGGCTTGGTGGTATTTTGCAGAAAGACTCTGCTCTTAGTGGTGTAGGTAATAAGGTTTTCCCTTTGTA
>VWPW01015252.1:0-22240 GCA_013389825.1 Crypturellus undulatus
GGCACTGTGAAATATTGTTCATTATAAAGGAGCAGCTGAGATAATGTTGTTTTCTAATTTCCCTTTCTCAGTCAGAAATTAAATAAAAAGTCATGTCTAAATTGCAATACTGGACTGAACACAGACAAGGACCCCATGCGGGGAGCTTATGATATATCCTTCCCACGTTTTATAGCCATTAAAAAAGATTATAGGATTTTTTTCCTTTTCTTTTAGGCCATTTACATTTGTTCTGAACTCTCACTGTGTTTTATTTGAAGCTCTTAAAAGTGCCAATGTACATAATAAGTCAATCAAAAAGTTAAATTAAGAAAAAAAACACAGAAACATATTGACTTGTCTATAACAAACATGCACTTGGAAATCTGAACTCTGCCACCTAATGACTCACTGCCTTTGCAATAAATATTACTGAGCAGGGATGGCTGGGTAGTCCTGTGTCAGGAAGCACATTTATAATCCGATTAAGAGATCTTCTAATAGACCTTAGCACAACCCCAATAATGTGGTGTTCTGAGTTCTTCCCCACCGAAGTATCCATTAACATCTGCGGAAATGCTCTACGTCGGTTTGACCTCTCCTAACAGAGGTTGTCAGCCTTGAAAATCCTTCTCTTCTTGCTGGTCATCTCTGCTAGGCTGGTCTGTGTTGGTGGGGTCTTGCAGGACCATGATGCGAGGCCAAAATGTTCCTCCCAGCCACAATTGGCTCTGTCATCTTCAGTCAACTGTCTCTGAGAAGGGGCTTGGGTACAATGAGATCCACCAAGGCCATCGTCTCCTGCCATTGGTGGCTCAGGTTAATAAGATATCCATTTGCCGCCTTCTGGATATGGAGACAATCACTCTCCCCTCTCTAGACAGGAGGATTTTCTCTCTTTTTGCAGTCTTTTGAAGTCGAACCTCTTGTCTCACTCTCAGTTACAGGTTTCTGTCTTCCCTCTTTGATGCCTCAGAGCTGGTGGCATCAAAGGAACCCCAGGTTTGCTTCCCCAGAGGCTTCATTAGCCGAAGGAGGGATTTATCTCACTTTCACACCTAAACGCGTCAGCTGGACCCCTCATCCACGCTCCCTTGCAGTTACTGAAGACAAACGGGCAATTCCACAGGCAAATAATCCAACTCTATTTAATGATCTACCTCAAAAATAAAATACTTTCCCTTCATAGATGCCTCTTTCTTTACAGTGATTAAAAAAGCACCTTATCCAGCCAGTTTTGTCCTGTCTGTCTAACTTTAGATGCTTAAGTTTGAGCACTACATTTCCAGGTAATGGAAGATACTCTGGATAACATACTCTGCTGTTGGGAATAAGATTTATTGGATCAAACATAAAACTTGGTAGATGCACAAGGTTCTCACAGTACTTTATTCCATCAAGGATGAGGTACTGGCCAAATTTTGGTTAAGATCATTATATCGGTCCCTTTGACAGCTCACTTACCCAGTGCTTTTGCTGGAATATAGCACCTTTTGCTTCCTATAGCTTGCCTATCCTTATTAAACTACTGCCATACTTCACTCCAGAAGTGGCTGCATTCCAAGGGAAGGTGAAGTGTTTCTGCATGCAGATTCCTGGACCTTATTCAATAAACATAAAACTTTAATATTGTATTTGGATTGCTGCAAATGGAGGGTGCTGTGTTACCTTAATGCAATTTCTGGGAACATAAGCCCACTCCATACCTCTGGGCTGAATTAATTAAGGAACATTAAATACAGGGTAAGGCCTTCCTCCCAGCAGCAAAAACACCTGCACTTCATTGTACAACTTGTTCCTCTTCTAATAGCCACATAGACAGCTAAGACCCGATCCAAAATCTATTAAAGTCCATGGAAAGATTCCCATTTACTTCAGTGTGGCTTGGATCAAACACCAGGGCCATATCAGTAGAATCATCAACCTGGAAAGTAAATCACAACTAATTTGCAACTGGGAAAACTTGGAATGACTAAACCAGCTAAGTTCCAAGCCCTAGATATTAAATGTCTTGGTTTAACGTGGATAAAAGATAATAAAGAACATTGTTTTGAAACTATAAACCTAAACATTATAGTTGTTATTTCTATACTTTACTAAAAATGTGTGATGGTCCCTAGCTCCGATACTTTTTAATTTTGTTATTCTAGGCAAAAGAAGATGCTTCAGTCTGCAAGGAGGCTTATATTTTAATCCTTCATAAACACACAGATTTTCAGTCCCCTAATTCCTCTATCAACAGGTTTCCATACAAAGACAGCGGAAAAGATTAACTATCCTCATTTTAAGAGACCATCAGACCAACAAATGAGTTATTTGGGCATCACAACAAGAAATTACTGATTAAAAATTCAAGGAACGACCAGAATAGTATCAAATGTAAGATTTACTCATTATGAAATGATACATTTACTCTAGACTAGCCTCTGGCTGGGCTAACCTGTGTCCATGTAGTTATATTTGATGTCTCCGTTTGGTCTTCTCACTATCTTCCCTAAGAACCATATCTGCAATTGACTCAAGAAATAAAATAGCATTATTTTTATGCCTTGTATTCCTGGTATTTGCACAAGCTACATAAGGAACTGAAATTAGAGGTTAAAAATGCCTGCTAATCTCTGGCAGCATTAGGGAGAAAAGTCAAATGTGGAGTTTTTGTCTCTTACAAAATTCCCTAACCAGAGAAAAGAATGGACAACAGAAAACTAATTCAGTTGAGCTATTTAAGTAGTCTATTCTTGAAGTACACTCCAAATTTTGAGAAAAATTGTAGCATTTCTCCGAGAGAGCAGCTACAAAATACAAATTCTTAATGCTCCCCAGTAATATAAACTGAAGAAGTCAAAATATGAGCTAAAGCAGGAAACAAATGTCATATAGACACCCAGTGCAGTGGAGTGATGCGGTGCAGGAGACTGGAATACATTTAGCTCTGTAACTTTCCACCTCAGTCTGGTCCTACAAAATTAACTCTGCTTCTACTGGACAGAACTGGAAGTTAAAGAACAGGAACAATTCTCACACATCTGGTATGGCCACTATCATTTCCAGCTTTCGGTGTGACAACAGGGCCAGGAAAGGCATGATCATGAAAGGAACTTCATCCAGCTTTGAAATAATCACCTGAGAAGCAGGTCACATCTTTTGTGAAAGCAACCTCTTCCAAAGGAGAAGACTTCTTTAGTGCAATATTGGTTGCAAGCCCTTTTTTTTTTCTTTTTTTTTTTTGCTATGTTGGAAAAATAAATCCTTCATTCAACGGCATGGAGGCTGCTCTAATAGCCCTGTGCATCTGAGTGTGAAGGAAAGGATCACACACAATCCACAGCAAACCCTGGAAAAATTGGAGTCCACTTGGGACACTTTCCTGGAACTGGTTCATTAGACATCCCTGCAGGAGGTTAGCCTGGAAAGGAGAGAAATCAACCTCTCTGTCCCCATTCCCTTCCCTTCTCTGCCTCCCCTCCTCCCTACCACCTCTGCTTTCCTTAATTATTTTTTATTTCTTTGTCTATGTGTCATTTTGATAAGTGCCATAAAAATCCATGTGCTGGAAATCTTGCAGTTAATATGTGGGAAGCCAAGCACGGTGAAACTAGCTGGGTCTTTTCTTGCTTTGTGTGTACAATAATTTTGCATGTGTTCTCTCCATTGGCCCCTGGAATTTGTTTTTTGCAAAAATTTTGGAAAATGTTAATAAATAATAGCTATTAAAATATTGATAATCAGTAGAGGAGATAGTATAGGAGAAACACTGAAAAAAAACCACCAAACAAAAATAAAGAAAACAAAAAAAAAGCCAAGGTGAAGTTTTCTGCACTTTCCATTGTTTTTTTAAGGGCAAAATCTGAACATGGCCCAAGTACCTATTTTAATTTAATATTCCATTTTTACGAAGGTGAAAATGTTATCGTAAAGAAAACTGCTTGTATATTCTGCTCCCTTCTATAGGGAGAAATGGATACCCAAGGAGATAAAAGCACTCATGGCATAACGCGAGAGACAGTCTCTGATGACGATACATCTCCTGCGCCAGAGCGGTGCTACAGCACTGAGAGATTCCTTATTCGCCGCATCGCTCCCGGGTATGCATAGCTGATAGTGATAAAAGAAGAAACCAGGTGACCAAACTAAAAATTCCCCAATTTCAGCAAATTTTAGCTGGATCTTGAGGCCCCATGACCTGTCCAGGAATCATCTGTGCTCCATCCCAGGGAGCTTTTACACCACTGTAGCATTCGTGTTAATCTGATGACCTACCAAAACCCAAACAACAAAATAGGAGAGATTCCCTGATTTCTTTCTTTCCTTCTTTACACTTTATTCCAATATATCTTTTAATTTCAGAGTGTCTTAAATTTTTCTGTGTGTCAAACTGAGCTTTGCTTTTTTGTGTTGATTATTGTGTTTGCTCGGATCACTCAGCCTCTTCTATATGGGAGCCATCTGCTGTTTATAAGGCTCTCTTACAGTCATGTATTCTGTAAAATACAACAGCTTTTTTGGTCTTTTTGCCCCTTTTCAGAGGCCTCTTCTGATTATTTTCTCCTTTAGTTTTGTTTTGGGATTATTTTGCATGAAAGAACAAGTAAATGTAGCCAATTCTCCATGTAGAATGAGACATTTAGAGAATCGTTTGCTTCAAGGAATATAAGAGTCTCCTGCAGTTGCCAAACTTTGCTTCAGTCCATAAGAATAGAAATATCCTGAAGGATATTTTGAAGAATGAGTATGATTTAAATATTTTGTATAGATTCAATGAACTTTACAGTTAGTTTAGAAGATTGCTTTTATTTTTCCTGTTAGGGAAGATAAGGGCGAAAAAATTAAACAAAATTGATTAACTAAAATATTTTCATTAAGAACTGAATAAAAAATTCAGTGCCAAGATGAAAATTTTCCATTTTATATTTTACAGACTTTATAGCATTTCTGAATAAAACATGATTTCTGCACTTCTTCCATTCCCCAAACTGTCTTTTTAACCAGGAAAAAAAACATTTTACAATGAAAAGTTTTGTTAAAATTGATCCTAGTGAAAACAGATCCATCTCAGGTGCTGACTTTAAGCAAAATATACCAAAATGCCTGTCTGAAGGACAGAAAATAAAGCTCATTTTCATCTTAGTGCCAAAGTCCTCTTTTCTCCAGACAGCATCATATAATACAGCAATAAATATAATAAATGTTCTTCCAAAAGTATAAAAACCTGAAAAAAACAAGGAAAGTTGAATTTTTAAGAAAATGATAGAAATATATTTAATGATGTCGCTAGAGATCTAACTACAACAATACTAGACCAGTTTGCAGGGACTTTTCAACTATAAACACCACCCTTGTCTTAACATGTTTAAATCTGCCACGGATGTCAGATATTGCCTTCTTAAGTGGGCTCAACTGTATTACAGGCTTCTGTGGTAATGCTGGGCTGAAGTGTATCTCCATTTTATGTTCTTAAATATTCATAAGAAGCTTTGCAACATTAATATCTTAGAAGGCTTACAAGAACACTTAAATAATGTGTCTTAGCTCCCCTTGCCCCTCCCAGAATGGCCCAGTCTTTTCCAATTTGTGTAATGCATTGAGCCATTTTAATAATTGTTCGGAGATTTATTCGGTGGTTCTGCAGTTTGCTCCTGGCCGGTGTAATTACTCTCGCTCTCCGCTGGTTTTAGCTGGGGCTAATCCTGCTTGTTTCCCCATTCGAGGAGACAAGATTGGAGAGCAGAAGCGTGAGGAGAGGGTTTTGTCCCAGGATTAGGCTCTATGACCACCCCTATATGGTCTCAAAAAAAAAATATACACATTACTTTAGCTAAGTATTGTCTTTAACACAAGTGAATGCAATTCTCATTTTGGTCATTATTTATCAAGTTATAAATTGTGGGAGTTTAGCCATCCGCCCTGAAGATTTAAAATACTCTTTCCTTTAGGTCGTGTTTAAACTGGTTCCTTTAAAGGATTTTTAGAAGGTCATTGGGGAGGCTGAATATATTCACCTGCACCCACAGATCTTGTGATGCACAAGGAAATTTTAGCTCTGTAGGAAATTCTGCATTAAAGAAATTCTATTTGGGTAAAAGTCTGCTTTGAGATTTGATATAAGCAGAACTTTTTCCCACTTACATACCTGAATTCACAACTGTGGAGCAATAAGAACTCCTTGAAATTTTCTGTATGTGTTTCTAGCAAACTACTACTTTCAGGGAGGAAATATTTAAGTGATTCTTTCTAAAGGATTTTATCCAACTCCCTCACAATATTTAAGGTCTTATGCATTAAAAAAAAAAAAAAAACTTTCACCAATTCTGTATTTCACACATATACACATCTTATACTATCCCAGGCAAATCTTCTTCTGAGCTTTCAAAATTAAGTACATGAGGGCTATTCGCCTCACAGATCATGGCCTGAATTCCCGTGATTAGCTTATAGGACGCTAAGACCCACGCTCTACTTCTGTCCCCTGATGCTACCAATCTGCTTCCTGCCAAGGGGCAATATTTCAATGCAAAGAAATACAGAAAATACTTTCATCACCATTTTATCATTGTCCTGGCAATGCCAATGAGCATGAACGTGCCTCACTCCTTTATCTCTGCTTCTCGCCAGTGTTTGGATAAACATAACTCAAGGCTACTCTTTGCAATTCATCTTCCCGTTGTGCTTATCCAGGGCAGCCTGAGATGCAGGCAGAGCCATGTGCCTGGTATGGCGTGGGGAAGATATGAAGGATTTGAGGTGATGGATTGAGGTGATGGCTAGAAAAATAGTGGAAGTTAGGCATGAAAAGGACTAAAGATGAGTTATGGGGCAAAGTTGCTCCTGCTTTTGCTGGTTTCTTTTGACTGGTATATCAGGAGATGCCCAGCGAGGCAGGACTGTTTATCCAGGAGAAGAGAAAGTTTGAGCTGGGGGGGCAGATCTTATCAGTGTTTATCAATATCTGGGGGGACGGTGTAAAGAAGATGAAACCAGACCCTTCTCAGTGGTGCTCAGTGAAAGGACCAAGGAGAATGGACTCAACCTGAAACACAGCAAATTCTGTCTAAACACCAGAATACACTTCTTCACTGTTAGATGAAGTGGTCAAACACAGGAGCAGGATGACCACAGAGGCTGTGGAGTTTCCATCCTTGGAGATGCTCAAAGCCAGGCTACACAGTCTTGGGCAATGCTCTAGGTGACCCCACTTGAGCAGAGGAGACTTGATGTCTTGAGAGACGTCTTCCAAAACCAGCTATTCTGGGACTCTGTGATACCCGCTTCAGCCAGCATTACTCAGTATTTTACAGATTAGGACTAATGGACCAGTTGATACCAGCTAGACACATATGGTGCTGCAGAGCCCAAAATACCCTTCACAGCAGGGCAAGCCTGGGGTCAAACTGAATCACACTGCCAGCATCCCATAGGGAACGTTTGCAAATCCTTGCAAACACTGGGGATGCCCAGCGGGATAAGCAGGTCTCATTTTCCTTCAGGACCCTCCCTGGAACAGCTTTTAGGGACTCTAAATGCACTTTAAATAGAAGATGATCAAGCCTTGTCAATCAGCAGGCATCGTAACGTTGTTGATTTACGCTCGCAAAGAAGTGGCTCTCAACAGCATGAGAAAGCAAACCCTGTAGGCATTATGACAGTGTATTGTGACACTAGGTTCCCCACGTCGTGGTGAGCAGCATAATATAAATTCCTCGACAGACACAGGTGCTCCTTGCATTGGACCTGCTCTGTCCCCCCAGTTCCCATGGTGGATCATGATATGCTCACACTTCCATAAATTGCCATAAATAGCACTGAACACTGAAAACATCATGTCATGGATACAAGAAATGAGGGCAGGAAGCTCTATTTCCAAGGCAGCTGTGCTGAGGGGCTGATTGAAAAACTCACAAAATGTGCCGCCTTCTTTCAAACTTTGGGGTGTTTAAATCCAAATCTAAATAATCCTGCATGTTTCTTCCTTGACTAAGCACCTGAGCACTAATTACGTGCCTGGTTAATTCAAAAATGTACGTACATTTCTGGGCTCCCTCTGCTTGTATTGCTCTCTCTCCGCTTCGGGAGATTAATGAGGTGAAGAAACAGAAGATTGTTATGAACCTGCAGCTTGCCATACCTCCTAAGAAGATGATGGGAAATGTACCAAACATTACGTTATTTTGTTAACACTGCCGTGTTAGTAGTATATAATTATAACTAAGCTATTGTATTTCTTGCCTATTACAATAGATAAGCAATGATCCAGGACTGCAATGAGCAGCACAGATTCATGGGACTGCTTCTGCTGCTGTGCTGTAATAAGCTCTAATAGATGTAGATATGTAAGATTTTTTTCAATAAGATCGTTCACAGAGGGATCGCTTCTGAAAAGTATCTTTTCTTCTCAGTTTATGACCTTCAGCTGCATTTGGAATTATTGTTTCTTTTATGCTACTGAACTTAGACACTGTAAAGCTTTGAGTCTGGTTCTTCATTTATCCATCCACTTGGATGCAATGAGAATTTAAGATAAACAAGATAAGATAAGATATACAAGACATATTAGATATAAGATAAGATAGACAAGAAATGCTGAATTAGACCTTGTTTGATTCAGTCTAACCACTCTCAAAGTTCGATTCGGTCTAACCACTCTCAAGAGTTTTTTTCTCCCCTTCTATTTTCTATGAATGTTCCTAGAAGCACAACACCAACATTGTGCAATAATCTTTCTAATATTTCAATGCTTTATGCCTGTTGGTTTACCGCTTACACAGTCATTATATTGAAGAAGAAAATAAGCCTAATGAGCCCAATTAATAATCCCAGTAAGCCAATTAACACTAAAATGTTTGAGAAGCTACAGCAGTGTAGAAGAGAATGCTGTTTTATTGGATATTCCTTCAGAGAAACTCAAGGTACCAGCATAGGCTAGTGCATGGTGCATAGCACAATGATGCAAAAGTCATATGCCCCATCAGTAGGATCTATATAGACAGTCTGAGTGGGACTCAGGGTCTAAATCACCTGCAGTGATTTTAGATAAGAAAAGGTGCAAAGTGGAAAACCTTCTTTTGATGTTCCTCGTTCCAAAACAAGAGATTGCTCCTTTGCTCTCCTCTAAAAGAAGCAGAGTACTCTTACTCTTCTTCACCAGCTGTGGAAGACAAGATGTACAGCTGCTGAATTTCACATTGTGTTAGCTAGCATTAGCTGTGCACTGAGGCCAAAAACTGGCCATATAAGAGGTTTCTTTCACTTTTCTGACCCACAGGAAAAGACTTTTGCAAAAATGTTATTGCTCCTGCAAAATTGCTTCTGCATCCAAATCAGAAGGTCTTCCACATCCCACTAAAAATACATATTTACATGTATACATGAACACAAGAAGTAGATAAATTCACATGAGTATAGATAAAAATTCATCCTCTCTATATATGCATTTCTTCTTTCTTTCTTTCTTTCTTTCTTTCTTTCTTTCTTTCTTTCTTTCTTTCTTTCTTTCTTTCTTTCTTTCTTTCTTTCTTTCTTTCTTTCTTTCTTTCTTTCTTTCTCTCTCTTTCCCTCTTTCTCTCTTTCTCTCCTTCTCTCTTTCTCTCTTTCTTTCCCTCTTTCTCTTTCTCTTTCTCTCATTATCTCTCTCTTTCTCTCTTTCTTTCTCTATCTTTCTCTTTCTCTCTCTCTTTTTCTCTCTTTTCCTTCTTTCTTTCTTTCTTTCTTTCTTTCTTTCTTTCTTTCTTTCTTTCTTTCTTTCTTTCTTTCTTTCTTTCTTTCTTTCTTTCTTTCTTTCTTTCTTTCTTTCTCTCTCTTTCCCTCTTTCTCTCTTTCTCTCCTTCTCTCTTTCTCTCTTTCTTTCCCTCTTTCTCTTNTCCTTCCTTCCTTCCTTCCTTCCTTCCTTCCTTCCTTCCTTCCTTCCTTTCTTTCTCCCTTTCTTCCTTTCTTTCTCCCTTTCTTCCTTTCTTTCTCCCTTTCTTTCTCCCTTTCTTTCTCCCTTTCTTCCCTAAAATTTAGAGATACCTGTTTTCTGCTGCAAAATAATGCACCAGAGTAAGGCAACCCTGCAGTAATTTCCTTCTGTAACCAAATCCCGTGGTGCAAGTGGAGAAGGCTCTCATCTCCATTTGATTAACAGAGTGGGTATGCTTGACATTCACTTACTAGAATAGGGAAAATAACTTTGTAGACCACATTAATGGGGATCTACCTCTCTTGCTCATTGATGACATTGAGTCTAACCATGTGGTGTTTTAGGAGCAAAGTAATTCCACCGGCTGCCTTTGATTACATCATAAATTGACACCTTGCCAAGATATAAAAACATGGTTTTAGTCTGTGGAGGCCAGGGCACTTCAGATGATGCCCTCTCTCATTTGCTGGGGCTTGTGCCATGACAGAGCTATAGATCACATCTGTAATCCTGTGGAGTTCATTATCTCCTAATGCTATTTGCTTTTTTAGATCATTAGAACGAAACTTGACCTGACCTGTGAACTATGAAATTGATTGTTGCCTTTAAATGGTCAACAGCCCATTTTCTAATCGATATACCAAATAATTTTATACATATTTAAATTATATATAACTTTAATGCTTGTTAAATTTATCTGCCACTTTTCCTCTACAGTTTCATTTGCAGGCATCTGAAACACGGATGATGCTTTTACTACTTGGTGGTAGCATTTAGAAAAAAAAAAAAAAAGGATGGAGGAATACACAAAGAAAAGCTGGCCTGCAACAAAAGCTAAGCCACTGGGCACGAGTGCAATTCAGCTCTGAACACTTTTAAAACATATCCTAGGTTGGGCTGTGGTTTCAGATTGATACATTCCATGTTGGCTGAAAGAAAAAAAAATAAGAAACACCATTTTGCTGTAATCATTCAAGTTTGAATAGAGTTTGTGGTGAGTGAAGGGCACGCTTCTCCCTGCCCATTGCTTTGCAGAATGAAAAATAAATGGAAATGAAAGCAGAGGTGGAGGTATGGATTGAGCGAGGAGGATTTGTATGACTGATGAGGTTATTGCTGGCCCGAGGGAAACACAAAATAACAGCTTGGGTCTACTGGGACTCCATGCAACAGAATGGGATATGGGGGCTCTGGCCACCTTACAGATCACTTTACTTTTAAGTAGATGTAATAACCTTGCTTATGCTCTGAAGATTTTAAGAAGTTCTCCTGTGGGCATCCCCTAGTATCCTGCCTTTCAGTATCTTCTAAAGTGACTTGCTCTTTTTCGAGTACTTAGTGAGACAGGGCTTTGGAGGACTGCAGATTCAGAATATTAGATAAATAAAAAAACAATATAAAGGCTCTCCCACCCCTGTCTGCCTCTTCTTCTGACCTTCATCTTCTCAATGTCTCATCACTCCCAGGGAATATTCACCCCAGTGATCCCAGCGGTCCCTGTCTGAGAAAGAGGCAAATTTAGGTACTTCCAGCTCCTAATTTCTTCTCATATCTATGCAGGAAAGGGAGATGCATGGCTAATATCCAGGTGGGTGCGGTGATCAGTTAGATTTCTCAGAGGTTTCAAATGCCTGGTTCCATGATCATGAACTGATCTCTCCATCTCCTTCGCCTCACCTCCTCTAGCTGGCCAAAGAAATACTACATCTCCACACTCAAGGCCTCTTGAATGAAGTGGTTAATGCTTGCAAGTCATTAAAAGACCAGAAGCAGTACGAGCTGTTGCGATTAATGATGCGCAAAATGGAAGGGCCACTTCCTATCTGACAAGCAAATTCCTCTTGTAAAATGTGTGTTTTGAGCTCTTCGGGTGCATTTTTTTAAATCTGGGACACCAAAGAAAACAACCTCTTGTGTCCCCCTGAGTGCCTTGTACTGGCACTCGTAGCATGGCTTTCATTCAGAAGAAATGTTGTTGCAAAGAGGGGTCGAAACATCACGTTTTACTCTCTGGTCTCACTCACTGAGCTGGCAGAGCAGGATGTGACTTTTCCACCAAGGATCGAGCCAAGTCACCACACACTACAGCTTCTGGCTCACCCAAGGTCCCTCAGAAACATCTCCTGGCCTTTCTTTGCACAGCTTTAGAGGCGTCCTGAGAGAGGAACAAAAAAAAATAAAATAAATGGATTAAATTAGAAATAAGCAAACAAACAAAAGCAAAAGGAAAAACAAACAAACAAACAAAACCCCTCCAAACCCTGTGGAATGGCTTCACTGGATTATTATTAGGCGAGCAGGACTTAATCTTCTAGATGTTTTTGTGCTGGAGAGTAAAGAGGCATTCAGCACTTATCTAAAATTAAAATGGTGAAAAGCAAAAGGCCTTGCAGGTATGGGGTGCCCATTTGCAAACCTGTCTGCTCAGTTTCTGCATTAGCACCTTTTGCTCACCCAGCAAGGAGCAGAGCCACCGGAGGAGGAAGGGACAATGGGGAGGACAGTTGTTTCTTCTGCAATACAACACCCGCCACTGCTGCATCCGGGAAACAGCACTTTTAAAACACAGCCATTTTTACTTATATTCCAGTTTTTACCAAAGCAATGGGGCATGCAATACACCGGTAAATATTTAATTTGTTTCCCCAAAGAAGGCCGGTGCCAGAGATGACAGGCGCTGCCATTTCCAGTTTTACGGAGCGCCGGATGACGCGAAGGCGCCGGCGACGGGGACAAGGCGCAGGGAACGCAATGAATTAGCGAATCTCTCTCCTTCAGTAAGACAAATTTGTGCTGGGTAACCATGCTTTGCTGGGGAAGCCGGTTGGAAAAGAGTGATAGGGGCCCGGCTGCCGAAGTTCATCAAAGTCAGGCGCTCCAGGTACGCTCATTTTTCATAAGCCAAGGGGATATTTACCTGAGTATACCTGTAAGGTACAGTCGACAGATTGAATTGCTACAGTGCTTTATTATATTTCACACTCTGATGATACAATATGATAGGAAAGAGGGAGAGAAAGAGGCTGAGCTATTAAAAAAAAAATACAGCCCCTTCCCTTTTCGGTGTTTTTCTTGCAAACCATGACTGCGGTGCTTAGGTAAACCAGAGGAGAGTGAGCGATGTTTTGCAGTGAATTATGCTCCTGAGTACTTAGCTTAAAATAACCGTCAATTCTTTTCCCTTTTTCCGAGTGTTGTCCCAGATTTCTAACAGCGAGGCAACACTGTATTATATATACTGTTGTATATAAATAACATCCACGTCCCCACCACCCTGGGCTGAGTCTTCATGCAGGCTCCCTGGGGAGCGCCGTGCTCCTGCTGGGAGAACGCAGATGTCTTTCGCTGGGCAAAAAGATGCAAAAAAGCAGCTCCTCCAATTGCCTGCTGTGGTTCCCCTGCCCACTCTGCAGCAGATCCTTGGAGCAGAGGATGGTCTTGCTCAAGGCCCAGACGTCGGAGCCATCACTGATGTGTTGGAGTTAATATGAAGCTTCAAGAGAGGTTGGAACCAACCTCTACATGATCCTGAAACACCATGGTTTAACCTGACTTTCCAATTCGTTTGGAAGGACCTTCCATGCTTTAACCAGGCCTTCCAAGCCAACCATTTGGCATACCAGGTCATACACTAGAAACCACTAATCTCTGGACTCATCAGTCAACACGGTCATAGATATCACGGTGCCATGGACCAAGAGAGTGTTGCCAGGTTCATAGCAACATCTACCACGACTCCAAAATATATACTGTTTTAATAAGAGCTAAAAACCACCTGAATGAGTCCATCCAAATAGCGGTGCCCCATTTTAATTCAAATCAACACAAAAACTCACTGCTGTTGTCTGTGGGACTTCATGGCCCGAGTGGTGCTTCTGGTGGCCGGCAAGTAACAAGGGGGCAGAAAAACAGCTACACACAGGGAAATGGGCTCTATGTTGGATTGCAGCACCGAAAACATCTCAAGGTGGTGTAGTTGTGCCAGCATCTGTCATAAACATATAGAGTAACTAAAAAGCAGGTCGAAATGCATAGAGGTACAAATCTGAAAGGCCCTTTCTCTAGAGTCTAAGCACATTCAGCCTCCAGATGGATTAAATAGCATTTGGGACCGTCTGGAGAGTATCTTTGTACATTTGATTTGTGCTGGTATGTTTCTTCCTTGTAATGGAGATAGTTTCTTCTAAGCGACGCCCATGCTATCCTTTTTAGGAAAAAAAAAAAGGACCCTTCAATAAATTATCATGCCTTTAAAATGATAATATGGACTATAAAAATTATTGTGATTCATATCAGGACACATAATAATTTAACTAATCAGTCATTAATTAAACAGGTTTTTACCTGTGGGGGCTGCAAGAGTTTAATAATTTAAGCTGACTAAATGTTAGTACTACCCAGGCATAATTAGAGCTGTGGGGAAAGTTTTGCAAATACAGCAAAGCTAGCTACATTTCACAGTATTTATTGAGCGTAGGAAGGAGCCTGCCAGCAGAGCAGGCTTTTCACATCTAAATGAGGAGATTATCAGGAAAGAATGACGAGGAGGGGACAGGTTGAAGGTATTGGTCAGCCTGTATAACAGAAGCCAAAGTCCTGCAGCAGATTAAACAGATTTGGTTCATGCTATGACCTTCATTGCAGATGCTGTTGCAGCACTGACCCAACCTGTTATGGATTTGCTTGTTGGGCCCATCCTTGCACAGATCAGGGCAATGGGGTCTGCTGAAGCACTTTGTATTAACAAAACAATGTTGCTTCTCTTGCAAGAACAAAGAAGAGCTTTGAGGGCATGGAGTCCTCGCTATGGCATCTGCAGGGCCACTTTCTTACTAGCCAACTTACCGGTCTAATTTACTGGCTAGTAAATTGGGAAAATAACTGTTTGCCTGTTTTGGGATGCTTCCTTGCTGTGTTCTTGCTACCCCACAACATGAATGATTCCCAAGTGCAAAGTTTTTTCTTTCTACTTATGGGTTATGACTTTGTCTTTGAGCATGGTGAACCTGGAGAACTTTCAGAGGAGGAGAAAACACATGGAGGAGCCCACACATGGGCTGACACCTTTCTGAATTCCGTTCCTCTCCTGTTGGAGGAGCAGCAGAGTGTTCTCCATATTTTTAATATTCAGTACCTCAAAGAGAAACGCTTTGGTCAAAGCAACATAAAGGAGGAGGAATTCTTTGTTCTATGAAAGGTTAATGCACTTGGGTAGCAGCCGAGAGCGTTTGCATGTGGAGAGATCATTAATCCACGCAGTAATAATTTGTGAAATAAAAATCAATCTTAGAAAGGAAGCAAAGCCTCTAGTCCCAAGGTAATGGACTGCCTTTTGCACTGCATCTCGTTAAGCAAGACCCAAATACTTAATGTGCTCAATTTCCATGCAAGGCTTCTCTGCAACCCGGAAAAAAATAATAGCAATCCTAAATAAAATGTATCCATATCTGATTGCCCTTCAGGGCAAAAGCTACCATACTTGTTCCAAGTAAGTGGAGCTACTGGCTTGACGTGAAGAGCTTGGCACCATCTGCTCTTGGTGGAAGGTCCTGGATGACATGATATCTCCACGTATCCAGGACCCTCCTCACCACACAGGACCATGAGGTGTTCCAAGGACCATGAGGTGGCCCACAGAGATGCTCCAGAAACAGCGATGGGGACCCTGGAGCTCCTGGGGCCTTGAGAAAGGGAATGGTCACAGTTTTCTTTTCCACTGTAACATTCAGAATGAAAATATTAGAGTGGAAGATAGAAGATGATGAGAGGGGAGTTGGAGAGAAGCATGGTGTTACCCACAGAGCAGAGAAATAACCTTAAAATAACATGTTTCTCTGACATGAGCATCACCAAGCTCAAATTCACCCATCATTTGAACAGTGAATTTTTTCCCTTTCATCCTACCCACATGAGCCCAAGTGACCTCACAGCTGCTTGGAAACAGCCAGTTTTTGCCAAGATCCTAAAAGTAAAAAACACGTTTGCTGACTGCTCTTCAGGACAACCTGCCCCCCTCGCCCGTTCCCTTCCTCCTAGAGGTTTAATTCAGCGTTTCAGCTTGGGCTGGACACACGGCCACTTAGTGTCACCGCCAGGCTGAGCCAGCCCGGAGTGTGGAGGTGTCACTGTGTAATACTGACAAAGCACTAAATCCAGTCCGAATAATCCTCTTAAGTCAGAAAAGAAAATAACCGGCGTGATTGATAACCCAAAGATGATCAAAGTGGTTAGGATTTAGGGCAGTACCATACATACAGAATATTTCCAGAAAGAACCACGCAGCTTAAAGGATTGATTTTTTTCTTCTTCTTCTTTCCTTCGGTATACAAAGAAAAAGAAGACGGCAGAAAATAATAATTATAACCTGAAAATATACTGCAGTCCATGGCAGCTTTGCTATCGATTGGAATCGGTTTCCACTCAGGCCTTTAAAGAACACAACAGAAACATCAATTAGCAACGCAACGATCATTAGAGATAAACAAAGAAGATAAAGAGCAAATTCAAGTAACACTGAAAATCAACAGAGAAACGAGTGCTTTAGATTTAAGGATAACATGTCCAGCAAAATTAACGCCAGGAACAGACACTTTAGGGGTTTTAATGAGAAACCAGCACCTCAGACTCTTCTCTGAGGTTTCAAAGTGCTATTTTGGATATATGTTGTACTCCAAAGCAAAGAAGACTGCAGTAGGGTAGATACACAGCTACAGAAGACTACAACATAGCGAAACACTTGAGGAACTGGTTTGCTTGCTCTGTGCTTTGGATATACCGGGATACCTTGCATGGTATTTTTGGCACTTAGAGGTGCATTTTTTTTTCAGCCTCTCCTTGAGGAAATTCTCTGCCAAGTGTACAGTGGTGCTAACAGTGACCTAGAAATCAGAAGATCTCCAAAAGATGTTAACTAAAAATTCCTTGGTTTTCTGAGCTTTCTGGCTATCTCTTGGGATTCCCTCAAGTGCCAAATTTGTCTTGGCCCGAATTTCTTTTTATAAGAGAATGAGCAAAAAATGGATTAACCCAGAATACAAAAACAAAACAACACAAAACAGAAAAAAAAAACACTCAAATGATAAAACCACTTGAGAACATCTATTATGCAGAAGTGACATGAGACCTATTTTAAACATCATTTTGACCCTGATGCAGCCAAGTGCTTCTCATCACTCTCCAATCTCAGCTGTTTGCTGATGGTGTTTGCTAGGACCTCTCATCTCTGTGGTTCAGCCAGGACGAAGGGAGAAAAGAAAATAGAAATACCAGATTTGTAGAATGTTCTGCCTTATCTTTCATGTGAGATGCTTCCACTTTTGGGTTGATTTTCCAAACTGTTCTTAACCAGGAGGTAACCAGCTGGCTGCCAATGCTGTATCATCCCTTCTGTGCACTCTAAGAGGGCCTAGGCCACTGCTGAGCAAGAACTAGTGTTTTGGTCATTTTATTACCTAGCGTGATAAATTTGAGGTGAGCAGAGACTAAAGGCAGGAGGGCTGTCCCTGCTGTCCCTGCTTCTCTTCTCAGCATTAGTTCACCACGAGATGTGGGTTTTTTTCCCCAAAAAGAAGAGGCTGCTCTGGGTTTGAAATGGTATCCCAGAGCAAATCTCTCTATAACTTCTATATGTATTTTCCTTTTTTTTTTTTTTTTTTAAGATAGCCACTACACTCGTAATTCTTCACCCTAATCTCATTCCTGGCACAAATCTTCTGTCTCAGCCTTGCTATTTTTTTTCTCCCCCAACCCCGGTCCAAATCTTGACATCCATTAAATTCTCCGGGTGTCCACAGCTTACCAACACAGCGCGCTACTTTATCCAGTGGCGTCAGTCCATCAATAAAGCTGAGCCTTGCTCCACTTCCAAGCACTTTCCGTCTTGCCCTAAGTTATGCTCCCACTGCCCCAAGATGCTCCCCCATCATTCCCAACCAGCTGGGAAGTCGGCATGGTCAAATCCTTGCTCTTCGTTAGGATTTGCTCAGGACGCAAATGTGAATGGTGTGGGGTTTTTTTTTCCCTCCTTGGCTGTGGCTTTTTGCTCGTCTTCTCTCTCCTTTCTCGCTCCAAAATGAATGTGCAATTAAAATCCAATCAATCTCCGTGACATTTCCAAAGTGCGCAGTCAGTCGGTTGCTCTCGTAGCCTTGGCGAGAGCCCAAATTTCTCGGGAAAAAAAAAAAAAAAAAGCTTTCTTCTCTTCCCCTCAGAGAAACTCAAGATTAAAGGTTGTCGAGTGGGGACAAATCAAGCATCAAATGTGTTGTCAACAAATTAACGTGCTGAAGAGACTTCTCTGAGTGACGCTTTTCAGGTCTAGCAGTAAGTGTGGGTGGTTAATTCTAATGTTAGCTGTCAATTTGCATTCAATAGCCCTGTGTAATTCAGGTTTAATTATTTAATTTTAAAAGTGTCTTATTATATAAGGGCAGAAAAGGAGAATAGGAGGTAAGAATCCTCCTATGCAGATGAAAAGCTTCTTATTAGTGTAAACAGAAAAAAAAAATGTTCCCAGTTCTATTTTATTTTTCCTCTCAGCACAGACAGAAAGAAAAATATTAATATTTAAGACTACCTCTAGCAATTGTGTGTTTCATTTTTCTATTTTTATCCCCTTAAGGTGTATATGGGGTTATAGCCATGCCTTAGGGCCCTTTGGTAATAACGGGAACCTCACTTTTATAATTCTTTTCTTATTTTTTTGCCACCTTTCCCCTTAAAACCATTCTATTAGTCCTGCGCCAGCTACCTTAAGCAGCATCTGACATGTACAAACTGTTGCCTGTGGGTCGCCCGTTTGTTTGATTTTCTGCAGTGTGAAGGTTGAGTTGAGTCATTTTGCACCCAATTACTTTGCAGTAAATTTGTCGGATGATTCTTGTCGGGCGGTATTGATCCAGCGTGTCACCTTGAACTTGTTTATTGACACATCAAATTCCAAAGGCAGCCCTGCTCAATTTACCACTTCCCAATTATGGCATTTATATGATGTCACGGGAGCGTCTTGTCACGTCCAGGCGTGGGACGCGTCCCCCCCTCCCCGATGCCACCAATCACCTGCGCAGACGCTGCCATTTTTCGCTGACCTTTCCCGCAACGGATGGTGGTTCATAAAATACATCATTAGTGAACGTGTCATTTTATCTCGCCTCAGTTTGTTAAGTGAGAGATGCTTTTTTCAACCAAAGGGTTTTTTTTTTCCAGTTTCTGCATTGATGATGGTGCATCTAAATATATAAACATATATTATTTTATTCATTTATTTTTATACATATATATATACCTATTTTTTCCCCAGATATCAGACAAGAGGATCCATTCCAACAGTTTCACTAAGGAATTTGTGCCGTGATGCTCCCGTTGCGACACAAGAGCTTGGTCCAGAGACAGGCGTGGGATCTGCGTGTCCCCCATCCCGAGTGAGTTATGGGAGCTGCAGCATCGACACCGCTCAGGATCCAGCCTGGATGTCTGACAAGCGAAACAAATGCTGGAAAGATGTCATCACAGTGATGTCCCCTTGCGAGAGGTGGGCTGATGTTTCTTTGATGGTGGGAGAAGAGCACACAGGAAGAGATCCTCTTGGTTTTGCATGGTCTTTCACGTTTTGGAAGCGCTATCTGTCTCTACTCATGCCAAAAGTCATGAAAATAACCTCTTTTTTTACCTCTAAAGTAATCTCTTTCTTTCTTTTAGGATTTTTCATTTCTTTTTCAAGTCTACCCAGAGTTGACGTGGAAGCAGCATTTGACACTACTGCTCTTGTGTTTCTCTCCAATCATGATATTATTTGATATCCATAGCTGAAAACACTAGCCTGAATTTTAGAAATCAGATGTTCATCTTCGTCCCTTTACCTTGATTCAGTAGCACCTCCGAGCATAGATGTCTACATGAGTATGTGTTTCCGTCCTGTTTTTTGAATTTGAGAGTCCTGAAGGGACTCTTGGCATCACAGTCTGGGAGTCTGTTTAAAATAAAGGGGTTTCTTCCTGTTTCCTCACAGAAACTCTGTGGCAGCGCAGAAGACAGGCTGGATGAGGAGAGGTTTTGCTGTTGAAGGTTGCTTAGGACTGAGGTCAATGTTAAAGACAAATAGAAGAGACACGCACTCTTCCGTTGCATGATTTATCACTTGCCAAAATGTACTCGAAAAGACAAAAAAAGAAGATGGGGGGGAGGGGAGGAGAGCAACCTCAGCAGAGGAAAAGGAGATCTTCTTGGCAGCTCCTATTATGA
This sequence comes from Crypturellus undulatus, assembly GCA_013389825.1. NCBI lineage: Eukaryota > Metazoa > Chordata > Aves > Tinamiformes > Tinamidae > Crypturellus > Crypturellus undulatus. The sequence continues at coordinate 20,111 of VWPW01015252.1, forward strand.
TGCCAGTGGTGCTTCAGAGCAGTCGGAATAAAAACATTCCCTAATCTAATTTCATTAAACATCATTTGTTTTTCTTGCTTCACACTCACTGTTTTACTTCCCCATTTCCCCTGCTGAGGATGTGATCGTTTTTGCACCACCAGAACTGAGAAAATAGCAAGCAAAATCTTTTTATGTTCCCAAATAGCCTGGGTCCTCTCTCCTCACACATAACTAAGCCAAAATTTACACACGCTGCCATTTCGGGTCTTGCAGGCGCAAACACACTCAATGTTCAATATTGTGGGAAAAGGAGAGACCTTGAATGTCAAGTCTGAGCCAGGAGAGGACTCCTGTTTTACAAATGTATTGAGAAGAGTTGTGGATGGAAGATGGGCATCTCCATGTGCTCACCCTAGCTGGGTGATACGGCCGTCAGGTCCTATCTGGTGGCGAGAAGAAACATCTTCTTTTCTTTAAAGCCTCAAAGAGACTTTATGAGAGTTTCTCAGAGAGTTTCTGAGATTCATTCAGAGGCCAGGACACTCTTCTCAACCAGAACTAAAACCTCCTGTTAGATAAACACAAACGGGTCAATTCCAAGTGTAGCAGAGTACTGACTTGTGTTGCTGTGCTGATAAACACTGGCAGCCCATTAGGGCAACCTCAAAGCCTTTGATACCCCTGCAGTGTTTTTCCATGGTCTGTATTTTGTTAGTCAGCATGCTTTTGGGGTCTTCAAGAGCTGTGGGACCATTTAAAGGCTATCTTCTGACCTGCTACTAGTGCACTGGAAATTTAAATTCATCTGCTTTTCTCTGGGATATACAGCTGTATATTGCTGCAGGAACATCACATACCTCTTGAAACTAACTAGAATAAGTATATATAGACAGACTCAGGAACATAGATACTTTTACATGCATGTGTTCATAGAAGAGGAGGTTAAGAGCACGTGTGTGTTAGATTTCTGTTTATATTTAAATGGATGTGTGGTGTGTATGCAGATTTCTAAGCATATCCCAAGGCAGAGAACAAATTCGACTCCTGTCCATCCCTGATCTTCATCTTTGCTCCCTCTCCCCATCCTTACTTTTCTGATGTGTCTGGGATACAAATGCTGTAGAGCAGTTCATTCAGCACAGAGTGCCCAGAAAGCGACATTTGAAAGGGCTGGGGTGCATCAACCTTGAAAACAAGGTTGCTCAAAAGCAACCCAAGGATTTTTTTGCTGAAAAGCATCCCACTAGCAAAGTTTGGGGTTTGCTTGGTTTGGGATGCGGTGGTGTATCCTTGTGTCACTGCACACACTTGCAGATAGAAAGGGAGGGAGAACAAATGGTAGATACAGGATTTATGACATCTCAGGTTTAAATAGCAACCATAAGGCTTAAAACAACAGCAATGGGAAACTCGTTTTTCAGTCCTTGGGAGTACAGTGTTTTCCGCGCTGGCTATGTTCATGCTGGGTGCCAGCATCATGAGCTCCCCATGCCAGGAGGTGAAGTCTCTACCTCCTCCTCTGTGACTTCGGGATCTTTTGTGGACTCTTTCTAAAGTCTCAAATGGGCTAAAATAGCAACCATGCTACTCAACAGTATCCAGTGACTAGAGACAGCCCTCAGATACCAATTAACCTTTGTGCCAGTATTAGTCGGGGGTACATTCTCCCGTCAGGATTGCAACTGCTCAATAATTAATCCCTAGGACTAAACAATCCATTGCCACACTGTGCTCAGCTTCCTCTGCTGTTAGTTGTGAGTCAACGCCTAATTTTCATCTTTAACACTATTTAAGGAATGCCATTTCTCTATTTGAGTATGATTATATTCTTTCCTTTGACATAGTGAATGCGTGAATAGCTTTTTGTCACAGCTGATAGATTGGGAAGGAAGGAAGGAAGGAAGGAAGGAAGGAAGGAAGGAAGGAAGGAAGGAAGGAAGGAAGGAAGGAAGGAAGGAAGGAAGGAAGGAAGGAAGGAAAGGGTAGGAAAAAGGGGAAGGGAAATAGGGGAAGGGAAATAGGGGAAGGGAAATAGGAAGGGGAAGGGAAATAGGAAGAGGAAGGGCAAGGTAGAGAGAAAGAGAAAGAGAAAGAGAAAGAGAAAGAGAAAGAGAAAGAGAAAGAGAAAGAGAAAGAGAAAGAGAAAGA
>VWPW01015256.1:2824-24714 GCA_013389825.1 Crypturellus undulatus
CCCCCTCGGCCAGGTCCCCACTGGTCCCGCCGCCGCCCGGACCTGGCACCGAGCCCCCAGGTCCAGCACCGATTCCCGGCCGGACTCGGCACCGACTCACCGAACCCGGCCAGGTTCCACCCACCCACCGACAGACGGACAGGGCCCGGATTCGGCACCGAACCCGGCCAGGCCCCACCGCCCCCCGGTACCCACCCACCGACAGACTGGGCCTGGACCCGGCACCGAGCTCCCGGACCTAGCAGCGAACCCGCACTGACTCCCGCTTCCGACACCCATCCCCTCCCACGGAGCGACAGGACCCGGACGTGGAGCCGACCCCCGCTCCCGGACCCGGCACCGAGCGGACCCGGCACCGAGCCCCGATCCCGGCCCGAGCGCCATGGCCCCCGCGCGCAGGAAGAACGCGGCCGCGCGCGGCAGGAAGCTCGCGGCCTTCCTGGAGGACTTCGACCGCGAGGGTGACCGGGGGGGACCGGGAGGTTCGGGCCCGGGGACCGGGGATGCTCCGGGCAGGGGGAGCCCCTCGGTGACACCGCGTGTTTCCCCCCCTCACAGTGCAGAGCCGGATCGAGCGGCTGCGGACGAACGGGCAGCGGCTGGTGCAGGAGGTGGGAGACCTCTACGGCATCGAGATCCTGCGGCTGCCGCAGGCGCTGCGCGGCATGAAGTGGCACGAGTACTTCGGTACGGCGACAACGGCGACAACGTGGGGCTCCTACCCCTGCCCTGCGCCCCACGGGCCCCGCGTGCTCCTCCGCGCTCCTCTGTGCCGGTCCTTGCTGGACCCGCTCCCTGAGCTGCCTTGTTGTGCATTAACTTGCCTTGACTTTCCCCGTCTTTTTCCTTCCAGCTAAAGGAGGAAGCAAAGAGGCNGGTCCTTGCCCCGCGCTGGAGGCTGGACCCGCTCCCTGTGCTACCCTGTGTGTGCATTAACTTGCCTTGACTTTCCCCATCTTTTTCCTTCCAGCTAAAGGAGGAAGCAAAGAGGCCTTGGAAGAGGTGGTGACGGTAGGTGTCCTGCATAAACACAATTATTCCTCCAACACCCCACACATAAGCAGCTTCCCAGGCACTTTGTTAAGCCCTAAAGGTTATAAACACCCATGTTTGTTACAGGCTTTGCCTATTTGTGCTGCTCTTGCAGCAGGGAATAGGTAAAGACATAACCCGCAGTGCTGCAATAAGGCTTCTCACTCCCAAGCCAAGTAACCAAGTGATAGTTGGTTAGCATCACTTCCAGAATACACAAAATCCCCCTTTTTGAGCATAGCTGATGAGTGTGGATGAATTTATGTTGCAAAATAATTGAGGTTTTACTCCCTAACTTTGCTTCTTGCAGCTATTGATGATCCTAATGGTGTTGTGTCTATTCTTAATTGTAGGCAGACTTGGAAATAATGGAAATAAATAAAATAACAGCTGAAGTTATGCAGACTCCTTTAAAAATCATCAGGAAAGGTCAGTTGGCTTTTAAGTGTTGTGGTAAATTCCATAGTATGAAATTTTATAATGGGCTGAGTTCAGTAAATGATAATTCACCTCTTATTTGCAGCTTTTAACATGTTTAAATGTACGAAAACGCTTTATTTATTCCTGTTATCAAAAGGAATTGTATTCTATTTTTAAAAAGTCTTAAACAGAATATTGTTCTCTCTACCATTCTATTGGAACTCCTAGCTAACAATGTATTGAATAACGCTTTCTCTTTTTAGCTGAAAAATCTAAACAGGATATTGAAGCTATTGAAGAAGAGGCAGAGTCTCCTTTACTTCCTCAAGCAAAGAAAACAAAACATGATAACCAGTCTCTTGCAGAACTAGAAGCTGAAAATATTAATCCAAAAACTGGAAAGGTGAATAGCTCCTCCTTGCGTTGGCTGTTCTCAGGATGTCAGTAGTTTCGTTGAGATGGTGCCTGTGACAATGCAGCTGGCCAAGGCACTTTGAAGGGGCCTCTTGTAGTGTCTAGTGATAAAAATTTGGGGTTTTTTTGTTGATATTAGAGGGTGCAGTCGCTTTGCTTGGTCCCTACTTCTTTTGCTTTTGTACATCTGCAAGGTCTCATGTCCCATCCTCTTCCCCTGGGCTAATGTACTTATGTATAGTGATATTCCCTGCAATAGAGACACTCTTAACTTGACCAATACCAATTTCTGCTTATTTTGCTCTGGGCAGTAATGAGTGTGGACAGGACTGAGTCAGATTAAAAGCTCATGCTGTCCAAAGTCTCCTAATGCTCTATAGCAGAGCTGAGAGTGGGGAGGAAAAATGTAAGAAAGCTATTAAAATGGGAAAGTTTATAGAAGTTTGTATGTCATTTGGTTCAGTTTTTTTGTGCTTTGAAAGGGAAGTTATTGAGTCAAACTTTGGTATGGAAGCTGGGCTTAGCTGTTTTGTGATAGTAAAACAACTGATTTGAGCCATCTCTTTCAGGTAAAAGCATCCANACAGGACTGTGTCAGATTAAAAGCTCATGTTGTCCAAAGTCTCCTAATGTTCTATAGCAGAGCTGAGAGTAGCGGGGGGAAAAAATGTAAGAAAGCTATTAAAATGGGAAAGTTTATAGAAGTTTGTATGTCATTTGGTTCAGTTTTTTTGTGCTTTGAAAGGGAAGTTATTGAGTCAAACTTTGGTATGGAAGCTGGGCTTAGCTGTTTTGTGATAGTAAAACAACTGATTTGAGCCATCTCTTTCAGGTAAAAGCATCCACTAAGAAACCACCAGTGTCCAAGAACAGAAGACCTCCTTCGTCGAGGGTGAAGCGCATGAGTAAAAGGTATTAGGAGCTTTCCACTCTTTTCCCCTGGCTTTCAGAAAAGGAGAATGTGTTAGTGATAAAACCCGAGTGGAATGGAGTAAGCTGTGGTAGGCTTGCTAGTGCAGAGGCCATCAAGGAGAAAGTCAATGAATTAAGAGTGAATGAAGGAGCAGATTCCTCTCCTCTAAGGAGCAACTGTGCCTAACTTGGGTGTTTACCCTTCCCCTCTGGTTTTCTTTAGTTGCTCCCTCATACAAGTCCCAGGTAAGCAGGACTTGCACATCTGTAACGTGTCTCTTCAGAGCTGGATTCTATTTTTTCCTTTNGGAGAAAGTTAATTAACAGTGAATGAAGGAGCAGCTGTGCCTAACTTGGGTGTTTACCCTTCCCCTCTGGTTTTCTTTAGTTGCCCCCCATCCAAGTCCCAGGTAAGCAGGGCTTGTTCATCTGTAACGTGTCTCTTCAGAACTGGATTCTATTTTTTCCTTTTTTTTTTATCTTCAGCAGATCGAGCAGAAACAACTTTATCACCCCAGCTAATGGGAGAATTGTTGATTTTTGTGCTCGGGGAGGTACTTCCATGGTCACACCCAAGTTTGATTCCAGGTTTGTATTCTGTGGTTCTCTAAGTCCCTTCTCTGTATTAGAAATGTTTGCTTTATGCATCTGACATCAATTTGTAAAATAGTCCTTGCTGGTGCTTTGAATTTGTGAGATGAAAGATTTGCTCTCTGAGTGCCTTATCAGTGTTGTCTGACTTGGTTTTCTTTTGGAAAAAAATTTGTTTATAGAACACGCACAGTATTACCTGAAAATCCCATTAGAATGGTATCATGGAAGCAGAGATAAGATTTTTTGACTGGCACCCAGAACCCTGGTGTTCTATGGAGTTAAATTGTGCATTCCTGACTCTTTGTTTGCAAATTCTGAGTCTGTGTAAAGGTCTAAATTGCAATTCTTCTCCTGTCTGTTCAGTGAACTGCTTCTGAATCTGTTCAGACCTCGCACGTGGTCAAACTTTTTTGCTGTTCTGTTGTTCTAGCTCCATTATAGATAGACACTCCACTCGGACACAGTTTTATCTTTCTGTATTGGAGAATATCAGAAAACAATTGCAGAGTAGAACCCTTCTTCCTGTTGTCCTTGTCTCACAGAGAAAATCCTTTAAAATTCTTTCCATCAGAGAATATTACTGAGTTTCTCTGACCTCAATCAGCTACAGTAAAACAGTTCTGTGACTTTGGAACGTTTCAGGATTTTCAAGACGCCGGGTTTGCGCACGCCTGCGCTGCACGAGCGCGTCTACACCATCTCTGCCAACGGCAGCCCCCTCGCTGACGGCAACGACGTCTTCATTACTGTTCCTGTTGGAGATGGGGAGGTAAATCGGAGAGGAACCTGCAAAAGCTGCCTGCAACTTTGAGGGTGGAGGGAGGGATAAATAAATTTCAGACTATTTAGTTGTGCTATCGAGTTAATAGGGAATTGATATAGGTTTGAAGTAACTTTTAAAAGCTTTTAGTCAGAAACGGGAGTTGTTCAAGCTGCTCTGAGCAGAATGTGGGCTGATGTTTTGCTGTATGTCTAAGTGATCGAGATCTGCTCTCTTCGTAGAGCATTCGTTTAACAGCAAGTGATTTGACCAAGAGGAATCTTCTTCATCTGAATCCAGAGGCCCAAGGGATTATGAAGAAGCTTTCAGTAAGTTTATATCCAGCTGCAGTAAGTGTTTATATTTGGCTGCAATGCTGTGTTGTCACACGAAGTCACTCCCTGTGTCACAGTCCCCACAGCTGAACTCCCTGTGTCTTGTATCCTGACCCACGTTGCTGGTCACGAAGAGGAAAGCAGAGTGGGAAATATTTTCCTCAATTTGGTTTGATGCAAACTGGATAAATTGTGCACTTGTTGGAAGAGAACTATTGTCAATGTTTTGAGAAAACAAATCAAAATGGAATTCTTTCACTTCTGGAAGAAATGGCAAGCAGTTGCAGCTACTGATTAGTTTCTATTTCCTTCTAGGTTCGTCTTGCCCAAGCATGCGGTGGTGCAAAGACAAACAGATGAAACTCGGTGGTGACATCCCTCTCTAAATATGCAACACTGCATTTAAGGCTGCTGCCTTGAGTTCCTGCTCCAAGTTGTTTCTTCCTTCTATTAATTTACAGAATGGAAGTTAGGAACTGCTTTTTTTTACTTAAGTATGTAATGGTATTAGGATAGATTGCTTTTTTTTTTAATTCAGGAGAAAAATACTTTATTGGTTCTTTCCTCTGAGACCAAGGTACAGTTATCTTGGGCTTGCAGGCTAGCAAGATGTGTTTTGCAAGATGCCAGGAGAACACTTACCCAAGTGGAGGATACGAGTGACTGAAGTTTGTATCTGTCTGGGAAAAGAAAGCAACAGATCAGGTTTGTTGCACTTCCTGCCCATGTCCTTTCTATGCTGAAATGTTTAAAAGGTGTCGACTATTTCGATCATAAAGTCTCGGTCAGATGCATAAAGGCAAGTTACTGTTGAATTGGACTGGATATAAAGCTGCTTGTAGTTTATGATGCTGCCATGAATACTAGGGAAGGGGGCAGATACAGTAAATTCTGTTCTTACCAAAACCATTCTATTTGTGATTTTTTTTTTTATTTTTTATTTTAAAAACAAAATGCACAAGGTCTCTGCAAAACCTCTTACAGGTAGTTTAACTTTACAGGCCTGTCAGACTAACTAGATTCCTGGGATTCATCTTAGAGCCACTGGAATGCCTCTGAAATGAGGGAATTCTGCTTTTTCAAAATCACTTTCCAAATCATTAGGAGAAGCATGGAGCATTAGGAAGAGTACTCATGGAATTGAGTATGGGTAGGGAAGAAGAAAGTCAGATGCAATAGAACAGCATTTAGCTCTATCTGCTCATCTAAATTGAATTGGACTCATTATCCTTTCTTGATAAAGAATTGTCCCATGCATACTGTTTAAATGGGGGGGAAAAACACTCCGGCATTAATATTCTTTCCTTTCTTTACAAGAGAAGTTGTGGTCTATGTGAGCAGAGATTATTTTAATTTAGGAGAACTTTATATATACCCTCTTAGGAAAGGGTTAATGCTTTTAAAACCTATACGTGGAGGCATACATTTAGTTTAAACCTTGCAGAATGAAGCAGGGGAGAAGACTTGTATTTGCTTTTCTAAGATCACTGGCCTGTGTTCTCTGCTTGGAAAAGCAGAGCTCCCCATGAAGCGCAAGGTGGCTGAGAGAACATCATTTAAAGTCTTAGAAAAGGTTACTCTTAATGCCAAAGGTCTCGTTATTAATCTTTGGTAAAGCTGTGTGAAGATACTTCACTCTTAAACTAGGGTATGGATTCTTTTTAAGGTATAGCAACTTTGACTCCTGGTTACCACTTCCTTCCCTTGTTTCCTGCTTCCATTGTCACATCCAAGTTTTATTCCAGGTTTGTCTTCTATTTCTCTTAGATCAAACAGTTTTAATAGGAGGGTCTTACTATCATCTATTTGCAAAACAGTCCTTGGTGGCTTTAAACCTGTGATATTAAAGACTTACTCTCTAAGTTTTGTTAATTGGTGTTGCCTGGCTTGTTTTTTAAAGCTTTACTATGCACATTTTATAAAACAAATTGAGATTCCTGTGTTAGAAGATTGCAGAGGTAGAGAATGAAGGATGAGGAGCTTGGGGGAAGTCCTGCCAAGGCTGCAGGGTAAGAAAAGAAATGGGAAAAGCAGCTGTTGGAAGCAGCTCATGCTTGGTGCATGCCTGTAACAGCCTGGGAGCTGAGGAAGGTTTCAGAGCATCGTTCCCACGTTTATTGCATGTTGCTGTACTGCACATTGCAGCTCCGGGAACGCGTTTCAGCAGCAGCTCAGTGGAAATGGCAGCTTCCAAGCTGCAGGTGGCAATATTGTAATTAAAACCTGGAGGAAGGTTGCTTTACTGACTGGGTTCTGTTAACATTGATGTTAAAAAGACAGTAATTAAGCTGTAAATAGAAATGTGAAGCTGCTCTTTGCATCCGTGTTCCTCAGTGTCAACTCCTAAACATGCCTTTTCCAGGGGGAAAAGGAGCTAAGCCCCTGTGTAGCCTAGAGATCCTATTCCGTGGTTATTGTGGGTTTGTGGCCGCATTTCCAAGTGGGTTTGTGGCCGTGCTGCTCCGTTTGCTCTGGGAAGCACAGAGTGATGCAGCTCCAGCTCCTTCCCTGGTGCAGGGAGCTGTGAACAATAATGCTGCTGCAATCCAGACTTCTTTTTCCCATTACCAGCCTGGATTAATTGTATCTGCCACGAATTAGAGCCACCTTCTAGCTGACAGCTAGACACATCCATCACCTGAGCCTGCTGCTGTGCTGCCTGCACCAGCCTCCCCTGCAACCCTCCTTGTTCCGAGTTCACTTCTTTGCTGCTTTATTCTTCATCTAAACCACGAGCATCACTTCTGGGCCTTTGCACATTAGCTGGTAGAGAACATTTTGTTTAACACAATGACAACTGCCCTCTTTATTCAGGGCAGGGATTGCTGTGACACCGTGCAAAGTTTGAGCTTTTGTCTGCATTTTATTTGTGCACAATTTCCAGGCTTGTCAGGCTTCAACCTGGCCTGCTCTTTGCATTGAGTGAGCGCTTTTCCTGCTGGATTTAACATTTAATTAACCTGACTCGCATCAGTTAGCAATGGGCCATGTAATTAGGTAAAATGAGGCTGGGTTTCCCGCTGCAGCCTTGCACAAAGTCCAAGTCTGCTGGGAGCTGGGAATAAATACACCTAGTTTATTTGGAGAGTGCAGGTTCCCTAGAGCCAGGAGCCTTCCCAAGGATGCTCCAGATCGGACCTGTTTTGTCCAGTGAATCCCATTTGCAGCAGGATCATCAAATCTGATGGCTGGACCGGGCTGTAAACTCGCAGATGGCCCCATCGGCCACAGCTGCAGCGAGGGGCTGCCAAGCAGGGCCGAAACCCTCTGTTTGTCTCCGAAAATTGGTGCCGTGAAAAATGGGATTAGCCGGATTTGCTCCTTTTCGTGTAACGTGGAGAGCAAATCCCCCTGCCCCTTATCTCTCCAGGGAAAGATTCATAGCCTGCTACGCTGTAATTAATCTAATTTCCCTTAATGAGGGAGCCGCAGCCACTCAGAACGTCTCCCGCCGCCTGCGGCTCCGTAGCGGCTTTTCCGGGAAGATGGGGACGAAGATCCTTGGCTGGTGCCATGCGGGATCCTGCATGGAGCCCCACGGCAGGGAATGGGGCTTCCAGCTGCAGGTAAGGAGCAGCCGCCCGGGTTTTGCACTGCTCGAGGTGGCACCGAGCGCGGGAGCCACCGCAGCTCCCACGGTGGCCGTGCCGGGGGTGGCCTGGCGGGATGCACGGCAGCCGGCGTGTCCTCTGCACCAGGTCCTGCATGGAGATGGCACCTCCTGCAGCCGGACACGGCCAGGAGCCCTTAAACCAGCGCCTCCCTCCCCAGGGACCAGGTCCATCTGGTGCAGCCGTCTGCTCCCGACATAGGGAGCTGCTCCCGCATGGCTGGAGCCCCACGGAGGGCAATTCCTGGCGCCAGGGCCAGCATGGGATGGGGAGCTGTTGGGCTCCCATTGCAATCCCGTACAATCGTGTCCCCGTGGCCATCCCGGGGCGCGTATCCCTGGAGTGATGCCAGTGAGGAGCTGCTCTGCCCTGCAGTGCCCAGCAGTGCAGATGTGTCCAGATGTGGCCTCCTGCCACAGGTTTCCCCTGTGTCCTGCACAAGCAAGTGACTCCCCTCAAAGACCAGCACTAACAACCTCCTTTTAAAGATGAGACTAACAGATGGACGCGCTAAAGACTCATTTATGTCTCCACACATGGGTTAAAAACTCCTTGAAGCACCTCCCCGTGCTTTGCAAAACGCAGGAATTCGACAGCAGCTCTAATGCAACAGTAAGAGCCAAGCGCTATTTTTTTTTTTTTAAAAGCCTTTCCTACATCTACCAGCTCTTTCAGTGACAATCACCACTCCTTGGTAGAGTTTATGCTGCTGCTGAGGGGGCTGCTTTGGGAAGAAAGCTTTAGTTTTAGGGGTTTGCGTCACCGTGCGCTTGGTGCAATGTGCAGTGACACCCGCCCTGCAGGACAACGCAGGGGTATTTGCAGCTTCATGCAGCGCCCTGTGACAAGGTGACAGCCGCAATGACCCTCCATACAGGGCCACATCGCTCCGATTGCCACCGGATCTGGGAGCCGGACTGGGAGCCTTGGTTGAGCATGGGATAACCCAGGAGCAGTGGGTAAAAACCCACAAACCTGCACAGACCACAGCACAAATCCTGTTTGATTTCCTCGCCTATTTAGGTGTCTCTTTATTTCCACCTTCAAACACAGGTCGATAAATACAAAATTAACAAAAAAAATGCCAATAGAGCTTTATTATCATTTATTATTATTCCAAATCATGGCAATTCCCTGGAGATGTCTGACTAGAGTTCAAACGTGAAGTGCGCACGGTGTCCCTTGTGATCTTATATTACATTTTGTTTCGAGCTTATAAAAATATATATCGACTTTTCAAGTATGTATTTACAGTATCTAACAGGTGGTTAATGAATATCAAAAACCAGCGGGAGCTGAACCAACCTGATGCCAGTTTTGGTGAAAGGAGGACGGCGCCGAGCGCGGTGGGAGGAGAAGGGAAAGGGCAGAAGCAGCCGTGGATCCTCTTGCAAGAGCAAAATCTGAATTCTGTGTCAACATCTATGCTCTAATCCCCTCGTAAGTGTATTTACAAGCTCTGGTAAAGCTTGAAAATTGCAAAAAAATACCATTCTTTACCCATTAGAGAGGTTAGCAAGGGCGGCGAGCCCTTACCCTGAGCTAATGGAAGAGGAAGGAGCTCGCGTGGTGCCGAAGGCAACGGGAATGAAATTGTTTTGAGACACTCGCCATGGTCGAGCAGCTGCAAAACAGTGGCGCTAATTAATTTAATTATGAGGCATCGAACACTTCCCCAAACAGGAGGTGCCAAAGGGATGCCAGTTAATTTTAAAAACAACGACAATCTATAAATTAATCTGCTCATCTTGTTTCTTATCTTCAGTGCTGGTGGGGAGCCCAATTAAAGGTCTTTATTGTTCCAACAAGCTGGGCTAGAGAACGCGGGTCTGTTATGTACTCTTTTTCTAGGAGAAAAAGTGCATCTCTAGTGCAGGAAAACAAAATACACCTAATTTCTGCTAAATTAGCACGCAATCCCATCCACAAAATCATACCGTCTAAAGGAAACAGCTTTCTGAAATACTATATCGAAGTCCATCACCATTAGATCAGAAAAGTAATTAAACAGTGAGGTTTTTGGGGGAGAACAGCTAGAGCTGAAGCAGCAACGGGCTCAGCTCTGATTATACTGGAGAAAATAGAGCAGCAGCTGAACTCAGTGGTGGAAGCACCTAAGAAATTATTGAAATCTGGCCTCTTTTTTTTAATTGGAGTATTCTAGCACAAAGTTAGCACTTCCACAAGGGAAAGAACCAACCTAGTGTGTGATTAATTTCCTATTAATTCTATGTAGAGATGAAAGGACAATGACAACGAGGGGTCTATGTTTGTCCCAGATGCATTTCCCACCCTCCGGCCGTCACCTACCTCCTACCGCTCCCGTTCCCCATCCTCGTGCTCCCTGCGTACCTCCTCCGCGTTCCCGTTTCGGCAGCAAAGCGGCTCGCGAGGAACCCGGCCTTGCCCCCAGCCACTCCTACACACGGAGGTTGAGACGTTTCGTAATTAAATCAGGTTTCGCCGCCGTCTCCCCGGCTTCACCTCCTCCTGCTCGAACGCTGCCCTGCAGGGGCTGCAGAGAAAACGCATCAGAGCTCTCCAAGGCTGTCGCTTTTGTCGCGGTTGCCTTCGGTAAGGCTCTAAGTGGCTTCAAAAAGCAGGAATAGCTGCTGGAAAGGGAAATTCACGTTCTAGCCTGATTTTTAGTGAAAAATTCATTCACCTCGAGCACTTCCATGAGGCAGTGTATGCTCTCTCTTCATCTGATCGTCTTTAGCAGGCGCCTGGTTAACCTGCACAGCCGCTATCGCTGCACAAATACAAGACCCAAGAGAGTTCTGCTACCAAACGCTCATCCTGGAGCTGCTTCCAAGAGCTTTTCCTTGGGAAAAACCACAGCACTGGGGCCTGATGCACTGCTGTGATGACGTGCGTGGATCCTCTGCACTTCCAAATCCAAACGTCACCCAGCAATTCCTTGAGCCACCTCCATAGGAGACACTCGCTCATCCTGATGGATATCCAGCTGCTGTTTAAAGAATCCAGGTGGTTGGACGCTTGACATCTCCCCTGTGACCTCTTCAGTGCTTGATTAATCGCTATTGCTGCAATTTAATTCCTCTTTGCTGCTTCAATTCTCCCCAACGGGATCTTGGAATGCTCTAGGGGAGCCCTCAGCCTCCTTCTTGCACATTACAGATCTCCTGCTAACATCTTCTGCACCAAATTACCATTATCAAGCTCATTACCAGATGTGTTTTCCAATTCCTGGTTGCCTTGGTCCCAATCCATGAATTTTCCACCACATCCCACGCACCAAAGCCGACACGATCCTTGTGGCAACCATCCTGGGATAGAGGAGCCTCCTGGAAGGCACCGCAGCAAAGGGGACAAAGGAGGGGAATGCGCACGGGGTGAGCAGGAATCAAGTTGGTTCAGCTCCCTACCTGGATAATCATAATATACGTTCTCTATAGATAAAATGTAAACATAAAGAACATACAAATTGCACTTGATCCTTGGGATCTGGCATTTCTACCAAAGAAAGGTTTCTGTTCGTGATTATTACTCTTCTGGGGATGAAACAGATGGATGCAGATGGACTGGGACAAAGGGGACAATTTCCTTCAGAAAACGAACCCGGTTTTGGGATGGGGGAATGCTGCCGAACCCGACCAAGAGGCAGGAAGGAGAGAGTTGATTTATCTCAGAGAAGCAAATTCCCCAAGTGCATCCAAATTCCCTGGGAATCGCCTGCTCCTCTCAGCTTCTCTCTCTGGTTTGCAGCATAAGCAGCAGGTCCCGTTCTCCACAGGGCCAAGATTTCTTACCCCTTGCATTGCACACAGCTGTGCTGTGCTTATTCACATTGCTCTTTGTGTTTTTTTTTTCCCTAGGAGTTCTAAAATTGGGTTCAGAAACCTGTAAAAAAGAAGGCAGCTTTCTCAAAGTCAGCCTGCACCGCCTGAACAGCGGGGATTTGAGCTCTGCTTAAGGGAGTTTATGGTATTTCACCGTGATATTGCCTGGAAATGTCAACACAAGGCAGAAAACGTGGAAACAAACACCCTGTTGATACCACTTGTTGGTGAAGTTCAGGCAAAAAGTTCTGATCTCGGATGCAATCAGGTTAACCTATCCGAATACCGTGAAATTGTGTCAAGTCTTTGATGCTCTGAATTTAAAGTGGTCACAGCAGCCAAGGCAGAGGAGCTGGGGATCTGTTTTACCCAGGTGCATGTTGGCTTGAGAAGAAGAGAAGAGAAAGGAAGAGAGAAGAGAAAAAAAAAAGAGAAGAAGAAGGAAGGGAAGAGAAGGGAGAAGGAAGAAGGGAGAAGGGAGGGAAGAAGGCAGGGGAAGGGAAGGGAGAAGAGAAGAGAAGGGAGAAGGGAAGGGAAGGGAGAAGGNAAAGAAGGGAAGGGAAGGGAGAAGGGAAGAGGGAAGGGAAGGGAGAAGGGAAAGGGAGGGAGAAGGGAAAGGAAAGGAGAAGGGAAGGAAGAAGGGAAGGGGGAAGGGAAGGGAAAAGGGAGGGGGGAAGAGGGAGGGGAAGGGAAGGGGGAAGGGAAAGGAAAGGAGAAGGGAAGGAAGAAGGGAAGGGGGAAGGGAAGGGAAAAGGGAGGGGGGAAGAGGGAGGGGAAGGGAAGGGGGAAGGGAAAGGAAAGGAGAAGGGAAGGAAGAAGGGAAGGGGGAAGGGAAGGGAAAAGGGAGGGGGGAAGAGGGAGGGGAAGGGAAGGGGGAAGGGAAAGGAAAGGAGAAGGGAAGGAAGAAGGGAAGGGGGAAGGGAAGGGAAAAGGGAGGGGGGAAGAGGGAGGGGAAGGGAAGGGGGAAGGGAAGGGAGAAGGGAAGGGAAGGAAGAAGGGAGAAGGGAAGGGAGAAGGGAAAGGAAGGGAGAAGGGAAAGGAAAGGAGAAGGGAAGGAAAAGAAAGGCAAGGGAGAAGGGAAGGCAAGGGAGAGGAGGCCACAAATGAGTCTCTACTAAACAGAAGTTGGTCTTTGATGAAAAAGATATTTTAGAGATCCACTGGGGCAGATATAGACATTAACACATAGGCTGGGCCTCATTGCTTAAGCAAGTGCTCTGCTAGAACAGAAGGAAAATGTCCAGCATGACAACTGGTAGGTGCCCCGCAAGCAAAGGAGGAGCAAGAGCCCTTCATTTAATTGTGATTTAGATCTTTATCCCCCGGTGCAGTCTAATAGGAATATCTGGCTCAAAATGCCAACAAATTTCTAACTGCACTGAGTGCAGCTTCTACAGCACTCATTCCCTTTGTAAATCTTTGTCTTTCATCATCAATAATTCACTCGTAATACTTCCAGACAACAATAAAAGGCTTCTGTACAAGGCTGCAAAGACACATTTAATTAACTTCAGTCATAGATCAGGCCTGAACCAATGGGAAAAAAACAGTGTGCAAGAGATGCGGTATTAAGTTACCATTTGCAACAAAATAAAGTGCTGCTGTGCCCTGATTTGCCCCGATTCTGTCGGGATTTCAGGGATCCCGTGGATGGAATAGTTGGTTCTGCTCCAAGCCCAGCATTTGGGCTGTATGTGTCAACCCGGCACCACAGAGCAAGCTCAGATAACCAGACAACTTGGAGTGCAAGAATGACACGTGCCGTGGGACATGTTGGCATCGCTGCTTCTCACACAGAGCCCTTCACGGGGCTCCTCACTGCAGAATTAACACTCTGCAAAGGCTGAGGATACTCAAAAAGGCTTTTTCTTCCCATTTTTGGCAGGGTTTGGGGCAGTGAGGGTTACTCACCTGCAGCTGGCACGGGTCTCTGCGTGGCTATGGGCACAGTGCCGCAGGGACACCAAGCAGCCACTTCTTTCTCTCTAACCCCAAACTAATCCCCAGGTTTTCCTCCTATTTTTAGCAGAATTGGGAGGTTCTTTCCTGTCACTGTGTCTGGAATTATCTCCATTAATAAAATCCTTTTTCCCCTGTAAAATTTTCACACCTACGGAGGGGAGAACGTCTGTTCATCGACTGCTCTGAAGCCAGGCGAACACTTCTCAGCAGGATGCTCGAGCTCAGCTAACACCAGGGACCTTCCCCAGGCTCCAGCTTCCACTTGCCCTGCTTGGCCCACGGCCACGGGAGCACACGGAGGCTTTGCCCACTCCACGTGGCCTCAAACCCACCTGGTTCTGTAGCACAGGACCCAGGAATCACTGTTTTTAGCCAAAACTACCAGCACAGAAAGAGCAGAACATCAGCATGGTGGCAGTCCAAGGGGCTCATCTTCTCCTTTTGATTTATTCCCCTGAATTTGTCCAGTCAAATGACTTTTCATCCCCATTTGCTCTGCGTTTTGGTGGAGAACGTTTGCTTTTGTTCACCAACAGTGGTGTCAAGACCCAGGAAGGTGACTCATGGAGTGGAATGGACATGGTTGGAAAAGAGATCCCTTTCTGCACACCAGATAGGCCAAGTCACCTTGAGGAAGCTGGGGGTCAGGTATGCTCCAGTCTCTAAAAATAAAAGCAATAAAAACTCCTCGTGGGGTCAGTAGAACAAGTCGGTTTGTACGAAAAATACCCATGGGTTACACCAGCACGATGCTAGATACCAAAATGCTGTCTCTGGATTAAAACAGTGCATGAAGGTCCATCCACCCTGTTAACCTAAGTACCGTATGAAAAGGCATCGTTATAGTTCGACTCGGCTTACAAAACGCTGCTAGGGAAAACCACATCCACCCGGACACGGGTCCGGGAGCACTTGGCCTCCCTGGCACAGGGGAAGGGCAGCCCTGCTCTCCTGCCACCCGGAATGACTCGTTTGGCAGCAGCCCCACTCCTACATCCCACCTGCTCGACTGCTCTCTGCAAGATTTCAGGGTTTTGGTCCATTTTGGGCCAATATGCAGCAGGTTGGCTGCTCCCCGGGCGAGTGCTGTGCACGGGCTGTGCGGGCTCGTTTCACACTTGCACCCCTCGGCCATGCATTTGTATCACCTGCGCGCGGAGCATCTGGATGCCGCTCAGGATGGTCTTCTGATGCTCCATCAGCGTGATCCCCAGGCTCAGGACGTCTCTGGAAAACAAGCCCCACGTCAACAGCGAAACAGCATCGTTAGGGAATGATGCAGTGCCCCTAAATCCAATTGCTTCCCAGGAAGGCGCAGTGCAGACTTCAGACTATCAGGCTGTTGCAGACCTGCAGGACAAATCGCCAGCCTATTGCACCAGCTAAACCAGCTTGAAATTTGACAGCAATGCAGGGGCAGGGCATGCCTTCCGCATGCCACGCACACGACAGTTCCCTACCGCACTGTAAGACTAAGAGAGCCCCGAACTGCCAGGAAAAAAAGAAAAACTATCAGTAAACTGCACCTTGGTTTGACATTGTTTTCTGGAAGGGATATGTAACTCTCTTCCTGTCAGAAACTACACGTTTAAGTATCAGCTTCAGGAACAGCAACTGAGATGACAGCACACGCCATGCAGTGAGCTCTTACAGACATGATTTGGAAGATCCGTGCTCTTATTTTGTGACAAGTGACTGTAATTTAAAAGCAGGGCTTGTTTACCCTGTATGGGCTTCGAGTTAGGAACCCTTTTAACTTACTGGACTGTCATCCTGGCCACGGATTCCAAGTAGCAGTAGCCTGCGGCCGTGAAGTTATCCTTGTACCTGCCCATTTCTATAGCTTCCAGCCACTCGCCCACGGAGCTGAAGGAGGGGAAGGCTGAGAACGTGCGTTCGGTGAGGGGAATGGACGTGCTGTGGGACCTGCAAAGAGAAAGAAACCCGTGAGGAGAAGCGTGTGGAGCACCTGCAGGCAAAGGTTCAGTCTGTCCCCACGGGTAGTGAAGGAGAAAGGCGGCGGGGACCTCGTGCACGTGGAGTTGGGGCACTTTGGAGGCTCCGGGCTCTGCAGCATCTTGCTCAGCGCGTTGTGGATGTGTGAGAACTTGGGTCTCTCGTTGCGCTCCTTCTGCCAGCAGTGCAGCATGAGCTGGTGCAGAGGGGGCTGGCAGTTCAGCGGGGCAGGCAGGCGGAATCCGTCTTCTATGGCCTTTATCACCTGCAAGGAGGGATGGAGAGGAGATGAGGAAAGGTCTCTGGGTTGTGGGGGCCAGAAAGAGACTCTAACACAGCTAAAAACCTAAAAAAAAAACCCAAACCAGCTCTTGTTGCAAACCTCCCTCTTCCCTACCCTGCACTGGCAGTAACAGCAGCTCCTCTGGGGACTCCAGGGACCAGGACAGGTCCATGCAAGCCACGTGCACGCTATGAGCAATGCCCTGATCGCCCACGTGTGCTGCCGCGGGACTCACATCCTGGTTGGACATGTCCCAGTAGGGTCTCTCTCCATAGGACATGACTTCCCACATGACGATGCCGAAGCTCCACACGTCGCTGGCGGGGCTGAAGTGGTGATACCGGATGGCTTCGGGGGCTGACCACAGCACCAGGCTCTTCCCACTCTGCCCAGGCAGAAAAAGGGAAAAATCATGTTTTCACACACAAAAGAACCAGGTAATAATGGGCACAAGCAGTTCCCATTCAATGTGCCCTCCACCTGCATCGCAGGGCAGATGCAGAACAGGCCTATGTACCGCATGCAGTTTTAATACCAAGAGAAAACTTTCACCTCAATTTGTCTTAAAACGGCCAGGCAAGAGTATGCTACACGGGAGCACAAGCCCTGAAATATTAATGGGCGAGAGAAAGTCTCAGGGAAGAGCTGATGGCATTTTATATGTTAATATTTAATGCAAAGCATCTCAGCGCTCTGCAAACACGGTCCCTCCACGCTGGTTCGCTCTCCTACAGCCAGCAGCCCCTCGCAGGCTGCAGAGCCCTTCTGGGCACGCATTCCAAAAAATCACTGCTTTTTGAAAAAAATAATGCCTAATTAATGTGGTGCTGTAATAAGTTCAGCTGATGCACGAGGGCTGTGAGCTCTCAAATGAAACAGTTTATTGGTTTTCAGTTACTGTCCCTTGACTTCTTCACTGTCAAGTGAAATGCATCAAAATGCAAAAGCATCGTGGGGAACAGTGCCCCATGCAGCAGACCCAGAGCAAGGGCTGCACCCTCTGCAGTAACACAGGGCGATTGCACCGGCTGCACATCCCAACTGGAAATCCGTGCGATCCACGGATCCACGTTTGTGGATCCTCCGAGTTTGTGTGAGCCCTTAAGAGACGTCTTGGCTGGCAGAGCTGCAGGGGCGTGAATATGAATCGAGTAGGACTTAAACTCTTAATTGAAACCCATGAATTTCATTGCAAGGGAGAAAACAGACAGAACAAACCCGGAGGCCGCCAAAGCTGCCTTCAGCCACCTGCCGGTTTGCACACACATGCACCGAGGATTGCAGCAAGAGGAGAAAGAGGGGGTTACTTGGAAAGTTGAAGAGTTCCATAGCTAAAAGGCAGCGGATTTTTAGCCGAGAAAGACACTGTTAAGATGCAAAGACTGCATTCGTATATGAGGAAGAGAAAATGCGAGCCTAGGAGAAATACTGCTTCTATTGCTGCATCTGTTATTAACTCCAGCTGTGAGAGTTGGCTGGCAGTTTGGATTTGATCCCTATTCAGCATCAGAGCAGGGCTGCAAACCTCTCCAACGACGCCAGGCCTCGGTCCAAGTGATCCTCAGCAGGGCCGTGCACTGCAACCGGGGAGGATCCCGTTTTGCAAAGATTTTGTAGCCATTCTGCCAGCATTTTGCTTTTTGGAAGCACGGAAAGCAGAGTTTGGAAATGCAGGAGTGTCACAGCCAAAGGAAGCTCTGCCAAGTGATGCCAAGCGTAGGGAGAGATGTGCAGGACCCCAGTGCTCACCCTGGTTCTTCTCTCTTATTTCTGCCTCTCTCGGGGGCAATAGGAGAGGGCTGCAGTCTAACAGTTACTCCGTGTCGGGTCCAAATCTCTGCGTGCTCCTTTGCCTATGGGCTCAGGCTTGAAGTAGACTTGAGATTATCATCTGCATCAAATGTTTCTCTCTTCTTCCTCAATCTGAGGATGGGGAGCACAGGGACAATCCCCTCCACTCCATGGGGGTTGATTTCTTCAGCCTTACACCTTAAGCAAAAGATATCCGTGATTTTTAGACTACCAACAAAAGAATTTGCTTCCAACTTCTGAGTAAAAGGCAGCATTGTTCTCCTCTCAATTTTTATCAACAGATTTAGAAACGAAATAATCCAAGCCCCAATTGCAAACAAAGAAATAGTTTAAAAATCACATTTTTTTGAACAGCTCGCTTGGGTATTCCTTAACAGCTGCTTTCAGTGCCAGCTTTAGGCACCTGCAGAACACGCACTTTCTCCTCATACTGCATGGAAAGCTGGTGGTTCAGTAATGCAGCAATTTTGGTGAAAGACTTGGGTCTTCCACATCTCTGCTTTGGTGCAACACCCTGACAGCTACCAGACCCCTGCAGCTCACCAGAGTGGTGAAGATGGTCTCCAATTTGTCTTCTTGCGGCTGCCTGAAGCCCGTTATTTTGCAAGCCAGGCTGCTGTTTACGAGGACTTTGTGGGCTGCGAGGCTTTTGTGCACGTAACCCATCTCGGCCAGGTACGTCATGCCGGAGGCGATGCCCTGCAACATGCCGATGAGCTGGGTGGAAGTGAACTGGCCCTCGTGTTTCTGCAGGAAAAGAGGGGAAAAGTCTCAGATTAATGATGCTCAATGCATGGAGAAGAACAGGGGCACCGAGAGGGTGACAGTCCCCTGCAGGTGACAGCAGGTCCCCAGCACTCACCCTCAGAAAGGAATCCAGCACTCCGTTCCCCACGTACTCCGTCACGATCATCATGGTGCTCCCTGCACACACAGGCAAGGGGAATCCATGAGTTCTGCTTCTTGCTGCAGGCAGCTCAGTGCTGATACCAACATAAATGTAGAGCAACCTTCCAAATCCTCAAATATTAAACCCTTCTTTTGTGGGGATGATTTAAACCCCTTGGGTGAAGCCAGAGCAACGCAGGAAATGAGGGCCGGTCTCCCAACACTCACAACCTGCCCCTCAGTAATGCAGATTAAGAAAACTAGGATTTTCTGGCTGAAAATCTTGAAGTGAACACACCACAGCCATAAACCCAACACCTTAGGTTGGACTTTAAAAATACCCAAACTAAGCAAAACATTCTGCACTGAGAAATCATCCTGTGCGAGAGCACCGTAACGGCGAGGACTTTAGAGCAGGAAACAGCAGAATAAAACACAGTGCAGAGCTGGGCTCTACGTCACCCTCCGTGCAGAGGTTCTTGTGTCACTCGCAATGGCACAAGAAGCCACCGTTACCTCGGGTGATGACGCCCTCCAGGCGGATGATATTGGAGTGGTCGAACTGGCCCATGGTGCAGGCTTCGGCCAGGAAGCCGCGTTTCTGCTTCTCCGAGCAGCCGGCGCGCAGGGTCCGGATGGCGACCAGCAGCTCCCTCTTACTGGGCAGCTTCAGGCAGCCCCGGCAGGTTTCTCCGAACTCTCCTGCGCAGCAGAGGGATGAATTAAAAGCGACTGCGGCGGCACAGCCCGTTATTAACCACCTTGCACTCGGAGAACCCCACGGGCAAGTATTTTCTTATCATCTTTATATGCTGTAACAGGCCACTCTCCGTCATTTTCAAGCCATTAAAATGAGCTATGCTGAGAGCTGACATTATTTATGGCTTCCTCCGAGCTCTCGGGGCATTTCTGTAGCACAAGGGATGTTTTGCCGTGTAGGTGAGCAAGGCTTTCGAGCTGTTATCCACAGTTTTTGCCAATCCACAAACTCAGAAGATCACAGAGACCTTTGTGGCCGCAGCAACCCATAAACACCTCCCTGCAAAACCTTTTTACCATCTTTCACCCCTTTTTGCTGCACAAACCTTGACACAAATTTAGGGGCAGCATGTGATAAAAAGTATGTGATAATGCAAGGTAATTTCTTCCTACTCCTCCTCAATACTCTCCACGCTTCGGCCAAGCGCATATTGGACATTTTTTTCCAGTAAAAGAGGATCATCCCACAGGCACCAAGTCTGTGCTCCCCAGGTCTGACTCATTCTGCCTCCAAGCTCAACACCAACACGAGATCTGCTTCGCATGGCAACAAACGGAGTTGAGGCCACGAGTGTTTCTGCAGCGTTTGAGGCAGAGGATCCCACTCTTTACAGTCACTCTTGACTGCAGAACCTGACAATTCCATAAAAATCTAAGGCCAGCATCGCCTTTACATGAAAAAAAGGCAGATTCGAAAAGCTTTGAAAAAGCTCTATTGATTTGAAAGCCAGGTACCTATTAGATCAGCAGTGAGACAAATGCACTCCTGAAGTCTCTACACTTAAATGTCTTCGCGACTAATTTATTTCGTGATTTTTCAAACACCAATTTGCTTCTGAAATATATCTGGGATTACTGAGGTAGCTGCTCTGCTCAGCAGCTAAAAAGATTCCCCTCAACAACGTCCTTTAGGTTGGTGGGCAAAACCCTCCTCCTTCCCTGCCTCCCTCTCCTTTTTTTCCCCCAGCTGAATACATCTTTAGGGGAAAAAAATGACAGAGAATAATCTTGTTTCCCATGTTCTGGCGCCCATTAGCGATTAAAGCTTCAGGACCCAGGCAAGGGATTTTAATTTGCTTGAAGTTTTAGGCAGCGAAGTTGATGAAAATCAATAAATCATTAAGTTCACATATTTATAAATAGTTTTCGTGCTGCTGTCAAACTGCCCAGATGCAGATAATTGCTGATGCTTTTGGGTACGCTCCTCACTGCTGGCTGCGCTCAGAGCCTCGGAAGGACATTTGGGAATGTCACAGCCAGATTCTGCACTAAAATTAACCAACCCTCCTGCCACCTCCTCGCTGAGGGCAAACGGGGAATGTCCCCAGTGAGGCCACTGCCATCCAAGAGCAACATCCTTTGGGAGAGGGGCTTGGAGCCCCCCTGGATGCCCATCGACGTGGAACTTGCCTGCGCTGATGATCCTCTCGATTTTAATATTAGAGTTATCCAGCTCTTTGGCGAAGAGGTGCACAGCCTGCATGGGGTCTTCGCAAGTGTCGGGGTTGATGTACGTCCTCCTGGTCGGGATTTTAACTGCAGGAAAGGGGGGAAATACACAAAGAACGCATGGAAAATGTGCACTAGGAGAGTGTCCCAAGGCTCTGCCCGGCCAGGACGGGATGAGTTTCCAACACTTTGGCATCCCGGTGCACTCAGCCTCTTGCATCTGCTGTCCCTGATTTCCACGGGGTCTCACCAAGGTCCTGGGGGAAGGCTGGGAACCCAAGGTTTGTTTTGGGGAGGAGATGCCCCTTTCCTGGGGATTTCTGCTGGTTCAGCAGCCAGGAGCCGTTCACCACGACCGCTCTCAGCTGAGCTCGCTGCAGCCGCGTGGACACTGCGTGTTTCACTGCACCCAGATCTGCTCATAACTCCAGGTCCTCTATATTTGCAACCCATGAGAACTGTTAGTATCCAGCTCATCTCTGTTCCCAAGACCTCTATGCGGGATAAACACAAGCAGGACCAAAGACCATGCTCTGGGGCCCTTTGATTAGGGCAAAATACAGCAAAACATCTCCCAGGGGCTGCTCCGCGGCGAGTGACACAGCCTGGGAGCACATCCAGCAAAACTCATAGCGTGGCCAACCCATTCACAGAGGTTTTGCAGAGCTCCGGAGGCAAAATGCTTGCCTGCGTGCTGAGGGTTTCCTCAAAACTCTAACTTATGCATCCCAAAAATAACATAAAAGTCCAAAGCTTTGCTGCTCACGAGGCCTCTGCTAAAATGCTATGGTATCTCCTCAGTTGCTTGTGCATGACAAAGGCGACTGATGGGAGAGCTGAATGTTTGGGGTGNCTTGTGCAAGACAAAGTCATCTGATGGGAGAGCTGAATGTTTGGGGT
>VWPW01015258.1:295-141717 GCA_013389825.1 Crypturellus undulatus
AGAGAGAATGGGAGAGGGAAGCAGTGGTCTGGGAGGAAATGGTTATTGTTATGTGTAATGATCCAGTTTACTGCCCTTCTCTCTGTTCTTCTGTACAAGCAGCAAATTGCCTTGCTGCTGTGCTTGTTTGGTCTCAAAAGAAAGAAAACCTGTTATCAGGGAAGCTGGTTTCCCTTTCATACTGTTCAGCAGTTGGGAACATCTATTTTTCTCCTCTATACTTTGTATAGAATGTGATATCTCTGTCAACATCATAACTTAACCATAACAATATATATATATTTATATTTTATGCTTCATCCCTTCCCTTCCCCATCACAGAATTAAAAAGATGTGCTTTTTCTTTTTGCTTTTTAATAAGCCTTGAATGTGTTAAACTTGACAAAACCATTACACAAAAAGGTTGTGCCTCTCCCTGTATTCTGTAGGTGATCAGCTGTAGAAATATAGCATTTATCAAGGCCATACTAAAATTAAGTATTGTCAAGAACTGAACACAAGTCATTCCAATTTCTTGTTTCAACTCTGTTAATATTTTTCGGTACTACATGACATCAGCTTGAGGTTCTTTCATGCACTGCAATAACAAAAAATCCTGAATAAATGGAGAAAGTATTAGTGTTACTTTTGATACTTATCTGGGAATATTCAGATTTCAGAATCTAAAATATGCGTGCAAATGTTTTAGGTTAGCCAGTTTCCCTCTTGATGCAATCTGCACCTTATACAACTGGCTTCGGTAGAAACTAGACCATTGTTTGTCTCTTTTGCTTCTGGTCTCCTTATCATTTTTTCTTCTACCTTCTGCCAAACTACTTTGTGCCGAATATCTGCTTTTCTAATCTGCATTGTTCTGCCTACAACAACTTCCAGTTTCCTTCTGTCCTCAGACTACTCTTATGGTGTCTTTCAGCATTAGGAATGAGTTTTCAGTTCTATCTTTTGTTATCATAAACTCCTTATTTTTGCTAAAATGGTTTATCCTATCCTATATTTTTTTTCAAAACTTCCTATGCATCATCTTGCACAAGGGAACAAGCAATTGAGAAAAAAGAAATGATAGGCTGTTTTCGCTGTCTTTCTAAGGAACTTTGGAGCACATGCAAAGATCCTTGCAATGCTGCCCTTTTTAGTCATTATTTTCTTCTCTCATATTATCTGGATAGCTAAATATGCCCTTGCTTGCTATTTCCCCATGCACCATTAAAAACAATTCATGAAAGCTCATGAAAATGCGTTAGAGAAACTTCATCAGCAAGAAGCTGCCTGCTACACAGCAATGTGTGTATTCATATATGCTGACACCTATCAGAGTTGAGAAGTGCTTTGTTTTTTTTAGGCCAATGGATTGAGTTTATTCATAAGCTACAGAAGTACCGTGTGTAGACCGTAGCCCAAAGTCCTCCTTCTGTCACTACAGTCACTATGAGATGCTGAGAAGAAGCAGCTGCACCATGCGTGCCTCAACTTTGCCTTTCAGTCAAAACATTCTTTTTTTGCAATATCACCATTGCTGGCTGAATAGTGCTTTTGTAAACCTTTGAATGGTTGAATTGTTTGGATAGCTAAAATATTTGATCATACACAATTAACAGTGAAGGAAGAAATGAGATCAGAGAACTAATTTTCCCTATTGTCCCCTCCGGCCCGATAGTATTATGAAATTAAAGTAGATTCAGGGCTACTCCTAATCCAAGTAGACCCGACTTGAAGAAAACTTTAAATAAATAAATAGATACAACAGACTTTCTTCTAGGTGTAGCTCTTTCCCTCACTATTTGCAGAAAGCAAGGACATTCAACTGAAAAAGTGTATGGTGATAGTAGTGTAGGTACTCACACTGTAGTCTAAAATAATAAAAGTATTTGAAGGAAGTGTTTGAATATATGGACTACCTTGTGTTTGATAAAGTAACTAGTCAAAAAAGTGAAGCATTGGGAAATATGAGCCTTTTCCATGTCTCAAAAACATGTTTTTAAAAGAAAATAGTCACTGATAGTAGAACTTTTCTGTTATTGAGATTTAAGTGTGCACAGATATAGCTTTTTTCACAGCTGCGTTTGATTAACTTATGAAAGTATATTTCAAAATTCTAAAGATAATTTTTCTCTATTAGTATTTTACTCATAATTGTAGAGAAGAGTAAAAAAAAAAATTTGGACATTCTTCTGAAAGTTGGAAACTTTCAAATGTCAATCAACTGTGTATATGAATACAGGAATAGTCTAAAGCAAAAGTGAACAGCTGGTGGGATTAAACCATTTGCCCCAAAAGTTATTCAAATAATTAGTAGGGATGTTTATGTGCATAAATCAAAATGCATTTATATATAATTGACAATTATAACATTTTTGTTGGTGGTGAATTAATTGTGAATATGTTTTTATCACTCTGCATAAATCCTAGGAATAAGCAAACAAAGAAATTTTATACCTTAAAACTTATTATTATTATTATTATTTGTATGTGTTTTTATTTATTAAGCTCTTTAAATATAAAAGTTTGGTTAACTGAAAGTTGTATTTCTGATGCCAGTGAACATACACCTCCTAGATACTCAAGGCTTCTGTTTCAAAATGTTTATAGCATATGGAGCACATCATAATCACGTTACTGATTTTCATATATGATATTTGCTTTACTGTAACTTAGTTACAATTCATGGGCTGCTGTTCAGAGAATTGTATGGCAAACTAAACACCTGCTAGCATTTGTTCATCTGTCACAACTGCTAAAATTACTATATGTGGTTAAAGCTGTAAGACACATAATAGCCATAAACTTCAGACAAATCTTTTTATTTACACAGTGGAACAAAATATTATGGTTAAAATGTTTTATCTTGTTTGAATACTATTTTATTTACATATGTGATCACAGCATATGAACTGGATTTTTTTCAAGTAGAATAACACTATCCAGATAGCAAGCCTAATGTACTTAAGAGTTTAAATTGCTATTGTCCTTTTAGAATTGGATCCTTCAAGTAGATCAATGTTGCTAAGATAAATAAAATATGAAGATAATATAGATAAGCAGTGTACCAAAAGAAATTTTAGAGCTGAGTTATTTGATGGAACAAATGTTTACAGTAAAATAAATTTTTCCAGTGATCCAGAGAAGTGCTGGTAGTGCTGATCAAGGTTCATTTTATGACTGATTTGGGAAATAATACTGTTAGAACCACTGAACAAAGTAGTGATAAACATGATAAAAATGATAACATGATAAAAGTGCCTCTAATCAAGAAAATTAATGACAGTTTTGACTTTGATTTTTATTGCTTGGTGATATAGTTCAAAACCAAATCACCTCAGTTTTTGTTTTGCTTTGTTTTTTTACATGAAATAATAACTAAGCCTATACCAAAACAGGACCTAGACTATGTTGGGAAAGGTTTAATGTCTATACTGAAAGAGAATTGCCAGCAAGTCTCGCTAGGAAATACTCTATAATACTCTTTT
Source organism: Crypturellus undulatus (assembly GCA_013389825.1). Classification (NCBI taxonomy): domain Eukaryota; kingdom Metazoa; phylum Chordata; class Aves; order Tinamiformes; family Tinamidae; genus Crypturellus; species Crypturellus undulatus. Next base: position 3,760 of record VWPW01015258.1, read on the forward strand.
TTTTTTTCTTTTTTCTTTTTGATGAAAAATATAAATGATTTCTGAATCATTTATATGCTATATAAATCATATTCCTAAAATCATATTTCAAATTTAATAGCATCCTGTTTTTTTTATAATTATTCGAGTGCTTTCAGCAGTATACAGAGTGCGTTAGATGGATTTGCTTCTAATGTAGATTTAACCAGTACATTGACTAGATTCTTTCTGGTACAGTGAATTGTGATTTATTAAAGTGTTATTTCCTGTCTGCAGTGTGGCCTATTTTGCAAGTGAAAAGGATTTTGAGTAAGTTTAAGTGCTGTATTAGTTTAGCTAAGGTACATATACGCTGTTTGGTGCTTTTTAGTAGTAGTATTGTTGCAATTTGTACTTGAATGGCTATAATACTAAACTAATGCTGTTCTTGTATAGCATTCTGCTGTTAATGCCAACATTTCCTTCTCTATGTGACGTAATATATTGGAATCCCTCAAATATTAGTCTTTTTTTTTCATAATTACACCTGCCTTATGTATAGTTAAAGTTATCGTGGTTGTTTTTGTTTATCTCCTCATTGCTGCTGTAATTTTTGAAATAATCTTTGGCTTATATATTCTTTAGATAGTCTACATTTAAAAAAAAATTATATAAATAATAATGTCGCTTTTCTGTTATCAGCGCCTGTCAAATGGCTCTATAGACTCAAATGATGATGCCAGTCAAGTTGTGGAACTTCAGGAGCTGCTCGAAAAGCAAAACTATGAAATGGCCCAAATGAAGGAACGTCTGGCTGCACTGTCATCCCGGGTGGGAGAGGTAGAGCAGGAAGCAGAGACTGCCCGAAAGGAGCTCATTAAAACTGAAGAAATGAACAGTAAATACCAGAGAGACATTAGAGAGGTAAGGGGGTTCATCACACTTCACCTCACACTACTTGGCAGTTGGTTCTTTGATACTCGATGCAAACTGATCAGGGTCAATAAAGATGGGAAGCAAAAGTCTAGTCCTTCTACATAGGAAACACACAATTTACATTCAAAATAGTAATGTATTTTGAATGCAAATACATTTGCCTGTATTTGCAAATGTAGCAAATACATCCATATCTTGCATGGAAATATATTTCCAATTTTCATTTTATTTTCCTGTCTTAAATTTGTAACTTTCTGTAGTATCGTCCCGAACAGCTCTTATATATGGAACTCAATATTATGTGGATGTTCTGTTTCTATCTCTCTTACACTGCTTTCTACAGTAGAGATGTACATGTGTATGAGCGTATGTATATATTTATATCTTAAGCTACTCCTTCTAGTATTCTGGAAACCATTTTCTTGCGGAACTTCCAATACTTGACACAACCTAAAAATAGACTTATATCTATTTACTCTATTTTCAATATTTTATCCTTTTTATTAACTTAAAATAGTTTCCCTTTCCTAAGCTTTCTATGATTCCAGTTATCACCTACCTTCTAAGGAATGCTGTTGTTCCCTGGTCACTTTGTCTGCCACTTGTTTCTTTTTCATATATCCCATTACAGCACCTTGTGTCCTTTCATCCATTTGTTTCCTAAATTAAGAGTAAAGTGACCACTAATAGATGTAGCATGTACAATAATTGTCAAACATCACTATGAAATCTGCCTGAAAAGGCATTTACAAAGGTGAAGGTACCTTTTTGTGTTTTGTCATAGGGTCAAAAAAGATGCAGGAAACGATGTGTATACAAAAAACAAACAAACAAATATTTTTAAAGAATTAAGCAAGTAGTTATTATTTATGTAATTTCTTTCAGCAGTATGGAAAATATGATTTTGGTACTAGGTATTTGAGTCAATTTATTTTCTCATGGTTTCTCACTTAAATCTTACTTATAACAGCATCAACAACTGCTTTCATAATATAACACAACACATATGGTAAGATGTGCTCATATGTAAATATTTTCATTGTGAAAGACTGTGTGCCAACATGTAAGTTCTTCCAAAATGCAACAGTTTAAAACTAATAAAACTTTCTGCTTCCAATAAAACAAATTGAAGTGGAATATCCAGTTCATTACTGATGAATAATCTAAGTTAAAGTTATTGTATTCATTGGACCAATATTATAAAATATTATAAAAATAGCAGAAGATTTAAATATATATATATCCATGACATAGGGATATGTTACCCAGATAACATATGTTTTAGTTGTAACATTTGGTCATTTATTTTCCTGAAATTTAAGACGTGTTATCTGCTGCCTGTTACATGTACTTTGGCACAAAATTTCCCACATTGCTGCACTGTGATATTTATATTATTATGTGGTTATATCAATATTCTGATCAAGTCTGCCCTTGTTTAAAAAGCAGATAAATAAACATGAGCTGGAGTTTTTGCATTCACTTCACAGAGAAATATGTAGACACCATAAAAATAGTGACCACTTCAAGTGTCTCCTTTTAAGAAATCTTAAAGAGAATAAGTTCTGTTTTAAACAGAAAAATTACTGTTATGCATACTTTGCATCCCTCTGCACTGTTAGCATAAAAATTAAACTGGTATAAAACTATGTGGGATTATAATTTTTTATTTTTTGTTAGGCAATGGCACAAAAAGAAGATATGGAAGAAAGAATCACTACACTGGAGAAGCGCTACCTCAGTGCACAGAGAGAATCCACCTCCATACATGATATGAATGATAAGCTGGAAAATGAACTGGCAAACAAGGAAGCCATCCTGCGTCAGGTTCAGTATTTCCATCAGTCACTTTCTTCATACAACATGAAAATTAACACACAAAAAGGAGTCAAATCTACAGGGAGAGGTCAGGCTGCTTGTTATATATCCACGGATAATTTGCACATAGAAAATTAAGTTGTTGAGCATCTCTAAGCTTCATAACAGATGCTGAAACCATGAACATCAAACTAACGTGTGCATTCAGCATGGTTAAGTGACTCTAACGGTCTTGCATAAATGCACATCAGCTTATCCTCTAAGTAAGTGAAGGGTTCTTACATAATGCTATCCTAAGATATATTTTTATTTTTTTTAAACAGATTCAGAATAGAAAGGTATAAACATGAAAAAAAAATCTCTTCTGCGGGAATGACCAAAATTTGTGTAAAATAGATCATAATGATTTCAAGTATTAGAAGTGCATAAAAAAGATTTTACGGAGATGATAAAATGATCTATGAATACCTTTATAAAAGAGTATAAACTGATTATGCAGTTGTCTCTCATGGCGCTTTGTCTCCAGTGCTTTGTCTCCAGGGTGATTCCAAAGTGAACAGAAAAACATTGTTTAAAATTTCAGAAATATGGTGCGAACAGAAAGCTAACGTGGAGTGAAGATTATTTAAACTGTAAAAGATTAAATTGCTCTTCTTTCTCAGTATCAAAGACTTTATTCTTTTCTGCCTATCATGTCTTCAAGCAAAATAAAATGCTACCTTGGAAATAGGTTTGTATTATCTGATAATCCGTTTCTGTAATTGTATGCAGACACACGTTCCTTTGTCTGTATATACATACATTCAGCAAAATTAAAGCATTAGAACACAACCTCTCTGATTTTGACCAAATTGTTTTGACTATTTTAAGATGCATCTTTAATCATTAGAAAAAAAAAAGAAAAACATTGTAGCTGCATCTCTGTAAAGGTTTTATTGCTCCCATCGTGAGTCATTCTGTGCTGTCAAGAACTACCTACTCAAAACAGTGATTAATAGAGCTAGGCTTGGAGTACATACAAGAAAGACCTACAGTTCATTTGCTGCACTGCAATATGAAAAACATACTTTTAATGCTTTTGAAGGATTAAAATAAAACAATCTAAAAGCACATTCCTCTTTCATTATGGCTTTTATTACATAGAGTGAACAGGGGAGTGGGTAACACTAAGCCATCTATGAATTTTCAATCAGGTAGTACATCTCCCAAAGATACCCAGTTATGAAAAGATTTTGAAGTCTTACTTTTCTGCAGTGGTTATCGAAGATTAAGCAATTTTACTCATGTAAAATGAGGTCTAATTATAGGCTCACAACAAACAATATCTCTTCAACCAGGATATGGTAGTGAATGAATTAGCTGAGCAACAATTGTCAGATTTAATATCACCTAATATATTGTTGGCAGTTGTTCAAAAAAAATGCATTTGGCAGTTTGTTCAGAAAATTTGCTGGCAATCTATTCTTTTAGAATTGTTTGTCTTTTCTCAGTTTAGTTCCTGTATATTTCTGTGTTAGACATATAAAAATTCTTGTTTTACCAGCACCAATATAACCAAACTATTTAGTTGTTTAGATAAACAGCATGTCGATCTGGGGGCTTTATGTTCATCTTCAGTGGTGCTGTTTTACACCGCCCTTGTTGACCCACATATGATGCGTTAGCCCAGCTGCCTACCCCAGTGCTTTCACAATGGGAAATATCCATGCCTGTAGTGATTTTGGTTGCTCCTTTGAGAGCTAAGGAAGGAAAATCTTAATTCTGCCCCTTTATGTATAGTTTTTTTCTATCTTTGGCCTTCAGTTGGAAGAAAAGAACAGGCAGCTGCAAGAGCGCCTGGAGCTGGCAGAGCAGAAGCTGCAGCAGACCATGCGGAAGGCTGAAACCCTGCCCGAAGTGGAGGCTGAGCTGGCGCAGAGGATCGCAGCCCTCACCAAGGTACTGTCCTGAGAGATAGGTTCATTTCAGAGACCGTCCCAGCTGTGATTTGCATCCAGAGTCCTCTTCCCTTCAAAGGCAAAATAACGTTCTCACAAGCTGATTCGAAAAGGAAAAACCGTTTCCTGCTAAGTATGTACCTCAAGTTAGTATTACCCGGCGATGTTCTCAGTGACGTGCTTGTAATTCTTGCCATTTTGGCCACAGGTGGAATAGCTATTTGTAAATTAACCTACTCTGCATTTATAAAGGAGTCATAGATTTTCAAAATATTAACTAACCCAGAAAGATTTTAATTTACAGAGATTCCAGTTGATGGAAATGAGGGGGGTAGTTATGAGGTTGAGGGGGGTAGTTACAGTTCTCTCTGACATTTTCATGCATCACGCTCATGAAACAACAATTATTTTCATCCCCCAAAATGCTATAAAACCAAATCTGAATGGTAGCTGGGATCATTTGTGCAAGGCAATTGAAGACGTTTTGCTCTACATACTTGCCGTACATACTTAGGAGGCTTGTTTTAATAATTCTTTCTATTGTGTAATCAGAAGGACAAATGTGAAACCCCGTGAGGATTATGAACACTGTATTTTTTGTGATAGCAGCTTGTTACATGGCAGCTTTCTTGTAGAAAAATACAAAGCTAAAAAAAATTTCAGTAGTGTGGTTATCATATTTGACCTCTATAATACTTCCAGGTATGCATGCAGTTAAAGCTAAGTTCAGGCAGTATGAACTTCATTAAGACATATAATGGTAACATTTTTTCTTTCCTTCTATTTTCAAATCAGGCAAAAATGAAAAATTTGTTTGAGAGTGTATTACATATCGTTCTGATTTATCGAAGATATCACATATATTTTCTGTATTGCCAAGGAATATTTCTGGCTATTTATGTGCCTAACCACTTTTATATTAAGATTTTTTTTCTTTTTTGCAATTCTTATGCTTTTCTGTTTATACAGAAGCCTTAAGTGTTAATTGGATCATTAATAAAGCCTGATTTTTGGGTAATTTAGTTAACAAGAGAGAGGGGTTTGGGTTTCATTCAGTAATCAAGATTTTGTGCTGTCCACTTTAGGTTTATATGAATGGGTGGGAATCTGAAAGGCAGACTGAAAATGGTGGAAAAAAGAAGAATCAACATAAAGAGAGCTACATGAAATGCCAAATATATATTACTGCCTTTTAATAAAAACTAAGATGCACATAAGAGCAATCTCTTGGCAACTTAATGTTTTTCTTTTTTTTTTTTTCTCAATCAACAAATAATCACATAGTTTAATGCCCTTAGTAGCTTAAAAATATTGTTTTCTATTTTAAGAGGACTTTTGCTGAATAATTTCTTCAACTATTAGGCACCAGTAAGTATTTCGGAGTCTCCAGCATGTCTTTTCTTGCAACTGCATTTTTTTCTTGAACATATATTAATGATAAATACTGCAAGAAGAAATCCCATCCCAACCATGTAGACTACACAGGGATATTGCTGTTATTGTGACCATAAAGCTCCAGTATACATCTCTGTTTGTTTCTTACCTTGTTTCGTTCAGTGTGGTTAGAGAACAGTGAACAGAGCTGACACACCACCCCATTTCACTTTGACGGACTTCATCAAAGTCTTTTTGCCGAGAGGGAAAGCCTGAGAAGTCAATCGGACTCTAATGTCAGTTCTGTCCATTTCTCTCTGATTACACAGAAAGCTGAAGAAACAAATGCAAGCTGAAAGTTAAAGTCCAGTATCTTTCATGGAACACGTAAATGTAGTCTGGAACCAGTGAATACGCTGCAGTCACTTCATCTTGTTTGAGTAGCTGTGAATTGGCTGTTTGGGGTGATGTTAATGGACTAGCTACCCTATGAAAGCTCAAAAACCTGCCCAAGAAGCTGAGTAACACTGAAATTGTTTTGAACAGTGTTGAGCTTTGTGCCAGTAAAGCTACTTTGTGGGTACTACTCAAATTAGCTGGCTTCAGACTAACTTCACTAACTTCAGCCTACATAAACTGTGGTCAGTATTGATGTGTACTAAGTACTAAAGGAAGAGTCCCCTGAATCAGCAAGATTTTTGGCACTGAAAAAAATCCCAATTTTTTGCTTCACCTTTCTTTTATGCTACCTCAGTGAAAGTGGCTTCACTGAGATTAAGGGGATTATAATGATATGAAAGTGAAGGTGAGTTAAGCCTAATATATTTTACATGCTTATTAAAGGAAAGTGGTATGGAATAACTGGAAGCCATGACTGCTTTGCTGTGAGTAAAGAAAACAATCATCTACATATGCATATAGAGCAGAATAACTGTGTTTTGGATTTGGATATGGTATGTTTTTTTCTTAAACTTAAAATATGCATGTTACAATCCCACATTCTTTTTATAAAATCCCTGGGTTGGGATCCTGCAAAAGAAGGGTGTAGTGCAAAATCCTTCTTCTATGTAAGTTTTTAAAACTTGAGCTAAATTTCTTATTTTCTATGGGCTAGTGAATGTCCTTTGCTACTTTTCCATGCCCAAACTAGTTCATAAGGAGTGAACTTCCAAAAGTTTGGATTATGCAGTAAACTCAGATAAGTACCCATAAATTTACCTGAATCATTTGACCTTTTCTTTGGCTTTGTTTTCACTGTGTTCTGACCATCGGGCGAGCAAGGGGAAGGTTAGTCAAGCTGCGGCAGACTAACCCTGAACAGCATGATCCCATATACTGTGATGTCCTACCTGGCCATTGCACGGGCATTTTGTCTGGTCATGACAAGTAGCGCAGCTCTCGGCATGTATTCCAGGATCTAGACTGCTATGATTCATTGAGCCACCTTGTACCCACTCTCATGGTGTGATTTGCTTGCCTGCCCTGGAGAAGAGGCAGTTGGTAGCTGAACCTTTCTTTATCCTATAAGGTACTTACTTTCCTCAGAAGAGACAGACATTGGAGCATTCAGCATCTCTGGATGGATAGCCTGTCAAGTGTGCTTCCTCCTTCATGCAGTTAGGAAAATGGTTTAGTGCATCTACCTTCTTCCATTCACTCACTTCCACCAGAAGTCGCTCTCGTCTTGGTTGTTGTGCAGCTGAGTTGCACCCTCACTCCTCACTCTTCCACTCACAAGACTGCCTTCAGCATTTTATGCTGCCATTCTAGCACACAGCTCACCAGAAATGCAAACAGTGTTTTCTTGGCTGCATTGGGAAAGCACTGAGAAGGAGAAGAGAAAACTGAGGCAATAGTCATAGTAAAACACATTTAGCACAGTAACACATTTAGTGAATTTTGAAGGTGACGAAAAATGATGTAAAAATTGGAGGCAAGTGAGGTGTGCTTGTTTTGTGGGGATCCGTTTTGCATTAAGTTGGGAAGGAGTAACAAGAGTGAAAGTAGACAAGAAGGAATTGGGTGCATGTCAGAAACCTCTCTGAGAAGAATGAGAAGAAAGAAGAAGGAAGAAAAGATGATGTATTCACCACTGAAGGGTGCTGATTAATTTTCTGAAGGGGAAAAAAAGAGAAAATTCTTCTGTGAGGGGGAAAGAACAAGAAATGTCTCCATGTTTATAATATCTTACGGTCAAACCATCCCTCTTTGCACAGAAGATTTTTGTCTTGGTAAGAGGATGAAGTGAAAGAAGAAAGGGTGACAGAGATAATTTAAGGAGTTTCTGGCTAGGCTTAACAGGTGTGGAAAGTAGCCACAAAAAGAGGAGGGGCGAAAATATGTGGATATCTGGTAACTATCTGGTTGGGTGTAAGAAGAAGGAGTGATCTAAGCCAGCATGTTTTATTTCATATTTGCAATGGGCTAGAAGTGAATATATCATCAGCAGTTGACAACTCTATGAGTTCTTGTGGCTTAGTCACCATGATCACCTTCAAATGCACTTTGCATAGTTCAATAGCACATTGTGTTTTTCTTGGGTAGCTCACTAATTCAGGAGAGAGCCAAAAGAATGAGAGCCACAAGAGTGGGCAAAAATCTGGAGACAGCAGGTGTTCAAAAGTCAAGGTCTCCAAACTGTCTAAATCAGCTTGTGCCATTAGAAAACTTTAGATCTGTTCCTATAGCTCAGCAGGAGAAAGAAAAAATGATGACACCTGTACTGTACAGGTGCTTTCTGCATCAGTATGATTGAAATTTCAACTAAGATACAAGGATCTAGAAAATGTGCAGTGCCAACAGTAACAGATGATATGAAAGCAACACTTTTTCTGGTGGGCACATTAGCAGCAGGAGCAGCAGAAGAGTTTTAACAGGGTTAGAGCAGCTTTGGTGTTCCATCAAAGCAAGTTTTTTCCTCTCTATTACTGGCTTATACTGGTTATTTCTTTCCTATTTCATAGTACATAAAGTGCAAAGTGAGCATTAAGAGTCATGCTGGTGTCTCAGAGGGGGTTAGACATTGTTAGTTCTTGTCCACATATTTCTAATCCAGTCTAAGATGCACAATTTCACAAATCTATTTATAACCAAATATACCAGTGAAATGCTTTGAATGCTATTTGCTGGGTACCATAGAATGTGTCTTGCTAATCCTTCTATACAGAGTAAGAAAAAACTGTCACATATGTCTTATATTAAACAGAACCTAGAGTGAGATCTGCTACGCCAGTAGCCACACAAGTTCCCCTTTAGAAAGATATTAAGTAATTTTGTCTCAGCAAAGTAGTACAGATGCAACCCAGCTTTTGGTTATAAGCCTCAGAGTCCACAACTGTCCAGGTGGGCTCCCAAGTCTTATGAAGAAATCTTGGGACTTGGTGGTTAAATTCCTCAAAGGCATTAACATCCTGTGTTGTGACTGGCTACACACTTGTCTTCTGCCGGACATGCAGCGGTGCCTAATTGTTTGACATCTCAAAACAAAAATAATTTGGTTATTTTACAGTTATATGGAATATACCTAGAGAAAAAGAAATTTAAATGTTTATTCCTCAGTCCTTCTTCCGCATGAGCTTAGAGCTTTGATGATTTCAAATCTTCTCCTGACCTCAGAGCTACATTAAGGAAAATTCTCCAACGAGTGGTGCAGACAGAGAAGTGAAGGAGGAAAGCTTATTTCTTGTTAAGAGATAGCTTGATTAGTCATGGAAAGAATGGCCTTGTTTCTGCCATTCCAGAAACATTTTTTTTTTCAATCCTATATACCTAAGTTTCAGGTACTAAGTTCAAATGGATCACAACAGCCCTCTGTCATGATCAGAAACAAGAACCAGCAACTGCAATTATGAAATGAGCTTAGTTAGAAGTTATACTGACTGTTCTCATTCCATTTTGGAATTATTGGAATTTTGTAAATATACTTAATCTGAAAGGCATATAAGTATTAGTGGTCTTCAAGGTTAAGCATAATGCTTGCATTTGTACAAGACAAGATTTTCTTATACATAGCAGCAGCTGCACTTTAGCTTTATAAAACTGCAGGTTCTAATTTTGTTTTCTAGTATTTCAGTCCTGATAATATTTATAAGTTTAAGTTATGTTTAATCTGGGGTTGTGTTGTACAGATGGGAGTTATTTTAATATCTATTCATAATTATTACTCTGATACATCAATAGTAGACAGCAGTCATTGGGGTTTGCTCATCTGAAGACTAAGAGTTGGGATCTCCCTTTGTCAGAGGGCAAATTTGAAAGAATGAAATAATGTTCAGCAAACCCAGGTCACAATTCAAAGACATTGGTAGGCACATTTCCGTTTCCATAGCAGCAAATTCAACATAGCATTCCCCCTTTTTCTGATTTTTTTCATTTTTGATTATAACACAGACTTGTTTAATATGACAATAAATGGACATTCATCTTTTGCAACAGATGACCTAACTATGGTCAACTTTTGTCAGAAGTAGTAATGAATCTTTGGATGTATTACCATTTCTATATTCAGTAATGATTTTTTGTTCCAATTAATGAATTTCTGTTTATAGGTGGTTCTTTTATCTGATGATCTTGATCTTGCAGAAGGGATCCACCAGGGTGGATCCTTTCAAAAGGATAAAATCTAAATTATTTATTTGGATAAAAGAGCTTCTGTAGTGTATTCTGTGATAGAATACTAAAACTTGAGCTGTGTCTCTTTTGATATTCTTTTGTTTTTCTAGAAATTAGAGACTAGACCATAACATTGCACAATTTCAATAATTGGCAAATCCATTGATTTAATATTTATGCATTGCTTTCATTTCTAGAAAATGGTGAAAAATTATAAAGGACTTTCTGACATTGGCCTTGCAGAATCATATTCTGGTGTTTAGTTTGCCATAATTTCAAATAACATTAGACTCTCTTAGACAGGATTGCTTTGATTTCACTGTGTAGTAATCTATCATCAGCCAGTCATCACTAACCTCAAACTTCATGTGTAGGTCAATAGCTTTTTTTAACATTTCATTATTTTTCAGTTTACTCACATCAACTGCACCATAACCACCAAGTATCAGTGTAGTTTATCCCACCTAAAAATCTGTCACTTAAAAGTATTAAATTTTCCGTCACACTTTTCTTTTAAGCATTCTGTGCTGTGTTCTGTTCAGTGTCAGTGTCTTTAGTTCTGATTTTTCAATTTTGTCCCTCTCCTTTTCCTTGACTTGTTAGTCTGATCCAACCTCTTCTACCTCATCTGATGATTATCAATATGTTATGGAAGCTAAACTACAAGAAATGATCTCCATACGTAGGAAGGTAGTCCTACTGGACTTTACTTTCTATTGCTAAATAGAATCCATCTGATTTGTTTTCTTTTATTTTCTTTTTTTTTTTAATTGATAATCAACCATTGTGCAGTTCAGTGCTTCAGGAGCTTACAATTTTACAATGGCAGGTTTGTGTTCAAACCATGCACAGTCTGCATGTTACATTTGGCTGATTTCATTGCTCATAAATAACTCCAATGTTTTGCTGATGCTTGGATGTAACAGGCCTTCGTAGCTGACACATTTCAAGCAATGCTGTTCAGCTGCCTGTTTAAATGAAGTTTCTTTTCTGAAAACTCAGTTTGCAGTTAGTAGTAGCTTGCTTTATGTTTTGTTTAAACTTTACTGAGATAAAGACTTGCAAAGCCATTTAAATTACAAAGAGTCCCTCTATTTTTTTACAGGCAGAAGAAAGACATGGAAATATTGAAGAACGTATGCGACATTTAGAAGCTCAACTTGAAGAGAAGAATCAGGAACTTCAAAGAGTATGTTTAATACACATAACTCCTGCACATTTTTACTTGTTGATATGGTGCTACATTATAACCTGCAGCACATAAATTTATTGACTAGTAAATGCTTTATTTCTATCAGCAAATGGTGGTAGCATTTTCCCATTTTATTTAATCATTTTAATATAGTAATTTACATCTAGTTGAAGATCTGTGAGTATTCTGCTGGTACAGAAGTGAATGCATAGCTAAATTTCTTATGGAATTTCTTAAATGTGTTCAATTTCCATAAAGCTTTTGCCTTTTTAAAATACAAGTCTGAACCCTACAAATCTGTCCCTTCTATCCCATATTAAAGGCAAGGCAAAGAGAAAAGATGAATGAGGAGCACAACAAAAGACTATCAGATACTGTAGACAGACTTTTGACAGAATCCAATGAACGTCTGCAGCTGCACTTGAAAGAGAGAATGGCGGCACTCGAGGAAAAGGTAATGTGCAAAGAGTAGGATAAGCCCCAGCTCAACAAAGAATCTCTGCAATAGCACCTGTCTTATCCAAATGCATATCATACTAACTTTTTACACCACAAATGCTGCCACGAAAGTGGTTTTGTTTATGCATTCAAATCTTAGCTCAGGTACACACTCAAAAATCCTTCCAGGTGTAATGTGCAGTGGATGTGCTGAGGAGTTAGTCCTTCTTTGGTCAATGGAGGCAGTGAGGCAGAGCATATAAATAACCAGTCCAGTAAATAATCAGAATGCTCTGAAACAGCAAGTGAAAGGGACTTAGTACTGAAGATGGTAGTGTTTCAGATGTTCTCTCAATCCAGTATTTCAGCCTGATAATTTTAACTCCTTGCTGTGTGAAATAAGAATGAAATACTCTCCTCAAAGGAGAAGGAACCACTTCTATAGGAGAGCAGATGATATCTACTGGCTTTCCATGACGTGTTAGTTTTCTGTAAGCCATACTGTACCTGTAAAATTAAAATCATAAGAACTTTTTATCCATTGTTTCCTTAATTGCTTCATCTTCCATTTATGTACCTCTAGCTTGATCTGAAGAAAATCTTTCAGAAGGATATTCCAGCATCTGTCAGAGGATATACTCCCAAGTCATATCCTCAAAGCAAAGTGCTTTACAAAGCAAAATATAGCATTAAAAAAGAGGAACTTGGGAGAAATAAATGTGTAAAGCATAAGAGTCACTCAATTCAAAAGAAAAAAGGCTTTTTTTTTTCTAATCTTGAATGATTTTTTTTTGCATGTTTTGGTTATTTGTAGTGTTCCCGTTTAATATGGACTCAAATTGAAGCACTAAAATATTTTAATTTTAAGTTCAGTGATTAACAAGGCTGATTTGTTACTTACCTTGTTAGCGTGAGTGTGGGGGTTGCATGTCTATGATGATATTCGATACTTAACACTTATTTAATTTTTTTCCTATTTTATGTATGTTTCAATTTTCTTTTTATTTCCTAGAATGTTTTAATTCAAGAATCTGAAAGTTTCAGAAAGAACCTGGAAGAGTCTCTGCATGACAAGGTACTATAAAATACTGCTATTTTTTCTGTTTTATCAAATGTTATACATTTATTATTTATGTATATATATTAAAAATATTTGGTTCCTTCAGCTGGCATGTAAATATTCCTGTTATTAATGATAATTCCTTTAATCACCCAAATGTTTCTATTAGTCATTGAGAGTTTCTAATGATTCTTCCAAGCTTGGTTTATGGTTCAAATGATAGCCTCAGGAAGCCAAAACTAAAATTTGTACAGATTTTACTTGCTCTGGATTTTTTGTTCAATCAGTTTTAATTCTGAAAGCAAACTTGTTTAACAGAGATGTACACATAACTGGTTACACTTTTACAATGAAGACTATAATTGCTGTATTTGATGCAATTCTTCTTAACAGGTGCAGTGATGTTATGCTAAATATAACTGAAAATGACCTTTCTTAGTTCATTGCAGCTTAACCTCTACTACTGCTTATTGAAGCAGTCAAGTTAATTATAAATATTTATTTGAAATCCAAGTGTTTGGATTTTTTTTCCAAATTGTATTTGCCTTGTGGGCAGTAAGGCACACAAATATATCTGCCTTTAGATTCAGAGAGCAAGTGGTTTTGTAATGTATTGAATTCATGTAAAAGAAACTGTACAGAATGCTGAAAGCAGAGTGCCATTTGATTCTAGGGAAGAATACAATTGCATCCCAAAACAGATATATTTAGGAAAAAAATAGAAAAAGCAGTATGTGTGCAAATCAATTGTTATTTTCATCCAGGTTCAGATAGCCTTGCAGAAAGGAAGAAAGAGATTCTAATTAAAGCCCCAAAAATGAGTTGATGAAATTGTTTCGGTTCTTGGCTGCTGTATATTTTCTTTCTGAAAGAAAATATACAGAAAATATATTCTTTTCTTTGTCAGATAAGCAGTTCTGAGCTTATTTTAAGGGGATATAAACTGTAGTAATTCTTCTAGAATGACTCCTCATATAAATATGCACGTTGTAAATTGCTTTTCATGGTATAGTTTACTCTGTTCCTTACTCATTCCTAAGTATGCTTCAATAGCTAATCCACTTCCCTGCATAAACACAGTAATTCCACCATCCTTTATTCTTTCTATGCAAACTGTGAGTAAATTTGATCAAGGAATTTCTGTGGTGGAGGCATGGAAAAAGAGAATGAGACTTGCAAAATAACACTTGTCGGTATTATCATGATATTCTGAACAGCAAGGCAATTCCTTGCTATTCCCCCACTACTACAAAATAGTTAAAATGTTTTCTATCCCAGTATAAATGTTGGAGAAGTATTATTTCGTAATATTTACTATAATGTGCTTTAAATAAATAACATTTTTATCTTCTATTATTATAGTTATAAGATGCATCTTCTAAGGCAAAATCAGGATTATGCTACGTCATCAAGTCAGGCAACAGGACAGATATTTCTAAAGCCACGTCTATTGAATCAAAACTTTCTATCATTTAGCTGGAAGATAACCTGATTAGTGCTAGCAGGCCTTAGGAATATTTCTGACATTTGTCATAGTTCTACTGTTTCATGAGGTAGAAGGAGGAGTGGTACAATGCAATTACTGGTCATTCTATTTTCATAATAGCTTAATTGTTATTATAAATGCTATTTTCATATCTTTTCCAGAATAAATAATGCTTGCTTTGTGTCTTCAATTATTTGCTGATTTTAGGTTTAGCACCTAAGTAAGCATGTAATATTTTCCTCATTTCCAGGAAAGACTTGCAGAAGAAATTGAGAAACTGAGATCTGAACTGGACCAGATGAAGTTGAGGGCTGGTTCTTTGATTGAACCCTCATTGTCAAGGTAATATTTAAAGACATATATTTCCCAGCTTCGCATTGCAAGAGAACATAAATAGAGATAACCTTTACAAGAATTTGTTCAGAATACACATAAAAATAATCATGTATTTCTTTAAAAATATAACATCCATGCTATGTTTGTTATTTTTACTTTTTGCTTTTAGCTTTTATCTCTAAGGCTAAAACCATCTTTCTCCTGGGCAGCATTCTTTTTAAAGAGCGAGAAGTGTTTAAAAACAAAAATTTGCTCTTGTTGCCCTTTTTTCTTTCTGGTTTGTTTCTCAAACTGATTATTAATGTGGCTGTGAACCTTGCAAGTTGTCAGTAGCGCATTGTAAACACTTCTTCCCTGAGTTTTAAAAAATGCTTAAATACAGCTTTAAACTGCCATCCTGTGCTCTTATAGATCCTGAAACATCAAGTAGAAAGGCTTTGTTATCCTATCCCTATTATTAGTAAAATGGAAAATAAATCTGATTACTAATAGCATGGTTTTAGTAGGCAGTCCTCCTCTCTCCACTGCAGCTCTGCCAGGGAGAGCTAGCTCAGGGCTGTGCTCATCTATGTGTAGAGCCTGAGCACTCTTCCTTGTCCTCCTTAAAGCCATGAGCATATTTTTGGAGTTTCTATAAACACATATATGCTTAGTTGTCTTATCAATGTAGTAGTAGTTACATTTCTTTTTTTTTTTTCTACTATAGTTGTGTGCTACAATAAGCATGTACCTATACACATTATCGATATATTTCTGTGCAGATGAACTGTATATTAAGATCTAGATATTGCCCAGGTCTCCATTGACTGCTCAAACAGTTCACAGAGCCATTCTCGTCTGGTTTCCCTGCACACCCATAGGCGGGGAGGCTTCTAAGGGGAACTTTTGCAGCTACTGTTTGATCCAGGACATGAAAAACTGAAGAACAGTGGCCACAGCCAAAAAAAGATATGCTGAAGCTAGTAAGCCCATGTTCACCACATCATTCCAAGACCTATCAAGTCCATAGGGAAAATTCAGGGTCAACCATCATTATTCCAGAATCTTTCTGGAATAGGATTCATTTTTCTTGCTATTCATTTCAAAACTACACTCACACCTTAAATGTATTTTTATTTGAACCCTTTTAAGTGCTTTTGCTCAGTCTTATTGTCTCAAAAGCATTGTTAGATATACACATAATTAATTCATAACCTACACTATATATCTCAGGGCACTTCATTTTCACAATGCAGAGAAGAGCTTTACAGACAGAATTTTGTATAGATATCCTTACTCCTGAGCATGTGAAATCCTTACAGTAACCTCAGGAATATTTTTTCAGGAAAGTAATGGATGGAAAATCCATAGGATAGATAGATTCAACAGTCAGTACAATTCATTGTGTTTACCATGTTTACTTGTTTTCTCCATGTAAAAGTTTTGGATCATAACTTTTATTAGGCAAGGCCATCATTTTGAAAAACCTATTTTTTTGATTTTCTCATAATATGATTTCAATGTTTTGCTTTTAAAAGTTTTTTAAGTGTAATATTTTTGTAATTCTGTCTGTGAAACACGAATTTGCTTAAAAAAGAATTTAAAAAAAAATTAAAAATCTGTCTTTCTAAGCCGAAGTCAGTGAATCATTACTGTTATTACTACAGTCTTTCAGTCTCTTGCTTTGGCTCTTTTAGGCCTCATCTTGACACATCAGCAGAGCTGAGGTATTCTGTGGGCTCCCTGGTTGACAGCCAGTCTGACTATCGGTCAACTAAAGTGATAAGGCGACCTAGAAGGGGCCGGATGGGAGTACGCAGAGACGAACCAAAGGTTAATCACCGATTTCACTTCAAATATTCTGTGATAAGAGAATGTATTTCAAACTGTTAAACTTTCAGATTTTTTTCAGGAAAAAAGCATATTAAATACAAGCAGCAAGGTTTATTTTGCTTTCTTTTACTTTCCCCTTATATACTCAGACAAGAGTGCTGTTGTACTACAATGAAGGCAGAGAATATTTAAGTTCAGATAGTAAAGTTCAAACATGTTTTTCTCTCTGTCTTTTCTTGGCATCATTGCAAATTTTTCTTTTAGTTGATTTAACATAGCATTAGAAATTATATGAAAACACTTTATACCATCTACAATGCCAAAAAAAAGCCTTTTTGCAGTAATATTACAAGTGTTAATGGAGAATTAATCACTGAATAAGGACTGTTAAACATTAGTTGCTCTCCTTTGCTGTTTTATTTTGAAATTATTCTTCACAGACTAAGGTTATTCACTTCCTAATTCCTATTAGGTAAAATCACTTGGAGATCATGAATGGAATAGGACTCAGCAGATAGGAGTTTTGAGTAGCCATCCATTTGAAAGCGACACAGAAATGTCTGATATTGATGATGATGATAGAGAAACACTTTTCAGCTCCATGGACCTTCTGTCACCGAGTGGCCATTCGGATGCTCAGACTCTGGCCATGATGCTTCAGGAGCAGCTAGATGCTATCAATAAAGAAATCAGGTATTTAACTTGGACCAGTTTGGATGTGCTTCTTGATTAGAGCTCTAACCTCACCTTAATTTCAGGTACCGTTGTTCGGTATCAGAAAACCAGTCATATATTCAAAGGACTGGGAGCATGTCTGTTTTTCAACTAATTTTTTGTGGGAAAACAACAATGGTTTCTTCATTTCCTAAGCATATGACTTTCAAAGTGGCCCACGTGAATAACTGTTGGCCAATTACAAGGAAATATGTTAGGGAAAGCTAACACAGGGAAGATTTGACAAATCTCTTTTTTTCTGCTTTTCAAGATCTTTTTCTGTATTCTGCACAGCTCTGCTTTCTCACTAATGACCTCCTGTGAAATATTTCAGTGCTGTTCCTGTTCTTTTCTGCCAATTGTTCCTATATTAGATCTCAGATAAGCCACTTTTTCCAAGACATAGATGGAATCAGAGAATGTGGCCTTTTCATGCTTCAAGTTGGGAGTTTGGAAATAGTGAAATTAATGTATTTTGCTAATATCTGTGCAGATTTAATGGGATAATAGAGAACACAGTGATACTATTCCAATTAAGAGATTTTTCCAAGTGAAACAATACTTTATGCTTACAAAGGTCTTAAATGTTTTTCAGGAAAATAGTTAAAAAAACATATTTCAAGAATATCCTTTCCCTAGCTTCTGCTCCTTAAGAAGGAGATGAAAGAGATGTTGCTAATGCCTTAGTAACGTGAGTAACTCTGGTGATTACTGTAGTCAGAAAGAATGTAGGAAGAAAAATCATCAAAACCAGATTACCTTTTTCTGGTTTCTCAGGCTTTCTTTGAACAAGCTAACTTTACAGGGAGAACTCTGTTGCAATATACTGAGCTCGTATGGCTTTTCCAGGGAGGAGGCTTTTTGTTAGATAATTAGCATTTTGCCTTTTCAATACAGTGAAAATTTCTTCATTTGATTTAGGTAGGATTAGCTACAGCTGTCAAGATAGAAAGTATAAAGAAAATATTCGTATTGGGAGGGAAAATCTCTTTAAAATGATATATTTCCAGTATACATAAAAGAGAATTTTATATGTCTTTTATTATGGAAAAGTCAGCACTGTGACCGGGTCAGGAAGTTATAGATTCGACAGATATATTTATCTTGTTTGACATCCTTACTGTTAAAAATGTAACAAACACAGATGTTGTGTACTTTAAATACACACAGCTAAGTGAATTGTACCTGCAGATATTATATCAGCATACTATTTGTACCATACTGATACAGATGATTCTATTATTGAGCACAGGATTGTGATTTGGGTAGTGGGTATTGTTTTATGTCGTAAAAGTGGAAGCATGAAAAGAAGATATCATTTATAGACATTTTTGCTTGAGACCAATTAAGAAAGGTGTTTTATTTCCTCTGCTGATCATCTTATACTGAACTATAGTTTTTTGGGGATTTTTTTATCATCACCATCACTCTTAATGATTTAGGTAACTAATTTTGTGTTCTTTTTAAAATATATGCGTATATTTCAGGAAAAATAGTTTAACAAGGATGTCTTCCCAGATATTATTGCATTTCATATTTTCTTGATCATTTTTCTCAATGAATACTACTCATAACAATTTATCAAATGATTGGATATATCAAAAAAGATTAAAATATATTTTCCCATAAATTATATCTTATTATAGAAGATGATGCAGGATTTAGATTACTAAATGAAAAGAGAAATCCCTGTCAAATTATGATTTGCCTTTGAGTTCCTACCACATTCCATTTCAGAAAGAACCGTAAGAATTTTATAAAAATTTTGAAATGGCTTTTAGGGAAGAAAACACATCACAGCATGGGAATTTGCAGATGTATATTTTCAGCATATTATGGCTTAATTTATTATTCGTTTCACTCAGGAAAGCTTGGCTCATAGTTTCTCTCTCCAGGCTTCAAATTCATGTTTTGCTTTGATCCCTCATATTCTTCCTATCCCCCCAAGAGACTCCTTCTATTACTGGTTTATGGACAAAGGACGAAATAAATGGACTACTTATGTTATCATTATAAGTACAATTGCAGTTAAAAAAAAAAAAACAAAAATAAAGAACCTAGGAAAAGCATCTTGTTGAGCCTATATATATTTAAGAAAATCATGTTCGTATCCAACAAGAGATCTATTTTAATGAAAATCACTTAATTCTTTGACTTAAAAGCAACTGTAATTTTTTTTCTATCATTTCAGGGGATGAAACAGACAAATTGATTTACGTTCTTTTGTTTTATTAATACAGATTAACTTAGCAATTCCCTTCTTTACGGCCTATTTTCATTTGAGTTTAAATTTGTGTTTATGCTTTGGCAACGGCAGATCAGATGAAGCCAATTTAAGATTGGAATTAGTTTCCTATTATAAATCGGATTGTTAAACCCCTCCCCCACCCTTTGCTCTCCACAAAGACCAATTTTCCTGAAATGTCGTATGCCGGGTCTTGTTGTTGAGTAAATTCTTTGAACAGATTTTGAGGCCAGAGGAATTCAAAAAAATAATTTAATAATTCTGATGATGTAAGATATCTTTTTCAATATTATTTGGTAGTAAATTCACAAAATTAATATTTTCTTTCCTTTTGGATATAATTTACAAAATCTTTCAGTTTCCCTTTGGGGTTAAACAGAAATAAAAGATAAAATTACAATGAGAAATAAAAGCCAGAGGCAATGATGGGCTTACAAAACCTCTGCATAAATATATATTGTGTGCACCATTGTGAATCTGTGTGAATATGTGAAAAGTATCAAAGACAACAGTTTGCTTTCAGAATCTGGGAATACTTTTAGCTCATTAGCATTGGTCCTGTGTGAAAACACATGCATCTTTTATTTTACAAGGTTAATTCAAGAGGAAAAAGAATCAACAGAACTGCGTGCGGAAGAAATAGAGAACAGAGTGGCCAGCGTAAGCCTGGAAGGCTTAAATCTAGCCAGGGTCCACCAAGGAACATCCATTACTGGCTCAGTGACAGCATCATCACTGGCAAGCTCATCTCCTCCCAGTGGACACTCGACTCCCAAGCTCACCCCTCGCAGTCCAGCCAGGGAGATGGACAGAATGGGGGTCATGACGCTGGTAAGAAACTCTGTGAGGCAAATGTTGGGTGTGATGTTTCTAGTTTGAACTATTTGCTCATTTCAGTGTATGAATTGCTTGCCTTTCTCCTTGTTTGTCCACCTCTTCATTGTAGGTCCAGATAGTTATTCCCCAAAATACGTACATGTTTGAAGGCTTTTCTTTTTTGTTATTTTGTTTGATCCACCTGGGCTTCTTGATCTGATGATCAAGATCCTTCATTACACTGATAGTGGAATTAGCACTGGTCATTGGAAAGACTGTAATCAATTCATATGTGAATTTTTTTTTTTTTAAAAAAAGGAGGAGCTTTGAAGTAATGCAGTTATTACCCAGCAGACTTTGTGTCTTAGTGAGTTTAAATCTCCAGGAAAGGTCTACTAGACATTACTTTTAAAAACTTCTACTTCACATACCTGACAACCTGATTTATTTTTCGTCCAATAGGAATTTATTTTCTAATAGAGTTACTTTCTACTTAGAAACCCTTGTATGTATTCTTCATGATAGTGTATCAAGCTCTTGAAATAGGCACTTTGTTTTCCAGTAAGCCATTTACATTGTGTCTTTTGACATTATGAACAGTGTACTTAAGTACCGAGTCACCGAATCATGATGCAGAACCAGTCTGACACTACTGTACCTTTGAAAGCATATTCTAGAACAAGACTGTTTTGAAAAAAATATTAAATTATGGTCTTGGAACAAACAGAGCAGCACAACAATTAAGTAAGTGAAGGTAACACATGTCAACATTTTCAAGATGTCCAGCTCCAATAATCACAAGAGTCTAGATGCAGGGTGCAATGTGGGATACAAACCACAGTTTAGAACCTGAGCAAATTCATCCCTTTAAGTCCTGGGAGAGAATCAAAGCAGTCCACTGTGCTGAATTCTAATATATTGTGAGCATGATAGAAACATCTGTAACCTCATTTTTATTTGCTATTTTTATGATAAAATTAGATCTGATCATCATCAAATTCCTCCTGTGGTCCATCCCTGGGAAGCAACAGCACTGGGTCCCAGTGGAGGCGATTGTCCCTGTTGGAGACTCTCAGCAGAGAGGACATGAGCTTCCATTTCAATTTCGAAGTAGGAATTAACTCTCCTCACCAAGAACATTGCTAAAAACAGCTGAGAGTGGAGCCCAGCTGTTCGTTATCCAGTTGGCTCCTGCCCAACTGGGGATCAGGACATTTGTCTACCATCATGTAGCTGATGGAGGAATCAGCTGAGACCTCCTTCTCAGCCCTGCTGCTGGCAACTGGCTGAGCTACCTGTACCCATTCCAGTTTAGGATGGTATTTTCTGCCTCCCAGGGAACAAAAGACAAAAGTCTCCAAACACAGGTGGAGATCAGGGCTCATGGTTGTTCCTTCCTTAATGACCACATTGTGCTCTTCCCCCTGGTCCCCTCTGCCAAACAGCAGACCCGAAACCTGTGGTGGCACAGAGACCTGAGTAGGAGGCAAGTGTGCAGGCGGACATGGTGTCACTGGTTGAGCAGCCTGGCTCCATTTAACCAGGCATTTAAAGCAAGTGATTCGACTGCTGCTAAACAGCAATGGGTATCCAACCTTCCAGCAGAGACTGGTGCTGCCTGGTCACCCTGATATGGACACAGTAGGTTTGAGTCAGTAGGTTCATCAGATTCAAATACAAAATGACAGTATAGCCTCTGTACATCATGTAGCACGGCCTCCCTGGTATCAAGCTCTAGTTCTGTTAAATCTCAGACGGTTATGTCTGTGTAAGTTGCAATCAAACTCTCGACATATCATAAGCTATAGAAGCAGTGCCCTGCTGCAGGCTCAGCAGCAGAGCCACAGCTTCACTCATCCTCACTAGCAACTACGTGGATCATTTCAGGATGCCCCTGTGTTGCTTCATCAGAAGTTGGGTGTTTCCTTATCCTTACTGGCTGGGGATGGACACAACAGGCTATCAGAGGTCCTCCAAATACAAGAGGAGATCCCTGGTCTCTAGAGTCCAAAATTGCCAAATGATGCTGTAGAGAGAGGGTGGATAGAGAACCAGCACTACAAAGAGTTTCCACAGCCAGGATCTATGCAGTAAATCAATTCTGCATAGTTTCTTTGGCTTATTTAAATGAGACGTCTGCCAAAAAAATATAAATGGAAAGGGGGTTGAATGAGGTACATTCTGGCAGCCTTCTACTGTGAGATAATGTGGTCCAGTGCCAAAGACGGATATATCTATATCCATTGATTGAAAATACCAGTGACATTAAGAATGAGGGAAACAGGAGAGAAATACCCTTTTTCTCAGCATAGTATTTGCTGATAACATTTTGCATTTATACTTGATGAATTATCGATAAGTTTATAATATTAAAGTGCAAAAAAAAATTATTGGAGGAGGGGGGTAGTGGGAGGATTTATAATGAAGATTCCAAATATAAAAAGAGATACCATATGTTTGAAATGTCCTATATGTCTATTTTTTTCATATATATGAAAATGGAGAAGATTACAATTACTGCTTTAGAAGCAGTAATTTCTTTCAGAGAATGCGATATTTGTCAGGGTTTATCTTGTGTTGTGACACAAGTTTATATTCAATATATTACCATGTAAAGAATTAAATGAATGAAAACTCAATTTCCTTCCTCTGTATGTAAAAAGAAGGAAGAACATGAGGCATTTTGCTGTCTCTGTTCAAAAAAGATTTACTAATCATTCTTCTTCTGTTGTTGCTGCTTGTTACCAATCTAAGCCAAGTGACTTAAGGAAACATCGAAGAAAGGTATGATACTTTTTTTTGTTAAGTTTAAAAGAGTCTTTTTAATATAATCTTCCACGTCAGTACTCTGAACTTGTTCAGTACTGTTCAGATAATTGGGTTCCTTGCCACCTATTGCATCCCCTCCATTCCTTTTTATTTAATCCCTAAATGAGATTATTTTAATCTTACCTCAAAAAGTCTTGAAAGGGTCACAGCTAATCCAAGAATCAGGGTCCTCCAGGGACAGAGTTGAGTACTAGCTCACCAGCACAAACTTAAAGTATGGGCACATAGGAATTATTTTCAATATATGTTGAGCATTCTTATTGCTGGAGGAACCAGGCAGATTGCTTGCAATCTTCTGATGCATCTTACATAGTTGGCATTGAATGTGCAATTTATCTTTAAATAAGGGCAAACAGTATGCAAGATAAATCATTATATAGTGTGAAAAAACTCCTTTTGTTAAATGATTATTTTCAAGCACTCTGGTCATTCTGTTAACAGCCTATGCACAGAGTGGTCATGTTTATGTCTATATTTCCCTTCTCCTTTACATCCCTCAAGAAACTTTGTTTACATGAATAATCCTGTTTAATGCAATATGCCTGCTCATGCATGAAGTTATTCTCCTGTGTAGACCTTTATTGGATCAAACTGTTTTGCATAAAAGGAATGATTTTCTTCTTCAATGCAATTTCTTTTCAAATATGTACTTAAAGCTGCCACATTTAGGCAATTTTTGCTCTTTCCCCAAAAGCCTGTTTTAGAAATACGAACCCTTACAATGTGCTCTGAAAGTTGCACTTGAATCCATACATGTCTTGGTTCACTTGATAAATTCTTTGAAACGTATGTTGAAAATTTCTTGAAAAGCTATTAGACTTTGAATGATGCGTCTTTCCCCACAGATTGCAGTAGTTGAAGAAGATGGGCGTGAAGATAAAGCCACCATCAAATGTGAAACTTCTCCTCCTCCAACACCCAGAGCTATCAGAATGACTCATACCCTTCCTTCTTCCTACCACAATGATGCCAGAAGGTAAGGTGTTTGTAGCATGAATCAGCTCTTCACAGTTTTATCACATTTTATCCTTTTCAAATTATGCCGTTGTTTAACAACCCCAAAATACCCTGGTTTCTTCATGTTTTTATTAACAATTTTAAACTTGTTTTTCCCATAAGTAAACCTTTACCTTTGTCTCTTGTGACTCTGGGAATACTTATTGGTGCTAAAATATGCTGGATAGTTTTATACATTAAAATGACTACTAGAAGTCATCAAAACTAGTGATATGAACTGATAAATAAACATCACATTGATTTTTCATTTTATAGCAAATTAAAATGTTTATTTCCCGCCTCTCTTACCAAGATTCTGTCAGCCTGATGGACTGAAGGAGAAAACATGGTTAATTGTTCTAGTTGTAAGGAGAAAAAAAAATGAATCATCTGTAAATGATAATGTGTTATATATTCTACCTTTTTATTATCATTTTGTAGTAGTTTGCCTGCTTCATTGGAACCAGAGAGCATTGGTCTTGGCAGTGTGAGTAGCAGCCAGGACTCCCTCCACAAAGCTCCCAAGAAGAAAGGAATCAAGTCTTCAATAGGACGTTTGTTCGGTAAAAAAGAGAAGGCTCGTCTTGGACAGCTCAGTAAGGAATTAGTGGTACCAAGCCAAAGTCACCATTTCATAGTCATTTTTTCATTTTTAATTATGCTTCTTTTTGGTTTTCCAAGTAGCTTATTTTTCCTTTACACTGGCAGAACTTCCCCATTAAATTTCACTGTTACCAATAATTATGTATCTGAGAAGTATGATAAGAGTAGAACATAAATGAAAGGAGACTTCTGACACAAATTACCAGAATCACCCACCTCAGTGAGTCTACTGCTTCAATACCATCTTTTATTAGGATAAAAATGCTAACCGTGTACTCTCAAATTATCAGAATATAATATGATCAGGATACTCTCTACACATCGAGAAGATCCATTCTCTAGGATATAGAAATAGGAATATATTCTACAGAATATATTATCTATATTCTCTTTCTATATATATATACTGTAAAACATATATAATATAGAAATATAATGGCCATATAGCAAGAAGAGCCAAACAAAATTAGTGCAACACTTGATTACATGGCCTTTTGTCACCTTTATTTCCCTGTCATTAAAATGAGAGTAGTAGCTCTTTCCTATTCACAATGATGTCATATAATACAAATTTGTTAGGTACTAAGCCAAGGTGACCACATAACATCAGTGAATGATTTTTTAAAAACTTAAAATAATTACAAGTATTTAAGATGATATGTAAACCAAAAAATTTGTATTAGAATTTATCCTTATTACAGCTAAAAAGCTAAAATTCTACATCATGAAATAAGATGATATTATGGTCTTAATAAATACCAAGTTACTGAGCATTCTCCTTTCACTCTGCAACCTGTCTCCCCTTTGCCTGTAAGAACCTTGTGTCCTTGAAAAAAAAATCTAATCTTAATTTAAATTCCTTTTCTTTCTCACTATGGGGAGAATAAAACTGATTTATTCAATCATCTTCATGGTTTAATATATTTCAGAATCTATTAAATGGGTCAGTCAAATAAACTTGCATGTCACCATCTGCACTGATTGAGAATTTTATAACTTTAGACTAGGTTATTAATTTACATTTACATTTCATAAAACCAATTTTATTGATATGGAAGGATTATGCATAATAATCTATGAATTCACAGTAACTCAGGCACATAAAGAACAGAGATGTAGTAAGTGCTTTGGTCTTCTCTGCAGTTCCTTGCAGTATGGAACAAAAATAAAATAACACCTGTGAAGGTTGTCTCAGGAGTAATGTAGTCTAACAATAGATTCATTTTATAATAATATCCAACATGATTGCTAAGACAAATGTATAATTGGATAAGGCCCGTTTATAATTCCCAACACTAACTCATGAAATTACAAGCAGATATTAGTGAAGATTTGCAATTAAATGAAATTTTTGTAGCATCTATCCTTTGGCTCAATAGCAAAAGATAACAAAATAATATGCATTTTGCTTACATAAGCTAGTTTTACAAACATACAAAAAATTACTGTTGACCAAAAGTAGAAGCAAAATATTTTGAGAAATTAAGAGAAGTTGATGAGGAGCTGAATTATAGAGCTTTTTCTCCTCTTAATATATGAAGAGCATATATGCATAAATATAGAGGAAAAATTTTCATTCAGAGGTAGTACTTTAAAGATAACACACACAAAAAAATCTGTGAAGGATATATAATAAATATTTCAATTTACATTAAGTCACTATATCACAGAACTCTAGACAGTAAGTCCTATCATCACTGTGCTACATAGTCCTAAAAATCAATGTTAGGGTATTTCCATAACTTAAATTTAAAATCATTAGAAGAATCTTATTTAATTCCTTGCTTAAATTGATTTTATTCTGATTTGATATATACACATACTTAACTGCTCACTGTTATATTTTCATATATGGAAAATACGCTTTCTTCAATAAAATATCAAATACTAAAGTGATCATTCAGAGGCTCAGAAACAACATTAATTTTGTTTTATTATGTTAATATTTGTACATACACACAGTTATGTTAAAGGGAGCACATCAAAAGTTCATCTCTGTATAGAGGGTATTTATCTCAATACAAGAATGATATACATTGCAAGTACATATAACATTTCTTTAACTAATACTGTAATATTTCTAAAATCCCAGCAACCCCAGTCTTATTTATGAAGCAATATTGGAACCTCCAAAATTTTATCACAAACTTCCACAGAACCAGGGTATCGTACAAAATAATTTCTTGCTTTATACTATCTATATAACTTCGAAATTGTTCATTTCCAACTGCTAAACTTGCTATAGTTTTTATTTTATAACTTGCTATTTGCATCACCTCTGCTCATTCGTTTGTGTTATTCAAAATTAAATACATGGTTTACATTTTATTTGGTTGTTGGTTTTTAGACACAAGATAAAGGATTCCTAGATTCTTTACAATTTCTTTTAATTATTATTTGTTTTATTTTTAAGTTTACAGACATCTCTCATTTCAAGATTATTACGCTGGACATTTATGTATTCTCTCTATGTTACTTTTAAAATATTCTAGCCCATAAAATAAATGTGCTACAGGCAGTTTCAGGCCTGCACAAACAAGGTGATCTGTATGGTGCAAGGAAACATCAGCTTGTTGGGAAACATTTATCACACCTGTCTGCATCCTAGGTTATTGAAATGGCCCAGATGTGTTTGCTTTGGGTGCAAGTCCCTTTTGCTGAAAATATTCCCAATCTGCAAAAATCTTTCATTAGGCTGCACTCAAACTAGATTTGAGACTAGATTTGAAATACCAGGAGGTGCTCGCTTGGAAAGGTCTGAGTAAGGTGTTGCTACAGCACTTTGCTGAGCTACAAAGTTGCTTCAGGGTCAGCAAGCAACATTTGATGTGATAATCTTGTAGTGAAGTACAGCAAATTATGCATTCTTTTTTTAAATTTGCATGATACTTGGAGACGTAATGTCTTCTTTATTAGAGAAAAATTCTGTCTAGACTACAGTAGAGGTAAAACTACAGAGTGTTTTAAAGGACAGCTTTAAAGCAGTCCTTTTTTTTTAATTTAATGCCATAAAATGATGCATCAGCAGGTTTTTCTGTAACTTGACCCACGTACATTTAAAAGTGATTTGTAAAAGTCTGGGATGGTGTTTTATTAGTATGTGATAAAATTTACACCTGGGGTTATCCTTACATTTGATGGATTGAAATAGAAAACCAGGCACCTCCTGCATGGCAAAGAGCAATATCTTTCCGCAGCAGCTCCAAGTCACCATCACTGACATGACCTTCATCAGAACCAGTCCTGTGCTTAGTTTGCAGTGTAGATTTCTGTTGGGGCAGACGTCCTTGCTTGTTGTAGGCTTCCCAAGTGATTCCAGGCCAATGGCTTGGCGCTGACTCTCCAGCTCCCATGACTTTGGCAGGAATTAGGGGACTTAAGGACACGGGAGGCTCTTCTTTACTCTCCCTCTGACAGATTCGTTGTGTCATCTCTGAGTCTGCGGGGATAACCACATCAAAGCCTGTCTCTGAGAGCAAACTAAGGACTTTAGGCTAAAGACATTAGATGATGCTGTATCATATCAATAGCGATCAGACAGCTCTTTGGAAGGCGCTTTCATCTGTGTGTTTCCCAACTAAGATTAAAAAATGTGAGTGTTGTAATAGAGCGCTGCTTTCTAGGGCTGCCAGAGCAGCCGTAGGAGGCCGCGGATAACAAGCAGTGGAGAAAATTGGGATGCTCTCCTCGCACCTGTGCGTAAAACACATGGAGGAAATCACTAGCTGCTCTACACCAGTGCCTTTCCTGTAAGAAATGGAATTTCCTTGCCAGAATTCAGACGTGTTTACTGCTATGTTAATCGGTGTTGTTCACCAATATCAGCCTTAGGGTCTTACAGAGAAAACATACACAATGGTGGAAAAAGGAGTAGGTGGTCACTAGAGGGTTAAGGAGGGGAACATCAGGGAAAGAAATAATGGGAAATATGGTGATTTTTTTTTCCTTTTCCCTGCTCTACCACAGGAGGTTATATGGAAACAGAGGCAGCAGCACAAGAATCGTTGGGATTAGGCAAGCTTGGAACGCAAGCAGAAAAGGACCGACGGCTGAAGAAAAAGTGAGTAGCTTCTTCATGTGACTTTCATTGGCTCACAATTGATTTGTGCTTCATTTTTGTGTTGGGTTTATGCAGCTATCTAATGAGGAGCATGGCCATTTAGTATGACAGTTTGTCATTTATTGTGTGGGGGTTTTTAGAATAAACATTTAAGTTTTTTTAAAGTTGCATATAGGAAAATGGATATTCCTGAGTATAGGAGGAATATTTAATTTTTTATTTGTCAATGGTACAATTTTGTTTCATTTGCAAAAGAACAGTTTAAGAGAAAGAAACATTTTCTGTTTCACACAGTAATTAATTCTGTGGTAACTGCAGTTTTTAAAAATTAAGTAGGCAGAGAAAAAACATGTCTTAGTGACTCACTGCATGGGTTATTCAGAATTTTTTTAAAAAGACAAGATTGTTTGCATTCTCCATTGAATGCATGATTATTTATGTCTATAGAAGTCAAAGGCAACATAAGCCCTAGGATCTTTACTTTCTCTTTAGCCTGTCTGAAAATGACAACTTAGCTTTGTGTTCAGCTAAATTATATAATCATTTAATGCTGGCTCTGGTGAAACAACTAAAACCATTGCACTGAGTCATAGCAGCTGCCAGGAGCTAAGGCAAGCTATTTAAAAAATAAAAATAATAATAAAACAAAGCTACAAGCACAAAAGAATCTTCTTGGCAGTATCACAATTCCAATGTAATAAGAGGCTGTTAGAGAAAAAAAGATGGTATTTAAAAATGACTTTGAAAATTCATTCTGTAAACAAACAGGTTTGTTTTTCATCCATAATCACTAACTTTAGCACTACCATTTGGATTCTGAAAGCCTCATTTTTAAAATTTGTAGTGTTTTCAGGTCTCTTTCATTTTTTAATGTTCTTTTGCAAGGTTTCAAGAGAATCTGCAATTCTAATCAGAAGAATCCAGGAATATGATTCAGCTTCTAAATAGATTTATATGTAGAATATTTTTAACCACAGCTTTTCAAACTCCAAATGAACTATATCTTTAAGCATGCACATCTGGTTAATGTACAAATACAGATCCCATTTAAATCATCAATAATTTAGCAATTAGAGATAGAAAAGCAGTCATTGTGCTAACTTGAAGGGGAGAAACACTTTAAATTCAACTAAGAAACTCAGATAAACGTGCATAGGCGTATTCTAATTAATGACTTTCGTCTGCATTTTTTATCTCTAAGTATGTCATTATTAATTTAAAGATGAAGCAAATGGATGAAGTATTAAAAAAAAGTGTAGTAAACACTTTTTTTACTAAATTCTGAAAAACTGGCACTATCACAGCACTGTCACTGCCACAATAATTCATAAAGATACACTGAATTTTCAGCAATTTTTTTTGAAGTCCCTGTTTTGTCTTCCAGTTCTGAGGACTGAAGACACCAAAACTGAAACCATTATGAAGGGGTATATTTATTCATTTTATGCAACACTGCATCTCATATGGTAGCACTAAGATAAAACTAGACTGTACACAGTATCTACTACCTACATGACAGAACCTACCAAACTTTTTGTCTCAAAATAGTTGGTGTTCAGGTAATCTGCTATTAGAGCTTTGTCTAATCTCACCCAATAAGACTTTTCCACACTGTCTTCTTTCCAAGTCTTTCTTCTTTACTCCTGTGTTGTCTCCTTGGTTCCTTATGAAATAATCAAATCATTCTTTTTTATGTGGTGTACACCAAGGAATCCGTCCCTTGTGGACAGGACCATTCAGCTAGCTAGAACTATTTACCCTGACTATATGTTATTTACCTATCTCATGAAGGTTTGTGGGGTTTTATTCTCCCATTACTTTAGATTGGTCTATCTTTATAGCTCTTACTTTGGAATCCTTACGATGGCTTTCAAGAATCATTTTAATTTGCTAGTATGGAAATAATAACATACATTGGTAGTTCCCTTCAGAGAGCAGCAAAGGAGCTCATTTTACATATAGTTGTAGCAGAACTGTAATATAAGAAAACTAAAATATTTAGGATTAGAGACATATATGGGGGTTCTGATGAATTATGGCAATCATTAGGGTGCCAAGCTGTCAATAAGGTGGAATTGACATTTCCCTCTGAAAAATGTAGTTATGCATTTACATATAATGCCTGGAAATGTTAAGGTAAAAGTGTACAGAATGTCATTTAAATGAAAAGTTTGTCTCCTCAGAAAGTCAGATTCGTTTTTGCTGTCACTGCATGATTCATAGCTCCCTCTAGATGTCGATATTTCAAATACCTGTAAAATTGCTGATTTAATTCCAATGAGACAGTGCTACAGTGTGTAACATGAGGGATGGCAGAAGTGACTTTTTATAAAAGCTAGTAAGAAAAGCCTTCTCTATCATGGCACATTTAGGTTTAAGCATTTGATTCCATAATAGGTCCTACAAACCCAGCAGAGACAGCAAGGGTGATCCCTGGACCTGAGAGAGCAGAGCACTTCACCTCACTTTGGCTAAATTAAATTAGGATATAAATTCCCAAGAGAACAAGGCCCATGAGAAGGATGGTTAAAGGACATTTCCACTTCCAAAAGTGAGAAATAATACCACATACCAAACTTGTGTTTCACCACTGTCTGCTCTTAGATAAGTCAAATCAATTGGCTTTTAGTCCTGTTAACAACTCAGTGAACTTTATTTCAGCTCAATGATAGGAAACCATGGTTTTAGTGCAGGAAAGCAAGGATTCTCCGCTTGGCATGAGAATAACGGTGTGATTCATCATGGTGTTAACAGCATTTTCAGAGTACTCTTTAGCATTGTAGAGATTGTATAAGGCTTAAATCACCAGTATTCACAATTAACTTTGAGTTAATAAATTAAAAATTGGATAAAGTTAATATAGGACAAATTCCCCTAAACATTTTATCCATGGTATTTCTTTCTGTTGACTTAAATTAATAGAAAAAAAAAAGATTTAAAATGATGAAACTCTGAATTTCTTATTTGGCATTGTTGATGTTTTGGACCTCACTACAAGGATGCCCCTGTCCTAGAGATGAAGATGCAGGATGCATCCAGTTGCCAGCTGCTGCAGGCAGAAGGTACCAGTAGTACCACAGATGTCCTTGCCACCTGCTTCCAAACTGCAAACATTTGCCACAGCCCCGTTCTTGGCTTGCAGAGTTGTAAACACATTGCAATGTATTGTAATATTTTAGTGTAGTTTCTGTGCATAGAATAGATTACTGAATAATACATTTCACCTTGAAAAGTTTCCTGAGAGAATATGATGCTTCTGGAGCTAAATCCCTTCCAAGTGGCTATGGTGTCATTAACCAATGATTACATTTCAGAGTTTTCCTGCCTCTTGCCTGGATCGTGCTACTTAAATATTTGATTTCTTTCAATTTGAATTCACTACTTAGACACCATTAAAATGCAATTATCAATTTATCTCAATGATGAGTAAGTAACTAGGCAGTAGTCACAAGTATTTTTCCAAGGCTATCCAAGAGAAATTCAAGGAGCTTGTTGGCATTTTTAAATGAGACCCCATCAAATTGCTTAAATTATCTTAAAAGATGGATTTTTGTTATCTGAGCCATCTGTAGGTGTTTACTCTCGGACAATAAATATATGACAATTCTGGTTAAAGTTAAAACTCTCTAGGTAAGTCAACTATTTGCACACCGGAAATGAAATAGAAAGTGAAACTCAATGTCAAGGATATTCAGAGTATTCTCTTATTCTATTTTTGATTTATGGGGTAATATTCTTCCAATTTACCTAAATTTAAAAATTGTAAGAATATTTTTTTTGTTTGGTGGAAATAAATGGTGTTGAAGTAGATTAATGCACTGCATCATTATTATTTAAACTAACATTTGTATTCCACCTTAGTTGTTATAGACAAAAGCTGTTAGCATTTGGACATAGTATCTTCTGCCTTTTGTCTAACTCTTAGAACCAGCTTGTCTCATATCTATTTCTTTCAAGAAAACAGAATTCCAGGCTAAAATTATTAGCAGCTGTGATACTCTGTATATGGTCATTACATTCATGCAAGTTTCTAAGAAGTGAAGCAGTTCATTTGCTCTTGATTAAATCATAAATTTCATTTGTTTTGGGTTTGCTGTCCAGAAAGCACCCATCACTGAAATGGAGAATGAAGCTTTTCTCTTAATATTTTTTCCTCATGCTAAAAATGAGGGTGTAATTTCTTATTCCTAATTTTGTAGTCAAGGGCTCCAGCCATAACTTCTCAGTGGCACTGTAAACGCTAGCTTGGTTCTGCACAACATTAACCTTCTCTTTTATTTTCTAGCTACAAGTAATAAGACTGCATATTACTTATTCTTACTTGTTAGCAACAACTGACAGAATGACTCTTTCTTTCATCCTGCACAAAGCACCACCAAGATTTGAGAGACATTCGAGGGCTAGCACTTGTTTGTCCCATAGAGGTGAATCCGACCTTGGGCATGCTGCTAGTACACTCCAAATTTGGTCTATGCTCTAACTTCCTAAGCAAATCATAAATACAAATTATTTCCATGTGCAAAATTTTGCAGATAAATCAGCTAGTCCTGAATTAGATCCCATTAGTGGGATCCTACCTAAAAAGCTGATGAATTCCAAGGTTTATTTATATGACTGTTAGAATGGCAATCTTCACTTACCTCATAGCTCCTGAATTCACTGCCCTTGATTGTAATGACATTCTTAGTTATCTGGCCAAGGTAGCATGACTAGAGAGCAGAGATTCCAACTTCCCTTTTTCTTCCAATTTGATTTGATTTAACTCTGAATAAGAATCTGTTGATTTTCTTGATCTGTGTAATAACATCAATTGTTTGATTTCACATCCCAAAGATTAAAATGAGTTTTACATTTTCCAAGGAAAATAAAATATTTAAAAAAATGTATCCTATGAACCTGTTTGGGGCAGATTTACTCCGGGGCACAGACTGTTTGCAAGCTATAACTTCCTCCCTGCAACCAGGTTGCAAAAGAGGTTTATTGTGCCAGCACACACACATACATATAGCCTGCTAGGATCAAGAGCAAACTTGTTCTGGTGTACAAAATTCCTTTGTGAAAAGAAACTCAGAGAGATTATGGCTTTATAATTAACCTCAGAAAATTTCCAGATCGATAAATCTCAGCTGACTACAGGAATGCACCTATCAAGAACAAGTAACTACTCTATTAACAGAAGAGAATGTGGTAGTAAGTCGGTTTGTTTCCTTTTTTATATAGAAAAAAAAAAAAAGGGTGTTGCCTTTGGTGAATTCCTAATAGTGCTTAAGTCCTTTTCCTTTGTATGTTTTAATTCATATTTTTTTCCAAATATTAGGAGATGATAGAGGAAAAAAGAAGTCACAAAAACAAGGCTGCATATTTTAGTAATCTGTATTTAAATTAAATGAAGTAAATCAAACAGAACACTGTACTTAGATTTACTTGTAGAAAATTGAAGCTTTGGTCCCCAATCAACAGGCTGTGTGAAAATAGACCTTCTAGACCTTCTCATGGAATTGGGATTTTGAACACTGTAGTCAGCATTTAGTTCATTCCCATTCACGCAATGCCCCTTAATTAGAATGGGTTTTATGTGTGCAACTGTAATTAGAATTTGACATAGCATATTTGTGACTACAAATAATCTGTCTTCTGTAGTATGCAAATGTTTCTAATGATCATCTTAATTACACACATTTTGGAAAAAATGAATCCAATTAGATTAATTAAGGTCTTTTTCCCTGTGCTTTCCAACTATTATTCTTGTATACTTAATGCTTTAAACTACATTAAGCGTACATGATTTATTTTCTTACACTAGCTTTTAAGAATAATTTTAATTTGGTGCATATAATTTCTTCTCTTCCTACCTTATCTATGAGAAATTAGCTGCTGTAGTTAGTAGCTTTCAGACTCTTTAATTATGCATCCTTTTCTAGCAAAGAAAACTGTATTCACTACTTATTATTTACTATTTTCTCCTTCTACTTCAGGAATGAGAGCTATGTGATATCTGCCATCACTTTATCTGGGTTGGGCTAAGGTCTGATCTTTGAGGCATACATAAAGATGAATTTTCAAATCTCATTCCTTTACTGCATATATTTTTCTACTTACCTAAAGACTATTAGAAATAGTCAATACAAGGTTTTGCTGGTATCTTCTGTTTGTGTTTAAAAAAAGCCTTGTTATGAAATCAGATATTTGGAGACTTCCTTTTTTATCATTACAAATGAAAACACATGAATTCATCTTGCAGAGGATTCACAAGTCGTATTTGGACTATTCTGGTGATTAAAAAATTAGCCACAGGATATGTTATTGAGGAGATAAATATTTTCTATTTCTAACCCAAAATTTTGAGAGGTTTGTATTTTTAATATATTTTTCCTTTTGCCATTTTTTTGTGTCCTTTTTTTCCCAAACTGCATAGGATATTAGTCCTTAAGATCAACTAGTTGCAATTTTTTAATCAAATGAAAATAGAAAAGAGTCTCAATCCCTGTCTTATCTATGCATATGGGCCCATCTATTACAATTTGAGATATAAGCATATACTCTTAAACAGGCAACTGCTCCCTAAACTCTGATCTCCTGCAGATACAAATATCCTAGCAGATTAAATGTAGAATTAAGGTTTAAGGGAAGAACAGATAAAACAGCAGAGGGGAAAAATATCTTTAACAGTATAACATAAATCTAAGGAAAATGCTTATCTTCCTTCAGAAAATTCATGATAAAATAGCTGTCTTATGAAAAAGTAAAAGCTAAAATTTAGAGATCTGTTTTTTTTCTGCTGGATATTTTTACTCTGAGGACAAAAGCATGAGGAGGCACATAAACGTTCCCCAACCCCCTGTTCCTGTAAAAGGGAAAACAGGAGCAGCCTTCAGGTCTCATGGGTTATTCCCAGGCAGCATTGAACTGCCAGCCGATTAAAGCAGCCACAAAATTATCTTCAGTTAATCCCTCTGTTTATTCCTCACCCCCATATCCCAAGGAGGATTGGGAAGAAGATGTAAAAAATGAGTACTCCCATTTGATAGAACGGCCAAAACGAAGGGCCAGACACCAGCCCAGGTGTTTGAGTCAGTCTTTGCAGTAGCTCAGGACAGTATGAGCATAACAAGAGACTTTTCCCCAAAATCATATATGCACGTTCTATTCTAGTGGTACTTCCACCAGATTTGGTATTTTTTTTAATGGTTTGCTTGTTCTTTATGTATAATTACTTACCTTCATTATTCTTCCCTTGCTTTTTTCTTCTTGAACTTTCTGTTCGTACTTTCTATTCTGTTTCCACCTGCCTTTCAGTATCTTATTTATTCTCTTTTCTCACATCTTTTCTCCCATCTTTTCTACTCATCGCACACACAAACACGTGCTTGCACAAAAGAAGTATATAATTTCCTTCTTCTTTTTTATGGTGGCAGTTAAAGGATGCTGAAGAAATGTCGTTGTCAGTGATGGCATCCTGGTTTCTCCTACAAGCATAGCACACTATGAATACCAATCACAACAATTAGCCATCTATGTGCATGACATCGTCTGCTTATTTCAGAAAAACAAGCCTAGGTCATATATAATTACCTCAGGATATCTTGCTAAAGTACTGGTAAAATGTATGTTGAAAAGTAAATCTTGTTTCATAGTCCCCTCGTTCTCATTGTGTCTCTATAGTAATTAAAAAAAAAGTATTTGGGGGATTTTTCAGGATTTTTGTGTTACACAAGTATCATTATGAAATTATTTAAATTTTGGCAACATGCTTGGATTTGAAAATATTTTCTGTATTCATGATGTTTGCAGATCTTTGGCACAAGTATGTGTTGTGTGCTGTGCTGAGTGGTGCCTGATAAACAGCCAACACTAATGACAGCGTAATTTTGAAAGATTCGTTTATTTTTCATGAGAGCATGTAACTTCTTTCTTTAAAAAAATCAAAGAAAGATTAAAGATATTTCCCTATCTATAACAGTGCTATTATTTTATCTGTCATGTTTTTTTGATGGACTGACATATATTCATTAACATTTGTGTGCTTTTTTTTTTCCATCCATCTCTCTTCATCTCATGAAAAGCATATCTGGGTAAGTTAAAGCACCATGGCTGCTGAACATGTTTATTTTCGGCACCATGTTTTATTTCCTAATTTTTCGTTTTCTTTTTTTTTTCTTTCTGTGACTCTTGTATATATGTACAAATCTCTGTAAAATAATCAAAACAAAACTTTCAAAATATTCAGACTATTTGCAATCCTTAAAAGCATACGCAAAATCAGCAATAACACACACAAATTCAGCCTTAACAGAGTGGTTGAACTACTTGGAGACAATTAAGACACTTCTGTTTTTTAACAAAGGCAGTGGGGGCTGTTTCTGAAACCAAGAATCACAAAACAGTAGAAGATCAGTGAGAGTAAAGGCCTAAATTCACAGGTGGATGTAGGCATAAATTCTGTTGAACTAAATCTCAGATGACAAAGTCCTAAGCACCTTTGTAATCCAGGGTACACAAATCCCTTTTCCCATGTGAACCCATGTATTGCACATGTAGTGTCATAGTATTTTAATTTGTGCCTATGTAACTTCACTATTTTCACCAGTTCATTTATATCATGTTAGAGGTTTTTTGGCCTTGCTAACCTGATATCAAGTTAAAAGAAGGCTTTTAACTCTGACACTTCTTCTTTGATCTGCCATGAAAATATTTTTTCTTTAATTCTACCTGGAGTTTAAAAAGGAAAATTTCATGCATACAGTATTCTGACGTATGTATGAACTATAACTCTCTAAAGCCTTTAGAACAGAAAAACTCAAAGAAAATGGGGATTATCAAATTAATTTAAAATCTATGATTGTGAAATGACTTTACAAAAGCATATTTAATAAACTTTAATCAACCTGGAAATATCTAGGGTCTCCAATGCATGTAGCAGAGTACATACGAGATTGCAAGATTATGTACTGGACATCTGTTAATTTCATCTATTTTTTTTGTATTTTTTTTTTAAATAATAGCTCTGCAGCTCTAATTTAAGGTTCAGATCTTAGTTTATCCTACTTATTCAGCATTCCTGAATATGCATCACTTCTTAGCTCAATTCAGAAAAATGAGTAGTACCCTTCAGCTTGTATACACTTATCATGTGCACCTTGCATTATTAAATCATTGCAGCATTATTAAATCTGCTTTCCCAACCTGTGTTATCAGGGCTAATATCAAGCTAAGGTTACACTTCCTTGATTTGCTGATTTAAAAAATATTTATTTTTAACCTCCTAATTTATGCCTAATAACATTTTAAAGCTATTCTTCTCCAAAAATTTCTTTAAGTTGAATATTCAAATTTTGTGAAAATGGGAATGGAACTTTACCACTTTCTCCTGATCTTCCTATTATACCAAGTAACAAAAAGGAGAAAGAATGATGACTTTACACGATTTAAAAGCATATTCAAATGTTGAAATGATTTCTTACTTCTTAGTTAGTTAATTAGTTCGATCTTTACACATCAGCTAGACCTTTTTAGATTGATTAAACCAACTTTATATGGTGATATGATTCTATTAGAGACTTACCAGGAAATGATAAGAAATGTATAAATGTACACAAAGATTTTATAATGTAATTTTAAAGCCATTGGAAACCTGGCTTGAATTGTACTTCAAAAATGTTTATAGTTTTTAAGAAGATAAATGGATAAAATACAATTTATATATATTAGATGTGTAACTTCATGATTGATTTATATAAATCCAGCTACATTACTTTGTCATATGCAGACTTTAGCTACGGGATTCTTGCCTCCTTTAAATGCTTACAATCTTTAAAGTGACAATAGCAAAAATAAAAAGCCAAAGCCAACTTACTTTATTAGAAATGCTGTGTTCCAAATTTTGGAGTCTTTGGGTGTAAATATGTTGGATTTGGACATGCTGTACTGACTGTCATGCTACCAGAAAGACACAGATGTGTTTAATCTTAATTTTAATTCATAGGATTACTGAAATAAACAAAGAATATTTTGTCTACCTTTTGTGAAACCAGTCATGTATAAAATTTGGTTATAAATTAGACATCTTACTACTTAGGATAATAGTAATGGTGGTAGTAATAGTAGTAATAATAATAATGAAAGGTCTACTAGTTTCCTTTACCAGGTATTGCTCTTTCTTCTGCTCTCTTTCTGAGAAAACATCTATGAGTCAAAGCCATTTTGTAGGAATCTAAATCACCTACCAGCCAGAAGCTCTACATTTTCTGCTTTTACCATACTGCTAATATGATTTCACCATGCCTCATTTTGAGTTTAGCTCACATTTGAATTAAAAATGTTATAATTTGCATCCCTGAGAACTCTTCATGTTCTAGAACTAACGGGGTAGATGATCCTATTGGCAGGAATATAAAGATCTGTGTTGAAATATTATAAAAATTCAGATATCATCATGACAATGTCTGGACTTGGCTTGTACGCTATGCAGAGCATTTGAGCGATGGGTATAGAACTGTTACTTCTTGGTGGCCTTGTGGTGGGGAGCTTCATATTCATAAAGAAAAATTGAATAGCATTGAATGACATGGTTTTAAAAACAAGTTCTTGTTAACTTCCCACGAGGTCTATATAAAGAATGTTCTTATCTTTTAAGCACATTAATTTTTACACAATGAATTGATGAGGGCTGCTGATACAGATCGAGAATTTGCTCCATGTAAGGGCAGAATGTAGAGGAAGCAGGAAATTTCATGGATTATGACATTGTTTTCCCACAGTTTTCTCTCTCAGATTCATTCTTCCTTCCATTTGTTCCCATGCACCTGTGATGTCCACATGGATACTGCAGCATTCTAGCCTCCATGGTATCAGACAGTTACACATTCATCTCTTCAGCTGCATGTTGCTCCTGTTGAACACAGTTTGAGATAGTGAAGCAAAAGTAATAATCTTATAGTGTGTTAATGACAATTTGGCCAGTCATAGAATCAAAACATCATTATGGTTGGAAAAGACCTTGACCTTGAAGATCATCAAGCCCAAACATAAACCATCACCACCCTGCCTGCTAAACCGTGTCCCTAAGCGCCTCAGCTACGTGTTTCTTGAACGCTGCCAGGACGGTGACTCTACCCCTTCCCTGGGCAGCCTGCCCCAAAGTTTCACCACTCTTTCCATGTAGAATTTTTTTCCTAATATCTATCCTGAATTTCTGGTTTGAGAAATACTGATGCTAAAAAAATTGCTTTGAAGCACTCTCTCTAAAAAAGATAAATACAAGATTTTGGATGACTACTAAGTGATGACATTCATGAAATTGCTTTATAAAACCAGATAGAGGGTGAGGAATATAAGTAATGACATAGTTTAAATGGCATACTACAGTTGTTCCCACAGTCTGAAGATGATTTTCTTCTGCAGCAATGTTATCTTTAAAATATAACTTTAATTTGGAATTCAGTCCAGCAGTAGTATGGGGTTTAAAGCTTTATCTGCAAAATAATGCCATTTACAGAAAAGCCTAATTAATGTCACGTCTTCCTTATCAGCTTGTTTTCATATCAGCTTGTTTTCACTAAAAAACTACATGAGCATGGAAATAATTACATTTTAATGCCCTACCTCCTTACTAAAGCAAAGTGGACACATTATAACATGCAGTAAGTACTTTCCTGACGAAGTCTTAGGAGAGGAATATTCCCACCTTCCGCAGTTGCAGCTTCCAAATTCAGAGAACTGTATCTCTGAACTGTAACTCTGTTACTAAACCTTGCCTTTGTAGAGAAAGGGAGAGAGAGCAGTGAGCTCTATTTTGCTACTCATATACGCTTTTCATCTCTTCTTCCCCTTCTAATCAGTTGTTTTTGTAAGGAAAAATACTGCAGATTCAGATTACCAAATTCATATTCTGACGATTGTCAGTATTGATCAAAATACTGCATTAGTTATTGCATAGCATGACCTTTCTGGCAGAATGTGTGTTTTTTAGTTCATATCCAAAGATGAGAGTTTGCTGTGACCACCACCTAAAGATCTTTTTTCTCTTTCACTCAAGAAGGAGAAAGTCTGGTTTTGTTTCTGCTCTAGGAAATAAAGGTTCAGGTTATGTAGATCACTTAATTTTGCACATCAAAAAGTATCTGAAGACTACTTATAAAAAAAAGAAAATACAATTTATATAAACTTTAATATTAAATGAAGTTTAATATTAAATGTTTAAATGAAACTCTATGGAAAGGAAATGTAAGTTCTAAAGTATAAAATTATTTTCAGGGAAATAAATAGTCTAAAAGTCCTGCGTTCCACTGCATTAAGTGAGGCACAGGCCTTATGATGGCTGCATTCCCCATGCTGTGGATGTATGTAATGAAGTTTAGCCTTACATTAAATGTATTTTGAAATGAGAATACTTTTTTCTTCTACTTCTCCAGACCCATTTGGATTATAAGTTTTCATACGGCAGTCTTTGACTGCAGCGTTTATATAAAGCATCCCCTTTCTGGCCCAGTCACATTTTCTTCAGCCAGAATCAATAACGAGAACCATATTTTGCATTAGTTCTGGGTGCCAAGCAATCTGTAAATAGAAGTGCTTTCCTTTTATTTGTTTGAGAGGCACTCGAGTAACGCTGGGTCTCCAAACCAAGGTTCAGGCCAGCTCAGGTGTAAGAAGCCCCATGGAGCTCCCTAGAAACACCCACACGTAGCCGGGTGCGCACCCCCTCCATGGAGGAATCATGCTGCTGTGCTGGGCAGCTTCATCTGTGGCCTTGCATCAGCCTTCAGTGGTTTTTCTCTTTGGGAATTTAGGATTCCCACACCTCCACCAGCTACTGGAGGTAACCTGCTGTCTATATACTCAAAGGATTTTATATTCCTATAGAAGAAACATAGCATTACAGAAACTGTCTTTCTGTCAATATACAGAGCAAGGCATTTGAAATAAACACGCAGAATTGCTATTTGGGTTCCACTTTTTGTAGAAAACAAATTCTCCCGGAGTCTGGCCCCTCTGCAGTGCCCGAATGCCCGTAGGAGCGTGCCCTGCAAGCGAGGGGGCTGCATCAGTGCTGGGGGCCGTGGCTGCGCAGGGCCTGTGCAGGAAGGGCTGCCGCGGCAGCAAAGCATCGCCACGGGAGCCGTGATTCACAAGGGCTGCAGCAATGCGGCAGCAAAAATTGAAGCTCTAATTCCAAGAGTTTCTTGTTATGAGGCAATGTAAGCAAATTTTAATGTTGCATTAGCATAGTACCCGTCTAATTTGTTTTGCAGTACTGCCTGCTGCTGAGAGCAATCTTTTGTGTTTCTCTCAGCAGGAGGCAGCTAAAAGTACTTTGTTTAATATTAAAAAAAAAGACTGCCTATTCTAGACTGCCACAATGGCTTCTTTATTTCTGTTCTGCACTCCAGCAGCAGTCTGTTAGTCTAGGCAAATAGTTTAGCATATTTAATGCAGAGATAGTTTCCTGATAGTTTAGCTGACTGACCTGTGCATAACTTTACCAAATACTTAGTTCTGCTGTATTAAAATTGTATTTTGAGCTTTAGGAACCACATATGTAGTAAATAACTTTTTTTTCTATAAGCAATAAAAAAAAAAATAGTAAAGCTACATCCAGCTCTTAATTAGCCATGGATGATTTATTTAAGATGCAGAATATCTGCACTCAAGAGATCCCAGAGCTGTGCATAGACAGTCCAGAAGAGTTTAGTGCTTCAAACACAAAGACCTCTTAGACCCTGTTACATCCTATTATCTAAGGTAAGCTGAGGCCTAAGATTTGGCAGTTTCTGTCTAAATAAAGCCTTTATGGATCAGTATCTGAGCAGTTAAACTGGTCCCTGGAGGAATCCCTGAGTTTTCTGCATGGCTGTGTCCAATAGTCTGTATTATCTGCGTGATCCTGTATTTTGGGCATCCCAATGCCCTATTGTTTCAGGTAAGGACAGAGAGAAACCACTCCTTTAACTTACTAGGTATTTAAAAGGAAGACAAAAATAAAGCAAGAAAAAGGAATCAAAAACAACTGGGCACAGAATGAGGAATATGTTGTCTTTGTTGTTTTTTACAGCTCTTTTAAAACAAAAAGGTTACTAGCAAAAAGGCAAGTCCTTTGCTGTTGTTACCCTTAACAGCAAGCTACAGTCGGGTTTGTATCATCCCTACCCAGACCTGTGCACACTGAATATTTTTTGACCCATTTTTAGGCATGAACTTCTGGAAGAAGCTCGGAGAAAGGGCTTGCCCTTCGCACAGTGGGATGGACCCACGGTGGTGGCCTGGCTGGAGGTAAGTGTTGCTCCTCTACCCCTGTTCCCTCTGGCATGAGCACTGAGCAGACATGGAAGCTGGACAGTATGAATCAGAGACTACAGATGACAGAAAAAGACACAAGACTTGAGGGGGACAGGAAGAAAAAGTTTCATTATCATGAGAATGTGGCCTATGCTGAAGCTGACATTGAACTCCCAATTTCAGAAATCTCATAATTTCTCAGTCTTTAAATGTTTGTGGAATCTACAGCCTGTGTTGTATGTAGGATAGTGTGCAAATGAAGAAATAAAAGTGAGCTGTTGAATTTTATTTGAGGTTAACAGAGTACCTACATCTTCCGAATTTTCAATGAATTTAAAGAACTTGTGACTTTATCACCTCTTTCTCATTATGCTCTTACTTAGATATCATTCAAAACCAAAAGAACTGTTTCTTTAAGCTCTTTCACATGGGATGTGGGAGATCTATGTGGAAATATATTTGATTTGAATGCAGCAGAACTTTCATCTCTGAAATCTGATCTAGCCACAGGGGCTCTCTGTGTTTGGAGGGGATGGTCTGTCCTTATCTCACCTATTGCATCAGTTCTACTTTTAAAGAAAATAAATAGTTGTTAGAAGAAGGTTGCAAAAAGAAAAATGGTTCTGGGATTTCAACCCCAACTCTAGTAAGTATACTATACAAAATAGCGTACACCAGAAGGCTTTGTAAATGACTCCTGTATGCCAAATGAGAGGGGCGTTTTCATGGCTATTTTTCAATCTCCAGGGATTGACTATTTCACAGGAATGTGAATCAGGAAAGAAAGTTAAGTTCTAATGTCCCATTCCTATTCTAACTGAGAAATTATAGGGGGCAAAATCACATTTTTTTTTCTCTATTGAGAAATCTGCCTAAACTCCTTCTTCCTGCCTCAGCTACCCTGTACATCCGAGTGAGTCTGAATGGATTTAGGAACATGACCACAGATATTTTATTCAGAAAAGCTATCTAACATGCTGTCAAAAAGCCATGAATTGTTGTTTTAGGTAAAGAGACTATTAAAACAAACAAACAAAAACTTATCCTAATTTTGAGGGGATTTTGCATTTGCATCATGTATTTTGCATTTGCATCATGTTGTCCTTGTTGAGGGTGCCTAATGAAGATGAAATG
Source organism: Crypturellus undulatus (assembly GCA_013389825.1). Classification (NCBI taxonomy): domain Eukaryota; kingdom Metazoa; phylum Chordata; class Aves; order Tinamiformes; family Tinamidae; genus Crypturellus; species Crypturellus undulatus. The sequence continues at coordinate 48,389 of VWPW01015258.1, forward strand.
AAAACTGCAGAAAAGCATTTGGACATTACCTTGGAAAATGGGATGATGTCTTCCTTCCCTCAAAAGAAAAAATCTCTGCTAATAAGGAGGACTCAGTATACTGACTTGGCAGAAAATGACTTTTTTTAGAAAATTTTGAGAGTCTCTGAGAGCTTATGTGACTTGCTTTAGTCAAGAATGGACACTACTACAGGTGAAACTGATTGTCTGGAAAGGTTTGGGTTTGTTTGTTTGGTTTGGTTTGGTTTGGTTTTGCTGTAAAATAGGATATGCTTCCCGGGGTCTGAAAGAGGGGCCATAAACAGAAATTAGTGTATGTGAACTTCTCGGGAAATACGATGAAAGCAGCACAGGAGTGCCTGTGAGGAAGTTTATATTATAGTTACGTATTGAATGCAGGTTGCATACCTGAATTTATGGGTGATAAAATGCTATGAGGGCAGAAGTACTGAATTTATCCAATGAACTGATGATCCATATATGCTCTGAGGCAAGAGGGTAGCTGCGGGCTGCTCTCACGAAAGAAGTATCTTACTCTCCCGGGCTTCACGCTCATTGGCTATACCCTAGAGTTAAGCATCTAATTAGGTCTATCTGTCTTTCTGATTATGTGATCCCTCAGTATCTCAGTGGCTGTGGCATTCACTGCTTAGGCCTTCTTTCTCTACAGCAGGATGAATTTCATTCTGTGACAAAAACCTCCCACCTGTATGTATTCCTACTATGGAAATTATGTGCTTTGGGAGAAAAGATCTGTAGACACTCACAGTCATAGGAATGAAACAGCACAAGATGAGTAAGCAAAGGAAACCTAGCAAAATTCAGAGAGTAGGTGCTAGGCAAGGCTGCTGGAAGTGCTATCACTAACCTAAGCTTGTAAGACTAGGATAAGGAAAGGAAAAGCCTCAAGTTACAAATATGTATCTACTGCATCCAGTGGTGACGTAACTGTACTCACATTTTGGTGGCAGGAATTTCTAGATGGAGATTTGCAATAAGACCTCTGATCTCACTAGGCTGGGCATCTGCTTATTTGTTTTTTAAAAAAAAGAAAGCCAAGAAAGACAGCCTGGAAATACCATGGGAAAAGATAGAAAGCTATTTTAGCACAACAGTAAAAAAAAAAAAGAAATAGTTAATAACTTCCTATGCAGTGATTTTTATCTGTAGTAAGACTGTCAAACAACTTTCCAGCCATATTGATGTTTGTCAGACTTTGCTCATGAAGGGCCCAGGAAAAGAGTAGTCCAAGTGATGGTGATTGACAGCACTAAGAAAAAATCCCTTGCCTTAAATTTCTGTTCACAATGAAAGAAACAAAGTGTTTATGTTAAGTCATGGCAATTTCAAAGATTGGAAATCAATGTCATATTTTTAAAAGATTACGATAATAATTCTCATTTGCGTGTATTATGATGCTTATTCAAGCTGCTGGATGCCCTGACGACTGATTTCATGAAAGACAGCATGCCTGATGACTTCCTTCTCTCCACAGCTCTGGCTAGGAATGCCAGCTTGGTACGTCGCTGCCTGCCGCGCCAACGTCAAGAGCGGAGCTATTATGTCAGCTTTGTCTGATACAGAGATTCAGCGAGAAATTGGGATCAGCAATCCTCTTCATCGCTTGAAACTCCGCCTAGCAATCCAGGAGATGGTATCTCTTACGAGTCCATCCGCACCTCCAACATCCAGAACAGTGAGTCATGTTCAGCTAACTTTTCTTCCCTGCTTACCTCTGTAAGAGTCTGCAGAAAGACTCCTACAGCACAAGAGTGGCTCCGAGCTGGGATAACACCCACTTCAAAATCAGTGTGAACAGTCCTGTAGAGGCAAGAACTACCTGCTCGTCAAAGCCTTGATTGGTGATCGCTGATATTTTACCTTTAGTGCATATTCTACTTTTTCAAATGTGCTTTTGATTAACCTTAATGTTACCCAAATGATCAATACTGAGCATCTTATTTGTAATTTTGCTTGTATTTTTTTGCCTTTTTCTTCCTTCGAGTCACCTCTCACAATGAAATCAAATTGTGTTTCTCAGTCAGCCTTTTTCTGGCAGGGAAGGGCATGTAGGAACACAGATCTCCAAGACCTGTTTCTTGTGCCTGCTCTATTGCATCCTTTCAAAACATTATCTAGTCCAAATCTTCTGGCTTTAGTTTCTTCATGTTTCTCATTCCAAGAGCAGCAATAAATCAAGGTGGGAGAGTTGGAAAGGAGCAGCAGAGGCCAGGCCTTCAGCAGAGAAGGGAGAGGAGAGAGGATGTCGTCAGAGAGAAAGGAAGATGAAGGAGAAACGCAGAGTTACAGGTCTGAAAGGAAAGAGGAAGGAAGAGTAAGAAAGTACACTGCACAGGAGTGAGAATGTGTGTACTATAAACAGAAAGCACATTTTGTTGGACAGTGAAGAAAAACGGTGAGGAAATGTTGGGGAGAAAAAGAAACAAAGTAGTGAAAGAGGAATTTCATGAGAGCCAGGCAGAGGTGGCTCTAGTGGTGGCTATGAAGAGGTAGCAGACTCTGAAACAAAAATACAAAATAAGGAGACTTGGTCAGAAATATAGCAAGGAGGTGAAGAATAAAGACTAGTACTCAAGTTGCACCACTCAGACTTCTAGTACTGAGATAATAATATTCTCATTTCTTCTTATCACTAACCTTCACTGAATTTATGAAGAATCTTCTGGTGGGAATTAGAGTTGAAATATCTTTAAGGGGTTTCAGCGTTTCATCCAGAATCACTGAGATACATAGGCAGTTGGGAAGCTGGGCAATAAAAATCTGGTGTTCCTGTCTATTTGACAGGATTTTTAAAGAACCTTAGAAATGTGACAATACAATACTATTTGTATTGTATACAATACTATTTGTATTGTATTGTCATATTTCTAAGTTTCTTTAACAATTATAGCTATTCATCTGTTACTTTCTTCTCACAGAATTGTTGTATATCTTATAACCACGGTAATACTGTGAGCCATAATATAAGCGTTTTAGTTAAGCAAAGCATCATGANTGGGCAATACAAATCTGGTGTTCCTGTCAAATAGTATTGTATTGTCACATTTCTAAGGTTCTTTAAAAATTATAGCTATTCATCTGTGACTTTTTTCTCACAGAATTGTTGTATATCTTATANTATTGTATACAATACTATTTGTATTGTATTGTCATATTTCTAAGTTTCTTTAACAATTATAGCTATTCATCTGTTACTTTCTTCTCACAGAATTGTTGTATATCTTATAACCACGGTAATACTGTGAGCCATAATATAAGCGTTTTAGTTAAGCAAAGCATCATGAACTCAATGCAACTATGAATTACTAAACAAATTTATTTATTTATTTATTTATTTATTTTTGGATTCAAAGCATAGGAGAATTGACACTTGTGATGTGAGAAACCAATACGTTCCAAGTATAAATATTGTGAATAATTCTGCCTCATTTCTGCCCTTTCCATGAATAATTGGCTGCAGGGAGCTGTACTGCTGTGGAAAGTGTATTTCTGAATTCCAAGTCTTGCTGCATTCCTCTTACTCTGAAAGAGTTAATTTTCTTTTGCCCCTGTCCTGGCAATAATCCCATTGAAAACAATAGGATGGGGACAAGTCATTCTACAAGCGAATTGGCTTGACATTTTTGATTTCTCTTGACATACATTGTGGGCAGTACTGTTTCTTTAGCTTACAGTATGATCATGTGATGTGCGCAGAATACTTAGACCTGAAAANATTCCTCTTGCTCCGAAAGAGTTAATTTTCTTTTGCCCTCAGGAAAGCACAACACCTTTCACCCTGTGGGCTCCGCGGCTTCCATTCCCCTTCCTTATCCCACTGTCCTAGCAGTAATCCCATTGAAAACAATAGGATGGGGACAAGTCGTTCTAAAAGTGAATTGGCTTGACATTTTTGATTTCTCTTGACCTACATTGTGGGCAGTAATGTTTCTTTAGCTTACAGTATGATCATGTGATGTGCGCAGAATATTTAGACCTGAAAACCTTTCAGAAAGGAAACTTCCCTCTGGACAGAGTTATGACCTAAAGGATGCATTTGCGGGTTGTGTGCGGAACCTGACTTTTAATTTTTGCTCTTTCCCTCGGGGGCGGTACTCTGACGGATTAAACATATCATCCTCCGGAGCTAGGTGAAATAACGTGCGCGATGTGTGTCGGGAGTCGCCTACCGAGCGGCGCGCGGGCGCGTGGCGAGAGGCGCTGCCCACTGCCGCGCGGTAGAGGCCAGGCCGTGCCGTGCTGACGGTGATGCTATACGCTGTTAACTTACAGTGGTGCTGCCTTTCTTCTTTACCACTGCTTACCTATTGCGGATTGCACCTGCTTCCTGCGGGCCTTGTTCATAGCCCTCAGGCAATGTTTGGGTGACCCACGAAGAAATGGAAAACCTCGCTGCTCCGGCTAAAACGGTTAGTCTCTCCAATTTCATTTAAATGTTCGGGGCGGGGGGTTGGTGCCAGAAGTGAGATGTGTCTGCTTTTCCACCGATGCCATATCACTTTCCCGAGCATGCAGTTAGAAAGACAAAAGCAGCAGTGAAACTGAATTTCAAGGACAGTTATATGTTATTTCTCTGCAGAAGACCATACAAGCTGGGTTGCAACTACAAAGCTTCACTGCTGATGTGAAAGGAACTTGTAGTTGTTTCAGCTGCAACACATCCGTTCACTTATGAAACAAAGAAACAGCTCAAGAAAGGCTTGAGAAAGAGTGGTGCATAATCCACCGCAATCCAATGTTTTCAGTAGAGCTGAGTCTTCCACGTCCACCCCAGTGCATTCCTGTTCTTTGATTTAGGACACGCAGAGTGTGTCATTTATGTATTTTTGGCAAATCTCTCCTTGCTTCACTGGGGGCCCAAATGCACATTAATAGATTTTAGTCAACAGTTCCAGATGTTTACATTGCCTTGGAGCATAGGCTATTTTAAGTATTGTTTTAGCAGTTCATTGTTTCATAACAACAACTCGCTAGGAACAAAATACAATGCATAGTATGTGTGAAAACCCTGTCTCTAGTTTCAAAAGCTTTGTGGTCAGCCTGATGGGTAAATCACAGAGGAAGGAGCTCAACTTAATTTTTAATGCAAGACTGATTTCTTATCATTTTAACCTTCACAAACATTCATAAAATAAATTGTCATTGTCATTGTATGCTTTTTATATTGTTTTTGTGTGTGCATGTGTTTTACAACTAAAACTAAGCTGTTTTTGAATTTTATTATTTTTGTTAAAGATAAATATCAATATAATAACACTCAGTTGGCCCAAAATACAGCTGATCCTGGTTAACTGGCCAGGCAAAGCAATATATTTTTATCGTTAAAAAATTATATAAAAAGTCCCTCCTTTTACAATCTGTTCACAAAAACACAGCTTTTATTGTGGATGTTACAGAATTTAAGTAAAACCAACAAATTTTCTCTAATACTCAGCTTTGGAAAACAAATGACTGTTTTGATTGGGAAACTGTAAAATGAGCTTAGGACAATGCTGTAAAGTTTCACCACGCATTAAAGATTTTATACCTCAAAAGCCTAACTAGATTTGCTTTACTAAGATTATGTGTTCTTCACCTTAACTTTTGTTCTTCAGGTAATTTAGTCACTCCAGAGCATTGCCACTGCCAAAATATCTGAGTTCAGATATTTTATTGGCACATTTTACCTGTTTGTTTTCATTCGTTCTAAGATGACCATATGCATGAAAACTGCATCTCCTTTTTAACTCTTTTTTATTGTCTTTTTACCTGCTTTACTAATTCCTTCCTGCTGATTACACAGAAAGAGTCTGAAGAAGGCAGCTGGGCTCAGGTATGACCCTTTCGCATCACTTTTCAAATGAAAAACAAGTGATAGCACAGTTCACATTGCATCTGTAGGAGCGAAGGAGTCTAGTGTGGTGACATTAGCACAAGGATTGAATTGTAATTAGTACATTTTACAATTGCTGTAGTACAAATAAAATAATTTCTGGACAGCTTTGCTGGGTAAATCACAAAGAGGTACAAAGAGATTGCAAATATATTTCCAGAAGGAAATTATGCTGTACAGCATAATGAAATTGTTCTCTAATTGCTCTACAGTGTGATTTTCTCAGGGCCCCAATAGAGTCAGGGCCATCCGTTAAAGATTCGTTAATGTTCCAGGAATGATAAGGAATTAGAAAAGATGATCCAAGGAAATAGCTGCAAATATCTTATTATTGAAGCTGAGCAGTTCCATGGGCAGAAATACTCTAAAAGAATGAGGAAATTTGGAATTACCCAGATGCCACTGGAAAGCATTTTCCAGCTGTATTAGTCAGTAAGGAGCATGTGGTACCCGTACGTTCCTCTCCCAGGGTCTGTAGTGGTCTCCATGCATGAGCATACGCGATCTCATTCCTGTTATTTAGGGCATTCCTTTTTCCCCTAAAGTCCAGCAAGAACTAGAGCTGAGGGGGTTATTTCTGGTCCACCTGTTGCCAAACTCCCCTCCTAACTTCAGCCGTCTGGTTTGCATTTGGAGTAGCGTCTGATAAAAAATGGACACAACTAAGTTTTGAAGGGAGGCCTGAAACCGATCTGTGAGTCAGGTCTCATGCAGGCACCTGCTTCCACCTGATGAGAAAGCGCTTCTACATCAGGCCAGACTCATACTTACCTGCACACTGGCTTCTTGGAACTATGTGGCTTGCTGCTATCTTGAAGAAGTAATTTACCAAGCTCTGCATTTGATGCACTTAGCTTTGAGCTGGTTACAGTCTCAACCTTTGTCTCGGAAGGACTACGGGTGCGTAACCAGGAATTGCATTAAAGAGACCAGTCGTTAGATCTCACTGAGGAAATGAAAGCTCCCATTAAAGGCTGGCCCAAACTCAGTTGCTTCACTGAAGCCAAATCTGTGTTTCCAAATTGAAGCCTAGCACAAGTTCTCCAGGAGTCAGAGGTCCCTTGAAGGTTTCTAGTTTGAAACTGTAACTTCTTACTACAACAATTTTTAACACTTTGCAAAGCCAGAAAACAAAATATAGCAAAGTAAAACTGTTGCTATTAGTAACAAATATCTTACAGTGGCCTACAACTCAAATGATGAAATAATGCACAACCAGAACAAGCTGTTCTTAGTCAAACTTCCTAAAATGAGAGCTTTTACTAGAAAGAAACAGCATATATTTTTGTCTTGTAGAGCCTTAAACAATCAAAACAAATTCTTCTCCTTTTTCTTCTGTAGACCCTGGCTTATGGTGATATGAACCACGAATGGATAGGTAACGAATGGCTCCCCAGTCTGGGCTTACCTCAGTACCGCAGTTATTTTATGGAGTGCCTGGTAGATGCGAGGATGTTAGATCATCTGACAAAGAAAGATCTGCGTGTGCACTTAAAAATGGTCGATAGCTTTCATCGGTATGTTTGCGTAACAACTACACGTTTACAGACTTCTGTTTGCCTGATGTGGTGTTCAGTGCTGCCCAGAGTAAAAGTACTTGATTCCTAATGTTGATGCTTGGCCAACTGTGCGGACAGTAAGGGCCAACAATCAGACCCGTGAAAGGTTCCTTCAGAAATAGCAACTACTGCACTGCAATTTTGTCTGTTGTAACTGCAAATTGTTACAAATAGTTCCAAAATGCAGAGCGAAGAGTTGTTAATGTATACATTAAGCTTTGACAATACATAAATAGTAACAATTTCTTAAGTGGTCGAAAGGGTCAGAAGCTGGTAGACTACTAAGGCCTGAAGGTCAGACACATCACATTCATGAAGTGCTGTTGTGTGCCTCACACAAAAGCTGTTAAGACTAAAAGCAATTGATAGTTGGTCAGGTTATCTAGGGAGACAGCTGGTAAGCTAAACTAGAAGTAGGGAAACACAGTTGTTTAGGCCTTATGGGGAATTATGGTAGTATGACAAGGAGTGGGTGGGTTTTTTGTTTGGTTGGTTGCTTGCCTGTCCGATTTGACACTTCTTTGTAAGGCATGATTTGACAAAACATTTCCATAGCTCCAAAAGGGTGGACTTTTGTACTAAGAAAAAAATAATGCTAGGATTTCTTATGTTAGATCATGTATTCAGATGTCTTCGATTGCATTTTGACCATTTCATTTTTGAAGTCTGTGGAGCTCTTTTTAGGGTTATGCTCTCCCCAGGTTTGCTACCATGAAGCACCTCATGTGAAACGCAGGAAATCATACATCCTAAACATGTTCCCATTTTCAAAATTATTTTTATTAACTCTGTAAATGTTTCTCTTTGAATAACAGAACAAGCTTGCAATATGGAATCATGTGTTTAAAGAGGTTGAATTATGATAGAAAAGAACTGGAAAAGCGAAGAGAAATGAGTCAGCATGAAATAAAAGGTGATAGCTCCTGGGAATGAATACTGGGAATGTTTCTTCTTTTGAAGCTTCACACTATCAACCCCCTGTCATGCCATTTTAGCAAAGAATTTAAGCATGTGCTTAAAGGAAAGCTTACATAAGTCCATCCCGGTTTTCAGAACATAGAAACACTTCTCATATTATGCACAGTTAAGTGTTTTGCTAAACTGGGGTTGTAATTCTGAGTGGTGATTTGATCTCTGTACCATTTGCTAAGTTGGATTCTGGGGCAGATCTCATCCCAGCCTTCTTCGGTTTCGGAAAAAGGAGGCCCGATATCCTCAGTGGAACTTGTTGGGAACCACATGGGAAATCTGAGGACTTGGGGCCTTAACACTACCCTTCTGCTTCTGAACACTCCTTGCCTTTGATTTCCTGTTTCAAAATGTGCTTTACAGTCAAGTTACTTGGAGGGGTGACCACTGAGGCAGCTGTTGGAGAAAAGCCAACTCCTTTGAGTTTACAATTTAATATTTTGCTCTCTGTCAAGCTTTGATCTAAAAGGTTAGTTCTTAACAGAATTGGGCTTATTAAAAATTTAATAGCTGGTTACTGAGTTCCTTTCTTTCCTGTATAAAGCTCCCTAGGGCACTTGGAAGCTCCCTGTATGGTGGTTCTTATATGTGACCTTAAGGGTTTGTCTCCCATTGTTGGAAGTGAATCCTCCGATTTCTTTAAGCATTGCAAGCTCTGACAGCACTTAATGCTTCTCAAGTGCAATGCTGATGGGAAGAGCTGAAAAAGCCGGGCAGTGCAGAGGAGCAGTGAGCGGCTACCATGAAAGTATGTGCCTGTTCAGCTCAGGTGATGGCACTACTGATGCAAGGACCCAGTGTCTGTCAGCTTGGCCAGGTGCCGCTGAGGACTCGGGCAGAGGAGCTGGGTATCCGTCTGAGGTTCTGGTGTAGCTTCAGTGCCAGCCCTCCTTGCCTTGGGGGCCACTAGCATCTTCCCAGCCTTCACCCCTTCCACACACACACCAGATAGATGTGGTTCCTCCTGGGACTTCATCTTGGTGATTCCTGGCTGCCACGTTGTGTTTCAGCCAAGCCTGATCCCAAGGCTTGGGATGCTCTTGATCCAGGATGGAAAATGCCCAATGGGGCCCTGAGCAGGAAAACCCTGACCACTTAGCAATACAATATATTACTTTTTCTACTCACAAGTATGAAGATCAGGCTAAGTAACTTTCTTTTAAGGTTACATACAGGCTTTTTTTTTCTTAATAGCCAGATCCTCAGAAATGCTTTTGTAGCTCATTTTATTTCCTTAGCTTTATAACTGGCATGGACCTTAAGAGGTGTACCAGAGTTCAGAAGTAAAAATAGTTTCTGCGAATTCTGTGTTTTCTGTGAATTCACAGTTTACTTTATGGCATGTTGTAAACTGGCAGGTGCTGGCCCAACTCCCAAAACGTTTGAGACAAATTTCTCAAATGAAGCCTTAAAGAGATGGTATTTCTTCTGCTCCCTTTCACTGTTAAGCTGTAAAACCTTGCCTGTGATTTGAAAAGGGGGTTTTGGTTTGTTTTAATGTGTGTGTCTGTAATGACACCACTCTGCTTTCTCAGGTTTCTTCCTCTGGGTTACTTTCTAAGCACAGGATCTGTATGAGACACTGGAAGGTGCATGAGACACCTTCCTCTGCAAGATACCAGTTTCATAAAGAGAAAAGGGCAACAGGTATCTAAAAGAGAGTGGGAGGAATTGTCTTCTGCAGGTGCCTTCTGGAACACCTTTCTCCTTTAGGAACATATATAGTTTAGAATAAACTTTTAAGTTGTTAAAGAGGATAAAATCCCAGCGTTCACATCCTACCACACCTAAGGTTTTGATAGGAGATAGTGAAGCCATTTGAGTTATATTAAGAGCTTGCTATCATTCCTCATATGAAAACTAAAGCAGTAGGGCATCTCCAGTGCATGCACAGCTATATGCATGGACTTGTACAATTTGCATGTTACCAGGTCTCAGGAGACTGAACCCATGTTATGTCCTTACAGATGTGCTGGTATGGAGCAATGATCGAGTCATACGCTGGATACAAGCTATTGGCCTACGAGAGTATGCAAATAATATTCTAGAAAGTGGTGTACATGGTTCACTTATAGCACTTGATGAAAACTTTGATTACAGCAGTTTAGCTTTATTATTACAGATTCCAACACAAAACACCCAGGCAAGTTTGTTCATGCTACTTCTTGTTAATCTCTACCTATTAATGATTTTTTATTCATCCTCAATCGTTTTAATTATTTCCTTTGGTATCTCTAGGCACGGCAGATCCTTGAGAGAGAATACAACAACCTTTTAGCACTAGGAACTGAAAGAAGACTTGAGGAAGTAATTAATTTTGTTTAAACTATTTTTAAAATATCACAGGAAAATATTTATAAAAATGTAATTCAATGCATGAAGATATGTTAATTCATAAGTTGGTATATCCAAAATTATTTTTCAAAATCATTTGCTTGGGGTTCTTACCTTAAATGAACATGACACATACAGAAAGGAATGGAAACTACACTGGCCAGAGCAAGTTGGGGAATGCTTCTGTAGCCTATTTGTTAGAGAAGAAAAAAATAAAATAAAGAAAGTGTATGTTTGTTGTTTCCTTTAAAGATAATCAAGCTGTAATAGAATTTGATTTGGGATGGGGCAATTATCTGGGATGGGGAATCTCAGATCCATTTATAGAAAAGGTTCATGTTAGAGTCCAGTGAAAAACTGTACAAGTTTTCTGCACGTGATGAGTAAAAGGTTTAAGGACTGAATGCCTAAAATGTGGGATAAATTTTGTACATGTGCATGTTAGCACTTTATGTAAGCTTTGCTCCAGCTAAAATAACACACTATGGTGCATTATATTTGGAAGAGAAGGAAGTTCCAAATCACCTGATACTACAAATCTCTATAAATCTTGCCCATTATATCAGGCAAGAGGTGTAAGTCAAGCTTTCCACCCTACTATTTAATACTTCTAAAGCATTTGCTTCTGCTAGAGTGTCTCAAATGCTCAGTAGTTACTGGATGCAAGGCAAGGGGATAGGGTGTTTGCTGTGAGATGAATGTGGTAGCAGGGGGGCAGCAGGCAGCTGGATAATTAATCACAGATTTCATTTTGCTTTTTCAAATGCAAACCTGTGCCATGACAGAGCGATGACAAGAACTTCAGACGCGGCCCCTCGTGGCGACGGCAGTTTCCTCCGCGCGAGGTGCACGGGATCAGCATGATGCCCGGCTCCTCGGAAACGCTGCCAGCGGGATTCAGATTAACCACAACGTCAGGGCAGTCACGGAAGATGGCAACGGACGGTAGGCAGCGATTTCTGCACTTACTGTTGGAAAGCAGGAGGCTGCTTCTAGCCCGCTACATTGACCTTTAGTCCGTGTCTGCCTTTCGGCAGAGTGGCTGACTTCATTTAACCAGTGCGAGCGTGAATGAAGCTCGGGAAACTTGAATTTGAGAAGCAGTCACCTGGCACGCTATAATTTTTTCAGCTTTAATTCAGAAGGTCAGGGTTCATTTAAAAAAAGAGCAAAATCTAGCCTTTGCATCTTCCTGCATGCCAAGGAGCCATTCAGAAAGAGAGGAATTAATTAATTTACTGGCTTTCATGGAAGCTTGCAGATAGCATCTGCGCAATTTTTTTCAGCCCATAAACCTCTCTAGAAGATGGATTTTGTTTTAGAAAATGAACCTGGAAGAGGGTCTGTCATCTTTATTTTCCTATTTGGCCTTCAGACTAACCAGCTTAACTTTGAGTATCAAACAACTGAAGCTGCTAACAGTTAAACATAAGCAGACAGGTAGTGCAGTTAGTTAGCAAGCACTGAATTTCAGTTACCAGTCTTAATTTTTCCCCAAAATCTTTTAAACTCTGAAAAGATGTACTAACTTGTCTGAACAAGTAGCAATCAGATCATAATAAAAATAAAAGTAAAATGAAAAATTGTGATAAGGGGCAAAACCCACTGCAGCTATTCCTTGGGATATATGGACATTAAAACCATGCCTATATGCCAATCTGAAGTTCTGAGGAAGTTCTGGTACACAAATTGACCCACTTCAAGTACTACCAACTGTTTATTTCCTTCTGTAACTACTGTTATGTGTAACTATTAATAACTTGTTTATTTAAGGAAATCTAATAAACTGTTGGTAGTTCTTACATTTTGTAACTCTAATTTAAAGATGTTAGCGTAGCATTGTAGCTGCCTAAATTCTGCTGCAGTCTTTCACCTTTTAAAACTATCCCTTGCACTGACTGCTTCACTATCTTCCATTGCCTCCACTGCTCATGTGCACGCTTTGCTTTAGTCCTGCACTTTTTTGGCAATGACGAAGTCAAAAGACAAGAAGAATCCATTTGAAGGCAAACTCCATTTACAAGTGAAGATATCAGTTCCCCAGGTGTTTCCATGTCTTGCATTAGTAAGCTAAGAACCTTACAAATATTGGTTTTATCTTGTGGCTATACCATGAAGTAAAAGACACTATTCCCGTTTTTACAGAGGCACAGGGGATATTAATGGGTTTGTCAGAGATTGTCTAGACAGTTTATGAATGAGCTGAGAACTCGGCCATGCCCCGATCGTGTCATCAAGAGGTACGGTGTAATCCAGTGGCCATCCTGTCAGTAGGAAATAGACCGTTGTTTTACCTTCATGTTTCTAAGGAAGTCTCGATGTGTTTGTGTGTGTTTGCAATTCGCAGTTGCTTCATCACGACTGCAGAGGTTAGACAGCTCGACAGTTCGCACATACTCATGCTGACAAGGCCTAGCAAAGAAGCCAGCACTGAATTGTTGTGAGTATTCACAAGGGCGGTCATGAAAGATGTATGTAATAGTGCACTGCGCCCAACGCTCAATGGCACTGCTCGAGTGAGAGCCCCCATGGAGCTGAGGACCCAACTAGGATTCCCTAGGGAACCCCTTTCATCAAGGCAACAGCCTCAAGCTCAGTGCAGGAGACACAAAACTCTTCCCCATCTCACATGTCTCTCTGTTGACAAATCACAACCACACCGTCAGAAAACGAGACAACTCTGTTCAGGCCACTCTCCTGAGGTGATAGCTCACCAAGCATGGTATGTTTTGTATGTTCTCAAACTTAAAGCTTGAACTGGGGAGATCATTGTCATAGGTAATACTTCAAGAGCTTGAAATGGTTCTACCCTGAGCTAGCAAGAAAGGCAAACAAAAGTAAAATATCCTGAAGCAGAATCATTGTCCTAGATATTTATTTTTATATCAATGAGAGCTGTGACTCAATCTAGGACATTAGGTACCTGAATAGATAGGACAAAATGATCCCTATATGTAAAATCTCCTCAAGTTATCTGTTACAGAGATTCTTGCATTTTTTCTCAAAAGTGACCAGTGACAAAGAAAGGTGATGGATCAACCCTGGATCAAGGCTGGTACCAGAGCTCTTACTGCTTAAGTAACTCCCCACTTAGCTGTTGCTATGAATCTCAGTTTTCCTTTCAAGCAGAGCTCTGCAAAAAATACTGTTTAGCATACTAAATATCATTAGCATACTGTTAAGCATACTAAATCTTCAGTCTTACAAAAAAAAAGTACTGACATGATGAACGCTCCCATCAATATGGCACCATTTCATGCTATTCTCAAGAACATAAGTTTCCTCTCCACATATTGCTTTTTTCCAGAGAAGTGTAGGGGAGATGGCAAGTGTATTTGGATACCACCAAAACCTCACCAGGCATCAAACATTGAAGTGCTTCTTTGGCTGTTTTCTAGGCAAGAGATGCCAGGATCAGCAGGAAAGGCATTGCTGCTGTTTCTAGCCAGCTATTTTATTCTGATCTTTACCCTGGGGGTGCTTGGCATCATCAAGATTTTAATAATTCCGGGCATGTTCAAAAAGCACTTAGGAACCAATGAATTCTGCCTGTAGAAAATAGGTAGAATTCCTATTTCTAGGAATTCAGGAAGAAAACCTGCTTCATATTTGTTCAGGAGACCGTATGACTCATTGCATTCAATGGGCACAGAAACTTGTAGCAGAGGCACTTCTCCTTTCTCTTATCCTTCAATGTTACCCTATCTCTTTCAGCACTGCAATGTCAGAAGCAATAAATTCTTACTAAGAAAGTAAGTCCAAAGGCCAAGCAATCTTAATAGGACAGACAGCTGAGGAAATTTTTTCCAGTGGGTTTAAAGAGTGCAACAAGAGCAGACATCATTGAAAATTAGTATGTTAGTAAAAACTAATTTATGATTATCTGAACTGTATATACTCCCACTGTACTTAGTTGTATAAAAACAGAATGAAAAAAGTGTGTTGACCCTATATATATATATATAATGTATGTATTATATGTAAATATATATATATTATGTATATATACATAAACTGTGTATTTTCATCATAAAAGATACTTATACAAAGTTAGGCAAGGTATTTAAACTCGTTTGAAACAGTTTATGGCACCAATGCAAACAATCTTTACAAGGCTGAAGTTATACGCTTTCAAATTGCATATAGGAGGATGACTGAAACATCTCCTCCTTTTAAAGAAGGAATGAGATGGTATGAGCTAGAATGTTAGTGTTTTTAAGTGCAATTGCAAAATGTCAGGTAGCTTAGTTACCCAGAAAGCAAAGAGACTGATTTTTCATTTGGATAAATTATATAAAATCTAAGCACTTCTGAGCCTCCCTCTGGGAGGCCTGGCCTTGTAACCTTGGCTAGAGTAGACCAACATCTGTGGCACTCGTTGCTCTATTTACCTGGGACTGAGCCTAACTAAGCTGCGGAGGGGCTGGCTGGATGAGCTGGTTGCCACGCACAGCAGGACAGGGGAGATTTGGGAAGAAGAGGTGGGAATACGCATAGGAAGAGCAGACTGAAAGGAGAGCTGCGGAGCGGTTACATAAGTTCCACTAAAGGTGTTTTCTACTCATTTGTTGAAACCACCATCACGGTGGGCAGAAAACATGCCCTGGCACCTCCAGACGCTTATATAAGTCTGAATATGTTCTCAAGACGTAACATTCAGCATTAGGGCTGCTGCTGTCCGACCATTTAAACATGCAGAGAAGTTACTTGGAGTGCGTGTGAGACCGATCAGCCTTCTGCTGCAGTGGCTCCGTGTTGTCCATGATCCTCAGCATCTGGAGGCAGCTCCCCAGACCTGTCCAAACATTCCCTACACTGCGACTCCTGAAAGACCTGTCCCCCCAAAGCAAAGGCCAAGCCAGGAGAGTCTCGCTGCCATGCGGAGGGAGCACCAGAGCTGACGCGCAGCAGCTGCAAATAAATGTCAAAGGGAATTTGTTAGAAGCAGGTACGTCCCTTATTAATGAAGGACTCCAGAGACAAATGGAGAAGACAACTTCCAGAAAGCTCTGCATGATGGTCTTGAAACAGCTGGTCCACAAAAGGAAATCACCAGGGTCATAAAGATGCACACTGACAAGCTGCAGTGAACAGGGAGAAACACAAAGTTGTCCACAGGGTCTATACAACTAAAATATGTGTTCAGCCCTGTGCCAAACAGTCCAAGGTCTATAGATGTAGAAAACAATAAACTCCAATGATGAATCAAATCAAGAAATATCTGTAAACATACATAGGAGTTTATCTAGGACAGGCATCCATACGTATTAACAAAATATATAAATCTGTTAAGAATACATTTTTGTGACAGATATAAAACAACTCAAGACAAAGTTAACTCAGATTTGTTCAACAACTCAAATGACTCAGATAGTTTAGTTTAGTTTAGATAAGTTTTAGTAAAACACACAATAACTTAATGCTGTATTTCTGTTGGTGTCACTGCATCCTAGACAAAATGAGAATCAAAGAATCTTGCTAATTAATGGTATTTTGTTTTTTTTTCCCCTTTAGATGTCATCTCTTTCTTCTACTTTACCTGAAGTGCACTACCACTACTTAGGAAAAAGAGCATTAAAACTCTCTTCAAGAACAGGGTAATAGGGAAGAGAACACATAAGTTTTATCAGACAAAGAGCTATGATGTTCTTTTCGCGTACTGATTAGTTTAAAACAAGAATTAAAAGAAAAAAACTAAATTATTAAAAAAAAGGAAAACAAAACAACCTCCCCCTCTCCTCTCAGCATTTCTGTCATCAGAAATCTGGCAGTAGTGCACATCCAAAGCTTTTCTCAAATGAAGCCACTCATTCTTACATCGTTCCATCTGTTTTATTGTAAAATACTAGACATTTACGTATTTACTGTGTATGTATTTCTTTTAAAATGTGTAAGTCTTATGTAAATTGATATAAATATGATTTTTTAAAAATAAAATCTATGGTACATGGGGTCTCAGTGCAAACATTTGACAATACAGTGTCAATAATACTGTTTGTATCTTTCCATTCCACCATTTTTACAGTTTTTGGATTGTAACAGTCAAATATGTTTAGCAGAGTTAGAAGCTTCAACACGTTCTTACTGAAGAAATCTGTCGATATTTCAAGCTGAACACCTGCCTCTGATGATGTACAATAGAACGACATAACCTGGAACTGGAGCCAAAATGGACCTCTAAAGACAAAATGGAAATGTCAGTTCTCTAAGGAGAATCACCATGATGGCTCACTTCTTTGAGAAAAAAAAAAAAAAAAAGGCAAACTAAATCCAGAACTGTTTACAAAAAAAAATATTTAGTAAAACATGATTTATACAAAACAAAACAAAAACTTTCTTCTACGTTACCTGCGGACCAAGAAGATTCTTGCTTTACCAAGAGCCACCTTTTTGTTCCAGGATCTTCAGTCACCAGCCAGCATTGGAAAACAAAAGCTAATGTTTGCATAGAATCAAATTCTCACGTTTCCAAGTATATTCCAACACAGAAGACGAAAGAAAAGAGAAGCCAAACCCCACCATTTCTTCATTTAACAGGGCATTAGACAGGCTCCTGTCTAACGTTATGCTTTAGCCAAGATGGCCTTGCTGAGACTTCACAGAAGTCAGTTTTATCAGAGGAAATAACTGAAAGACAGAGCGATCAATATATAGTGTATAAAAGTTTAGAAGAGCAATTATTACCTGCTGTGGCTTTATTTGGTGGTGTTATTGTTGTTTATTCTTTGTTTAAATGGGAAGTTTCAAAGTAAGACCTATTTAATAGTCATTTACTTATTTGCTATTTTTCTGCTGCTTGATCTTAGCTCAAGACCTGTCTTTTAGTTATTTCTTTTAGCAGTTTGATCAGCAATGTTTGCACGTACATAAACATTTGTTTTGTCTCCTTTCATTTGGCAAATTTCAGTCAATCGGATGGTGAAAGATTTTTCTCCCCCAATGTCAATAAAAAAAAGAATTCAGTGCTATTTGTGTTCATACGTCTATTAGGCTTGGTACGTAGTAGCATTACAATAGTTTGGGTGCCAGATGCCGTTCAGAGCCACGAGCACGAGCACATTTTGCCACCACCGGGTGCGAGTTCCGATGACTCCAGTGGTCGCTACGTGCCACGAGAGGGAGCGCTGGGCTCGCTTTTGGGAGCAGCACGATGGCTTTGACGGGAATACGGCTGATAGGACACGGCCTGTAAGAGGAACGGGGCCCTCTTACACACGCAGCTCCTCCGGCCGAACCGACCTTGGTGCGGATGTTCTCTGTCTCCCCCTCCAACCAACCCCCTTTCGGATGACCTTAGCCCAGAATGTCACGAAGCAAAGCAATGCAAACACCGTTTCCAGTAGTTTTAGCACCATTTGGATACAGTCCCTCCTCGTAAAGGCCGCTTCGTTTTTTTTCCTCCCCCAGGATTTCTTTTTCAGCCCGTATTAGCTCAGCCCACACTCGCCCCCCATTCAGGGGACCACGGGAAAGGAGGTGTGTGGGGGAAAGGAATGAGCAGAGCATGGCAATAAAGCGGTAGGTCTATTGCCCCCCGAGTACAGAACCTCCAAATTATGTCATCAGTGGAAGAAAACGGCTCAGAAGAATTAAAAACGTATTTTAAAGATAAAAAAAATATTACTGTGACTAAGGCCAGCATCAAAATTACAGAATCTCCATATACATCCCTCTCTTCCTCCTATAAGATAAAGCTCTACTCTAAATATCTAGAAATTATGGTCAGTATGGCTAATTCTTAGTGCTGATTCTTTTGCACACAAGTAGTAATTATCACGCCAGCCTTTCTCAGTCCAATCACACGGTTTTTCTAAAGAGCAGCGTTTAGAGTGTTCTCCTGTCACTTGTTCTGGAGGATGGCTCTCCTTGCACTGAGTAACCAGGTTTCTGGGCAGCAAACAGAACTGGGCACAAGGATCACTACTCCTCTCCCCACTAGCTATGGCAGTAATTTCCCCCTCCTTTCCCCAAATGGCACAAATCTAAAGCTGTAAAAACCATTCTGCAATCATGGAAAAAAAAAAAGAGTAATCATTCTGCAATCTCGGAAAAAGGCTCCTTGGAAAAACAAAAACGGTGCCCATGAAACAACTATATTTCCGTACGGCATTGCTGCTGTAAGATGGGTTTTTTGGTCTGCATTTCCTGGGTGGTGATGCATCCTGCACCTTAGCTGAGCACACAGGACCACTCTGCTGCTCTCCTTTACTTCACTTTGATCTCGAGTGATCCCTATCTGAGCAGAAAAAAATAAACCAAAGCCATCTAGCATGCTCTGGATTCCTCTGAAAGCCCAAAAGAATATATATATATATATATATTTTTTTGTCATAGAGACAGTTTTAAATAAGACTGCTAACTACTGAAGCTCTTAACAAAAACAGACAAAGGTTTCTTGTCAATATGAGCAACTAACTCCTCCAAAAGGCTAGTGCCCATATTGCTACTGTTAGTGTCTGGACACTTGAGGACACTTTTGTTTGGTTTTAAGTCAGATGCTAAGTTCTAGACACTATCTTTTTTTTTTTTTTAAAGTGTCCTTATGTTACATGTGAGGGAAATTGAGGAGAAACATGAGATATCAGTGGGAAAACTATACAAGGTCCAGGAAACAAATTAACCTCTCCTCTATCCTATTCTAGTATTTTCCTACAGGGCTTGTATTTGCACTAATTAATTGCCCTCCTGCCCCTTCTGCAAGTGTTTACAGCACTGTGGGTCCAGCTGGGAAACAGTACCAAAAACTAACGTCTGTGTTTTCATTGTACCTACAAGTAATGGACTTCATACACTTCATGAATGTGCAGTGACTTCTCTGTGGTTAAGATACTTGTATTTTCTCATGGGAAAAAAAAAATCTTGAGTGAAGACCATCAGCTGCAATCAAAATACAAAATAGCACATAGTAATAAATTTTGTTACCTGTATTTTATGCATATCACATATATAGGTTAACATTGCCTGAAGACAGGGAAGAAATTCAGTATAGAAATCCCCGTAAGATCTCTATCATCCTTTAAAAGCTGCAGCCAAATTAAAAACAGCAAATAGTAACAAGAATATTACGGTATCACAATGTTCCACAGGGCTTATTCTCAACTGGATTAAAAATCTAAGTCACTCATGTGTTACCTGGTCACCAGCATGTTAAAAGCATACGCCTGACTCTTTAGTATCTGATTATGGGCCCGTTGTGCCTACTTTGAACTTATGAAACTATTTTGGTGCAAAACCTCCTATAGTGACCAACTTGCTTCTGAGGTGCTCCCTTACTAGCTTCCCTGAGTGACTCCTACTTCTCGTATGGCTTGGTTTGAAGGGCAGCTTTGCACATCTTACCACACTGCCTCCCACACTTGGGAAACTTTGAGTTTCTCTCTCCTCCGAGCCCCGCTCACTTGCTCTCCTTAAATCAAAGGTTTCCAGCCCTTGTACTTTCTCCTTAAAAGGCAGCTACGCCGAAACACTCTAACTCCTCTTTTCTAAACACCATCTACTTTCCCTGTGTTGTCCTGAAGGTGCAGCGACCAAAACGGCACACACGACTGAAAATGTGGCAACAGCCGAGGGGATCCCATTTTCGTTCTCAATCCCCTTCCTGATGATGCCCAAGGTCACGCTGCGTCACGCTGACCGTTTGGGGCAGTTTGCCAAGTTTCAGTGTTTTATAACTGAAAAACACCCCCGGCTGCTGCAGGGCGCTCCGCCACGTGCCACAGGCCTCCTGTTAAAGCCTGAGCATGTCAGTAATCCATCCAGAAGAAATAATATCCTGACCAACTCACTGCAACTTACCTAGCTGTTTCACAGCCGTTATTAGGACGTTGCTGAGAAGCAAAATTACTCCCACGTATAAATCACTGATCAGGTGCCAACGTTACTCAGTCTTTACTTCTTCACTCAGTCTTTAAATATTTTTGCTCCTTGTCCAGATTGTGATTTTCAGCCACATTAAATAGCTGAGCAGGATGGTACCTTATCATGCAATTATCTGCCAGCGATCAAAGTAAAACAAACTACAGTTTTGTTACATGACTGTGTGCAGTTGGCTCAGCTGCACGTGGATCCAAGTAAAATCCATGGGGCCTGTTTAGTTCTTTTTTATTGCTTTTTTATTACTATTTTCTATGGCACCGGTAGAACTTAACTAGCTGTACAGAAATGGCCACGGGCTCAAGGCAGAGTCTGAACTAGGGTATTTTAAATAGCCACCTACCTTTGACATTTGGCTGTGATATCAATCTGCAGTTTTATCTTATCACAATATTATTGTGTCACTTAACAGGGCAGCAGCCCTTCACCCAATCCAAAAAGTAACAGTAATTCTCGACATCTTCTTTTAAGGATACATTGCAACAGCAAATTATGTCTTGATTTCTACCTTGCTTAGCCTATGTAGGGAACCTCTCGTTTTTCCCAACATTTGAATTCATCTATCACTTACCATTACCTCTTGTAGAAAGCAGTGCTGAGTTTGGATAACTTGTTTGTTGTTGTTGTTTTAAAAACATTTCTATGAACATATATTTTGAAAAAGTTCCTTGCATTTATTGTTCAGTTTAAAATGCAGCTTGAGAAGTAATGTATTTAGAGTGTGTATCCTCTATCTGCTACCACTCTGAGAACCTGCAAACTATTTTGGAAAGGCCTATGAATTCAAGATTAGTCTGCTTAGTATCTGTATTTGCTAAATTTCTTGGCTAAATATATGCAACTCAGCAAGTCTGAAGCATCTGCTTATGTCAACCTCCCCAAAAATCCTGGTTATCCTTTTTGTAAGAGTGATATGCACAACAACAAAACTAACAAAAATGCAAAGCGTAAATGTATTTTTATTTCAAGTCATAATGATTTTTATTTTCTGTTATTGTGGATAAAACAAAGTTTTCATGGATTTTTAAAGCTATAAGACTTCATTAACATCCTACAAAAAGGCACATCAGAAAATCATTGGAAAAAACTCATGTACAACTGACAGTCTTGGAGAAATCAGCAAAACCAGAAAAACTAACTTTACTCTTTTTAAAAAAGATAAAGCTCATATTTTACAAGTGAAAACAATTTATATCTGCAACAAGTTTCATGTTAGAATTTCTGCTTATTGCCGTCCTCAGACCATGACTTACCTTTTGCAAGGTGTTTTAACCAAATTCATGTTATTGTTCTCATTCTATAATAATGGATTAAAATGTAAGGTCACAAACGATCATATTATATAATCTAAAGATTCCTTCTAATTTAAGGCTATAAAAATGCACAAATTATATTGGCAATTCCTGGTAGTATTAATATTCAGCATAAAATGATAATATGCAGATGCTTCAGTACATTTAATTGGCTATGACAACGTTATACACAATACTTTTTCTGTAGTAAAAAAGTCCAAAATCATAAGTAATTTTCAAAATATGTGGTGTTTCTTAACAGAAAGCCCCTTTGTATATTCCAGCACCAGCAAGTTTGTTA
The DNA here is from genome assembly GCA_013389825.1 of Crypturellus undulatus. Classification (NCBI taxonomy): domain Eukaryota; kingdom Metazoa; phylum Chordata; class Aves; order Tinamiformes; family Tinamidae; genus Crypturellus; species Crypturellus undulatus. The sequence goes on from VWPW01015258.1 coordinate 70,610, forward strand.
TTAACCTGCTACCACATTTGATTTGTCTTCAGCACTTCTTCAATGTGTTTAAACACACTCGCATCTTCAATGGTTGGTGTTATCTGAAAAGGAATGCACAGAAGCATGTCATAGTAGTTTGTTACCCCTCCAACAGTAATGAAACGGAACGCAGTCCAGTGAATCTTCTAATTCTAGCTTTCAAAAGCTCAGCTGAGAACACGGTATTTGGAAACCTCCTGTACATGAGGATCTTTTAGGTGAGATACAGTACACTATGCTACCTAACATCACAGAGCTCTTGAAGACTGGTCTAGAGTATCGACAAGATGATGTTGAGTGCATGTGCATCTGATTCAGCAAGACGCACACCTACAGCTTGCGCTGTACGGCTTTACACATCTCCAACTTACGCTGTACGGCTTCCCACTGACGAGGGCCGAGAGAGCCGAGCGCGGGATCTTGCCAGAACGTGTTTTTGGTAAGTGCTGCACAAACACTCCCTTCTGGAACGCTGCTACCGGACCAATGTTTTTTCGGACTTGCTCGACAATCTCTTCCAAAATCTTCTTCTCTCCTGTCTGTACACCTAATGAAGAATTTCAAATGCTTTAACCTTTCCCTGATCTTATAGAAGTTTTAGTGACACATCAGCAGCAACGAGCTCTCACCTTCCCTCAGCACACACAGTGCAAACGGGACGTGTCCTTTCAAGGCATCCTCCTTGCCTACGACGGCACAGTCGGCCACCGCATGATGGAAGAGAATACACTGAGGGAGAGAATAAAAAAACACAATTAAATGGAACCAATAATAATTTATACATTTCAGTGAAAAGCTTCGACAGATATGCACATTAAAAAGATCTTACATTTTAAGAGCAAAAATGGCTTAGTCAGTAAAGTTGAGGATTCTAGTTACATTACATCTTCTGCTTTCCACCCATAATGGTAATACCACATTGTGGTAATACCACATCCACACTTTCATCAATAGTTGCAGACCAAACTGTACCCAACATATACTTCTCTGTGAATGAACTCTGTCATCTTACAATATTTACAATGACCTAAAGCAACAAAGCCAAAAGTTAAAATGGATCCTACTTTCCCTAGGAATAGTGTATTGCAGAAACAAACCCTTAGGTTTCTCATGTTAGTGACAAAGATCCAATAAATCCAGTAACTAATGCTTTGGTCAGTTGGCTGCCATTAAGCACAGTCATTACTTAATGTGCAATGAAAAAAAGTGGTCTGGTAAGGGTTTAAAATTATCATATTTTATAAGGCAAGGCCAAAAAGAACAGTGCTGAAACAGCAGCAGACATTTGAAAGTGGCTTATAAATAAAAAAAAATGACATTTATGGAATTTGTGTTGTGCACAAGGATAGACTTAAAGCCTTCTACTGCAGCAGCAAATGGAAACCTCAGTACCCAGAAGTGCTAAATCCATCAATTTCTAATATTTGATTTCAGACAAACAAGAAGTAATCATTTGTTGCGTTTTTATTTATTTTTTTTTCAACAAGAGTTGAGATAAACATGGTCACCATATATATCCGGACAAAACAGAGATGGGCAGATCAGCACAGCCTGAGGTAACACCGTGGCCAACATTCATGGATTGGAAAAGTAAACAGTAACTTGCACCACTGTGAGATGGAGCCCCAGTGATACTAATGGTACCTTAGTCAAAGAAACAGGAATATAATGAAGGTGAAATTTTTAGTCAAAACGTTACGGAAAACATGTTAAGTTTGTAGCTATAATGCAAATGCAGGTACTGTACTGCCTCAACACGGTGACTGCCACTTAATCAAAGGCAATTCAGTGAGCCTCTAATTCTGTATTTACTGATCATCTGAAGAGCTATTTGGGTTCTTGTTAATGCTTTCTCATTTAACTAGCAATTTGCTGTGTACATTTTACCAACACTCTGGTTTGTTTAGCTTTTCTTTCAAAACGAGAACAGAAAAGTTCCTATAATATTTAGTTTTTTCCTGGGGAAAGCCCTACCTGTTACTGGGTAACCATAATTTTTTTCTATTCTTTATTTTTTTCAACTCTTCTAGTTTTTAGAAAAAATCCAGTGTCACTAAAACATACTAATTAGCATAAATAATATAAAGTAAAAATGACCGACAAATTAGCTTGTGATTTAGGTTAAATGACACACAGGTTAAATTAAGAGTTTTTAAAAGTGCATTCTTCCCTTGTTACTTGCTCCCCACATATCTTCCTAAATTCACTGAAGAAGCAATTGATCTCTCATCAGGGAAATCCAAAAGTGGCAATCCCAGCAGTTTTGGAGAGCAAAAAAGGATATGGAATTCAGACATTATTAAGAACTTCACTACTTTCAACTTTTCCACTTGCATGGAGATTACATTAACGATTTGGAGTTTAACAGCCAGATTTTTTCTCATTTTTTTTGTTGTTCAGTTAGCACTACTTGTGCAATACGAATGAGACAAAACAGTTCTTCAGAAGCTGAGAAAAAAAGTCTTTCAAAAATACACCTTAAAACTATGCTTTAAAAATCAAAGTTCCTCTACTTAAGCCATTGCAGGTACAATTTCTTGACACAGCGAGCCTCAGTAGACTGCCTACCTTATCATAATGTATTCCCAAGTATGCAAGACATGAGAGCAGTGGAAATATTCCTGTAAACCCACCATTCTGCCTTTAGCTGCATCTTCCTCTGTCAAATCATGCCTGCTTGATAAAGCTTCTGGTATGAATGCTCATTGTTAATTAAGATCAAGTTCTCAAAGGACCCTGGCAGAAGGAATAACGGTACAAATGCAATCAAGAAAAGCAGAAAGAAGCTTTTTGTGAGATTTTTTTGGTCTTTGTGAACTCAGCTTTCTTTATTCATTTTTCACTTTTCTAGTTGACTTTCACGCAACGCTCACCTCTTCAATTGCACCCGCCGAAATTCTGTGTCCTGCAACATTGATCACATCATCAGCTCGAGACAGGACATACAAATAGCCATCTTCATCCATATAACCTGCATCCATAGTATCGTAGTATCCCTAAAAATAATGTAACCAAAAAAATAAATTAAGAACTACTACTAGGATCATCAATCATTGTGGTAAACCAACTGATCATCTCAAATGAAGCTGGTTGGTCCCTGTAAAACAGACTTAATATTTTTCACCATTTTTATGTCACCAGTTTATGTCATAAACCCCCTTTGCAGAGGGTTTTATAGTCTAAAACAGAAGACAACATATGAAGCTGGATTTCTTCCACTCTATTTACTTTGATCCCTGAGACCTTGAGAAATGTTGCCTGAATCTACACAAGAAGAATGGAGAAGTTACAGTGCAATGGCAGTTATTGAATACAGATATTTTCATTTGTTGGAGCTGGACATATATCAACATCATCACACAAAAATAATAATAATTTGCCTTATCAATTTACTCATGTGCTTGTATTCCTGGACTAAAGCTTCCATTTTGGATATTCAAACAATAAAAGGGCATCTATTCTGCATGAAAAGGTGCAAGTTAGTCCCTGAATAGTTTATCTGAAAAGGAAACATACTTAACTCAGTAAGGGTCCTCCTATGTATTTACACACACCAGAGAACAGTATTTATTTTGGTCTGACATTAAGTTAGGATAACTGCATGTCAGCAGAAGTAGTCAGCAGAAGCTATGTTAGTCTAAGGTTGTGTTAAGGCATATAGGTTTTATTAAAACAAATAACATAGTTATACAAAACAAATTTAGGTTTAAAAGCTTCAAGTTTACTTCAGTTCCACATCTGAAAAAAGCCTAATTATCTAAAAGGTGAACATATGTATGAGGAAAGGACTGAAAAGTTTTTACATCTCTAAGAAATCATATATCAAGGAACTCATATTAAATCTCCCATTTAAATAAGATATGCTAATATTTTATGTTAATTAATTGAGATTTACTATCCTTCAGGGTCACAGAATTACTATAAGTTTATATAATTCATTCTATAATTCTTACTGGAAATTTTTGGAAATACAACTTCTGGAATGTTTCTGGATTTTCCCAGAGACCGGAAAATGCTCCAGGAGGCAGAGGCAACCTTCAAATAAAAGGAACAGAATGAAATTAGAAACACATTAGAAACAGATATAACAATGCAGTTGACTGTCTACATCCATACTTTATATTCAGATAAAATTAGTGACTAGGAAGCCAGAGAACAGTTTGGTTCAATAATGTGTGGCTAACAGATCAAGATCACGATATATTTCTTATGATCACATGTGATCTCACATATCTCTGAATGGCATTCAGTCAATAACTTTAATATAAAATAGGTTCTCCTACCTTTAACAATAGTGTTTGATCTTACAAATAGAGAAGATATGCCATAACTATCTTACCACCATTCAGCTTTCAACATTTGTAAGAACAAGCATCTGTCAGAAAAGTGTGCATATGTGCTATGATACAGATATTTTCATGATTAGATAGCTCCTTCTCTAACAAACAGACCTCTATATGCATGTGTATATCCACACATCTATACGTATACCTACCCAGGCACACAGACATACAGTTACTGTAAACAGACACAACTCAAATGCCTTCAGTCACAAGAATCTGCACAGGAAAGCAAGTCTTTAGCCGCTGTGTGTTATTTTTTACCCTGACAATGTCCCTATATTTACTGGATATTTATGACTATATGCAAAGGGCAGTACTGCCAGCAGGTAAACCCCCTGTGCAGTGCAGCAACTCGTTACAAGGCTCCTGTGATGTTCAAGTCACAAGAACCACCATTACCAGTGCAGTGATATGCACTTACCAATATTGCAATCATAAAAAGAAGGGGGGAAAAAAATCAAGTTTGACCTAAATACAGTACCAGCAGTAAAAAGCTACGCTGAAAATCCCACGTCATCCAGCAAGGATGCAAACCCATGACCGCTCCATGGCTAACCCAGCTCCAAGGGAGCACAGGGCTATAACGGGGCTTCTTCTCCTGAGGGTGTTGGCTCCGCACGCACTATGGGTCGCATCCCCCAGACGGTTAGGGTCCCCCGCAGCCCCCAGGCCGAGCGCTGGCCCCAGCCGGGCTGGCTGCGGGGAGAGGCGCTGCCTACGGCCACCCCAGGGACCCGCTGGTGCGGCCCGGGACTGCCGACTTCAGCAGGCACCACACGAATGTGGGAAGAACACATGGATACCTGTTGTTTCGATGTGCAGGGCATAAAACAAACAAAGAAAAAAAAACCCTTCTGTTCCGATTCAAGAGAAATGCCAGAAAATAGCAGCTAACTATGGTTGTTGCCTGGTTGCTAATTGCACAGCAATTCGTAAGTTACAGGCATTGCAGGTTCTGCACTTTCAATTTATTTAATGGTCTAAAACCACCTCATGATGAGAGTGACAGGAGAACTCATGCGGACAAAGCCCTTCATAATTTCACTAAAGCTCTGCAACGGTCTGAAGTATTTCTAGGCGTTGTGCTAACAACCAGTGCAATCAATACAATTAATAAAGCTGGAATTCAGCTTGCTGTAATATTATTAAATATAGTGAAGTTTTGCCAAAATATCAGTATTGCAATGTCTAGAGACAAAAAAAAGAAACACATCCAGCGTCCTGCCCCCTCATTCCAAGGTTGGAAACATTTAGGAAAAAAAAAAGGGAGAAAAAGAAAGCTAGGTAAACTCTGTAAATAAAGATATAGCTTATTTGGGTTCATCTAGCAGTAATATGTATTTTAGCACCTCAAGTAACTTCAATTTGTCAGTCTTTCTAGGTTAGCTAACTCTCTCTGGAGCTGAGACAGAGTTTCCCTTGCTTTTACTGTCTAGAAGCACTGCCCTTGCTCCCCTCCTCCTCTTCCTCCAGCTAAGGGAAGAAGCACAAACAAAAGGTTTGCTCTCCCTTGTGTGTTTATCCCAAAATAAAATACCCAAATATTGCTTCATCAAATCCTACAACACCAATTTTCTTCAGTTAGATGCTAAGGTATTATGGTCTAATGAGAAAGAGTACATCTTTTTCTTTCCATTTTCCTATCTTTAAGCTATTTTGATTAGCATTTATTTGTACTGAGCATCTTAATGAGTTCATATTCCTGGCTTCAAGCCACTATTCTCTGTAACAAGCTCTGTAACAAACAAAATACAAACTGAATTTTTTATATACATATAAGCAATATTAAATGTCTTTTTACTGAACATCTAGCTATTTGCTCTGTAAATACTATGTAAGGATTTCAACACAATATTGCAAGCAGTAAAACCGGGAATGGGGGCCTTACTTGTGAGCATCATCTCCCCCACTAAAGAATATCAGTTTTATGATATTTGCCCTTAAGGACCCTGACAAACTCATATCTGCCAAGTTAAGATCTAAAAATATTTTTATAGGCTATACATTTATAATGACTAATTCTTTATAAAACCACATCAAAAATATTTTAAAAATATTTTACACTCTTACAGTACCTGTATCAGCCATTGCACGATTCTGCTCTGCAGAGCCTGTCATACAGTCCATATTCTTAAAATCAATTTAAACAACATTTAAGTTTCCCTTCCAACTTACAAAGGCATTTCAGAATTACAGTATGATATAATCACAGTGTTATATTCCTTCTGAATATGGAACTGAAGTATTTATGTGATTCTGTGCAATTGAGATTGGTGGAAATCATTTGTCAATCCTATTCCAAAANATAAAACCAAAAAAATATTTTACACTCTTACAGCATTCTGTATCAGCCATTGCATGATTCTGCTCTGCAGAGCCTGTCATACAGTCCATATTCTTAAAATCAATTTAAACAACATTTAAGTTTCCCTTCCAACTTACAAAGGCATTTCAGAATCACAATATGATATAATCACAGTGTTATATTCCTTCTGAATATGGAACTGAAGTATTTATGTGATTCTGTGCAATTGAGATTGGTGGAAATCATTTGTCAATCCTATTCCAAAACACTCCATTATTAGGGCACAAGATTAACTACACAAACACTAGAGAAAACAGTAATATGGGAGTCTGGAGAGACTCTAGAGAGGAATTTACTGGTAGATACTGCCCTCTGGTTAGAATGAATATATGGCAAATGTAGTCCCCTTGCTGTTGTGGATGTATATACAGAACAGGGTCAGCTAACCAGGCAGTGTTTGCAACAGTTTCATGAAATAAACATAATAGGTTGCAACCTCTATAGTGTGCATGAGCAAAACTGAGTTTCCTGCTGCACTGGAATTTAAACAGGATTTAATCTTTGCTAATATTCCTTAGGAGAACAGATGATTTTGAATACTCTGCTCACTAACCATGATCACACACACAAACCTGCACACACACATTTACATGTGTGCTTTAATTAGGGGCAGATGAAGGCAAGCGAAAGCGAGTCACTAAATCAGACTGCACTTCTAAATGGAAAATGGAGGTCATTGCCGCTATGATTTTCTCTTCATAATAAATTCACAGTTAATTATCCTTCATGTCAAAGATTGTAGCTCAAAAGAAGAGGAAATTTAGAAATAAGCAGATTAATTTTAGGTCACCCTCATGAACTCTAGCAGCCTTCATTTTCCTTCAACTTTTCATCATAAACCTTTTGACACTATTTTTTTACTTTATCGTGAGACACTTGTGAGGTCAAACATATTATGGGACTGCCTAGGTAAATTAGCTTGTGCAAGAGTTTTTGTCAGTGTCAACTCATTCCAGAGGGCAGTGATGAGGGATACATGAGAAGAGCAGGGATCAGGGGGTGCGTGAATACAGAAAAGACTATCTTGGGGGGCAAGGGGCTGGAATAGGTAGGTGTAAAAACTGCTTCCCTAAATGCTTTGGCTCCTGCAGGATAAAAAAGAAAGTTTAAAACTGCATTGCCTGTATAGATATTTCAAACTCTATACTTGCAAGCACCACAGGCCTCAAAGAGCCCCAACTGTCTTTATCAGGAGTTAGACTGGGCTAAAAATAACCCAGAGCAACGTGAGATCGCTCTGGCACAGCTTGTATCGCAGGCAGCCGGTGGCCACTCTCCTCTCAAGGAAACGCTGCAGCCCTCTCAAGCACACTGCAGACAAAGCAAACACCTGGGTGGGTTTTGTTGGTCTTTCTTTTTCCCTGAAGAGATGCATCACATTCTGCTGCTAAGTGCATAGGCAGTAACAAGTGAAACCTATTCTGACAACCCACTTCATTCACGATGCCCGAAGAGGACCTTGGGGTAAGAAATAAACACTGTTAGTAACAAAGATCGTCCTAACTGTTTTTAAGGGGTCTGTACATGTACAAGAAGGATAAAGAATCTGCTGAAGAAATAAGGAGAGCAAAGCTTTCTTCGCTCGAGGGCGTTATGAAAACTTGGTCCCATCAACAAACAAAAAAAATTTCACAGTTAAAGAGTGCCTGAGCCGAGTAGTGTGTAAGATAGAAAATCTGATGGCTTAATCTAACACCCACAGACTTTTATGACCAAAAACCAGCTAAAAAGTGTCACAAAATTGCCCCTAACCAGAATTAAACTTGAAACAAAATGAACTATGAACTATAATAAACTAAATAAACTTCTGTTCAGCAAGCCACAGATTCAAATGTCGAAACTGTTAAAGAATTCACAATTTGCCTCCTTTGCTTTCTTTGTCAGCGAAGCTGTAGAATAATTTTTAAGACGCCTCCTGTCTCAAAAATTTAAGCTAAAAGAATACCAGAAGGAAAAAAAGGTGAGGGGAGGGAAACAGTTGACCTACCTCAAAATTGATTCCATGTTGACTACTACAAGGACAGTTTAGTTTCTTATTCTCTCCCTACTATTTCAGAACCTATGGTACAATAAATGCTGAAACAATAAAATAATGGTGTGCTTGATCTATTACTCTTCCTAAATTATCTAATGTAAAAAACTGGAAAATTCCCCCACTTTTCCCCTTCAAACTTTTTTGGCTGCAGCAAAAAGATGAAACAAAAATTAATACATAAACACATTTGGAATCCCTTAAGACAAAGAAATGCTTAAAAAAGGGACATATTAGTGAAGATAAATTCTGACTTTGAGCTTGATGACAACCACTACACGGATCTCCTGATGTGGCAGTAACTACTACTTACAGACACGTAAATATACAAGCAGTACGGCACAGAAATGTAAGCGCATGTCTATCAGCATTACTTGTTATATATAATTCAGTTCATCTGGCAGAGAGCTACTAAGGATGGGATCAATCTCACCGAACTTTCAGGCAGTTAACGTTAGCATCTTGTTTTAGATACCTAACCCCCTACAGACAATAGAGAGATATAAACATGTCCTGAAGCTGGTTTATCCCATCCTTGTTGAATCACTAAGCCAGTTTGGATCGATTTTCCTTCAAAACACCTTTCTCTCCCCACTGATTACAAGCCTAAGTTTCATTACAGCAACAGTTAAGCAGCCAAGAGGCAGGCGCTTCAAAGGCTATCCCTCCATTCTGACCTAGATTACAGCTACTGCAAACCACAGTCTTTTAAAGACTGCAGCAATTTGAATTACACCCACAGCAGAATTAAAGCACGATCTTACAGGTGCCACAGGAAAGCTATGAGTGCAGACGGGTGTGTTTGCTCCGGGAAGAGCAGGTAACACGTGTGCACTCACGCACATGCCTGGGCATCCTGGTGGCTCAGCTTTAGATGCTCAGGATCAGGCAGAGCAGAGGCTTTACCCTCCGTGGACAGGCACACATCTGGGTCACCCAGGGCAGTAACTTACTGTGACACTGCCTTAATCTCCACAGTAGTCCAATTACACGAGACCAGTAATGCAGGTGAGCAAATAACCTCCAGCTCTCGGCAACTCAGAGCCCCAAGTGAGCACTACGCAGCTGGACTGCCCCTGTCTGCTAAGTGCATTTCTCCAGCGCCTGATGTCACGAGCTCCTGATCTCCTACCTCCCATGGCTCTGTCCTTAGCTAAGCTGACTTTGAACAACTGATCAAAATCAGTGCATCTATGCCAATGTTTTGTCTTTTAACAAAATTTAATTTCACTAAAGGTTAATGCTCATCTTTCAGTACATTACCTTTCACTCATCTACACTAGGAATGATGTATCTGAGCTACATTTAGTCTCTCAAATTTTACCAAAACAAGTTGATTAATGTATTTCTTTGGGGACCTGTATTTGCTGGCAGTCAGCATGTGTTCAGAGCTTAAGCATTTTCTAAGATTGAAAACATAGGAGATTACAGCTAATGTGTAACTCTCAACGTAGGGATCTGGTTGAAAAAAAAAATCACCTAATATCCGGTGAAACATCTGGAATACACGGGCAGGAATAGACTGGCATAAGCTATGGGTAACAGCTGTCTATCAACTTTTATAGAAGTAATGAAAGGCTCTAGAAAAGAGTGGAAGCAAGATAAGAAAAGATGCAATTAATGTTCAGATTACAGAGGCTCTTTTATCTAAGAAAAGGTGCTAAGAAATGCATACTTTCAAGAATACTAAAGCTTGTGTACCTCATCTGACAAGAGTTTGGTAAATTCTTTTAAAGATCAGTTACAGGATTTACAGCAGAGCATTTTTTTCTTTTCTTGGAGGCAGGGGGACTTTTTCTTCAATGTATTTTGTCCAAGTATTGCTACACTTGAACAGTGACACACAGAAACATCTTACTGTTTTTGCATGCATTCTCCCTACATCACTGGGGATTAGGAGCCAAAGAAAGAGCAGGCAGCATCAAGTCCCCAAGCTAAAGCATGTGAATCTTCACTGCTATACCGCTTCTCCACACTGAAATATTCAATGGTGAAGAAAATGATCTGATACGATGCTCATCAATCACAATAAGTGTTTTTTTTTTTTTTTCCCAACAGCTGGGAGTTAAGAAAATGGTAAATTATGCTGTAGTTCTGGGGGGGAAAACAATCAGTCCATAGGCTTTTTCCTACACAAATGCCATTTGGATTTTTCCAAGATTAAGGGACATAAGTTCTGATCATTTGACACTAGTAAGAGACAGCTACGCTATTCGTCTCTCATTGCTTCCATTACTCTTATATAGATAAATTTTGGTTAAAAGGTAGTTAAACCATCTATAAAGCTTTTATTAACCACAAGATAGTTTGCTTACTTTACCACAATATTTCCTAAAGTTTTCGCCTTCACTGGTTCCTTCTTTTCATTCAGAATCATCACTGCAAAAAAAGCAATAAAGGAAGAATCTATAAGTAGCATATTTTTAGATGGAGGACCACATTTTACCCAATGGATACACACTTAACCCATCTTTAAGAACTGTAATACACCAAGCAACAAAATGAATTAAAAGCTTTTGGGGTACCCAACTGGATAGACTCATGACCCTATTAATATTCAGACCTAAGTACAATAAGCCTTTAATTTATAACACATATGCTTTGGAAGCAGAAATAGCACAAAAACAGACTGGGAAATAAAGAATTAATATTAAAAAAAAATCTTCACACTGCAAAATGTGATCTTCCAAGTAACAAAGGACTTTCATATACATGACAAATATGACAAAAAGTAACACAAATAAGAACTTAAAGCTAAGATCCCTGGGAGCTGACCTAATTAATGTAAAAAATATTATTAGCAGTAAATAAATGTGCCTGTTCATCAAAAGCCCTCATTAGACCAAGAAAGACGTTCCCTAGCTGAGCACAGTTATTCTAGTCTAGCACAAAGAGTAACTTGGGAATTACCCAGAGCCGCAGAGCAGGGTAAAGCCAGAGCAGAGTGTGGAATCCAGACGTGACCATCACCTTTAGTGAAATGATCATATCTTGATATGGAATATGTAAATTTTTTATTAAAAAAACACCGAAACAGCCTCTTCAATGAAGTCATCAAGGGCATAGGGAAGGAATCATAGAACAGTTACGCTACTCTTAAATACAGTTAGCACCTCGGACTATGATAAATGCAGTTAAGCAAGAGCAAAATAACTACACTATGGAAAAATAGGGAGGGAACAAAGCAGGTTGATATGGATTTAACAATATATTTTTTAAAATTTGTCAAAGCAAAGAAAGCAATGCTCAGCTGGACCTAAATTACTACAAATAATCTCACATATTGTTTTAAATTAAGTTTCAAGGGCAGTGGTGAAAAGAGACAGACTTCTGACTAATGTCCTACTAGAAAACTTATGAGCAGAATCATGTCCTATTCAGCTCAATAAATGGGCAATTTCTCTTTGGGACTGAAGCGACTCCTTCTGACAGAAGGGCAGTTTTTAAGTAACAGAGGAACTGGCTCAGATACAGCTGAGTCCACAGACCCATTTTTAGAATTCAGCCATTTGGATGGAGTAACTTGGATAGGAAATGTAAGTCAAAAGGAGAAATGGGAGCTCAGAAAACAATTCTGTGAAAAATAGCAAGTATGGTAAGAATGAACCCAATTACAATCTGTGAACACAATTTTTTTCTTACATCTCTATAGCTAACCTAAGAATATGACATTAAGTTAGATAAGCAGAATTTTGATACTGAACACAGGCTGAAACAAACCCACTCACATTTAGCTTTCAACAGCTTTCTCCTCCCCTATTTTTTCCTATTTTTCTCATAATGCTGAACAGATTATTGGAACTATTTTTGAAAGGTAGCAACTCTAGCATTTGTTCTTGAGTGCTGTATTTCAATGCACAAAAATTGAGGGAAGGTGGGTATTACTGCTATTCTGAATTACTGAAAACTGACTTAAATCCACAATACACAGGAATTGCTACAGTTTGTGAATGACATATTGTAATTACCTGGAAAAGGTCTAACTAGCTCAGAGGGAAAGTACAATATATCTCACTTTATGCAACAGAGCTAGAAATTAACATGGTATCTGGATTCACACTTAATCACAATTTACATCATGGCTAAATACTGCTTTTATAATATGCATTAAAAAATTCATTAAAGATATCAGTTTACTTCAGCAATATTATGACAGCAAATAATCTGGATATGTTATACATGATTTTGTTTAAAATATTTTTCTTACATATATGATGCAGTCACATTCTTCCACTTTTTCCTATTTAATACAATTTAAAACAATTCTGGACAAGCATCATCCTTTTGGTGCATTTTTTAACCTACTGCTCATCTTCATTCAGTAACTGTAAGTGCTAAAGTCCAGAGCTGTTGAAAATGATATTTTCTTTAAAGTTCATTTCTACTCATATCCATTAGAAGAAAAGCTAGCTAGGTTCTTTCTGCCAAAGGATGTGACAACTCTTCTTGAAGATGGTTTAACCTTTGAAAAAATGCAATTAGTTTCTGGACCTCAAGTAACTCTTTAAATTTCTATTGAAACCAGAATTCCCAGGTATGAAAATATTTTAGAGTTCTTAATCCTCTGACTGCACTCTCTGCATTCAAAAGCCTTCCAGACAACGAGAGCTTTCACTTTTCAGGTTCATAGCCTACCATTTCTCCCAGCTAGAAATTAAAATGCTTTACAAGGGCTGAAAGATCACATGCTTAACAGCTCTTTTGAGCTGCTATGAGTTCATGTTCCTAAACATAAAGGCAAAATGGCTTTGATTTTAAAAAAGGAATGGAATGTGAGATGGGTTCAAACAGAAGGTTTTATCCTTGCCAGGTTGCCTTTTAGCTCACTTGACATATTTCTGAAGACACAAATTGTTTTTAGTAAGAATTCTCTTTATGAACTTCAGGATACTTCTTATATAAATACGTAGCGTCAAAAGAAAATCTAAACAGTATGTCTCTGAAACTTAGAAGTATACAACTACCTTGCCAAAACCACAACTATTTCAGCTCTGAAAATACAGCTATGACAAAACACACTAAAAGTGCAAGTTATTGCAATTATGTGTCTGGTTATGACTCTCTCTGCTGTTGATGATTGTTTTTTAACATTTTTCTTCCCAATTTGCCAACATACAATTTTACTGCTGTTTCTCATTTAACATTACATGTGTGTAATTGTAGATAAGGCCTTCAAACACTGTGTTTTTTCATATCTGTTATATACACTATAGAACTAATTGCTAGCTCTTTAACGTAATAAAGATAACAGTAGCTGATCAATCATTCTGAGTTTAATTCTGTTTTTCTTAAGCATAGTCATACCTCACAATGCACAAAAAAGGCAGCGCTTCCTGTTACAGGAAGGAGGAAAATTGGTTAATAAGACTATAATGTACTTTCCCCACAAGGTATACAAATTAAAAAGTGCTTACTCAAGAATATAAGTAATTTCCTTTCCAAAAGCACATTTAACACAGCCTTACCGTTGTATCCTGGGACCGGTTTTCCTGCCTGCCCGGGTGGAGGCGATGTAGAATTCCCCAAACCAACGCAGGAAGCAGTAATTGCGGAGCCAGTCTCTGGTAAGAAAGAGAACACAAACGTGCCAGGTAAGACTGTTCTTAGTGTCGGTCAGGATTTATTGGTGCTAAGTTCTGCTCTACTACAGCACATCAAAAGAAAATCCCCAGACAAGCAATGAAAGAGTCAGAATTTAGGAGCTTTGTATGTATTATCTAATGAATATAAGTTCACCACAGAAACCTGAGCTCTGCACAGAACTGCTTTTGACAGTCCATTTGACAGTAAACACAGAAAAATAAAAACATTCTGCATTATAGCTGGTGCTTTACTCTGCTATAGGCAAGACGTTATGCCAGGCCAGTAAGATTCCTGCCTGCATCAAAACCATGACACAAATACTGGGTACAAGAGATGTATTTAATGGGCTATTTCATAAGTCAATATCCTCGGGACAAACAAATTCCAGAAAAAAAAATCCATTATTGCATTATTGATTGGTTACCTTGTAATATAAGGTGCTATCAAAATACTAGGTGTTCTGCTTTGCAGCTGAGAAGTTTGATCCATTCACAGTTTTGAAAGGCAGATACATGCCAAATCTCCACTATAATGCTGGTGAGGAAGGGTAGTGCCTCAAAGTTGACTTTAAATAAAACAGACAAGTCAGGAATAATTTTCTTATAATTCTAGAGGTCCCAGTGAGCATAGGCAGGTCAGACTTAAATTTTTAGTGCTGACAAAATAAATTCAAAGGCACAACTCTAAGGAATAGGAAGAAAACTATCACAAGCACAGAACAGCTGTTTTTATCTCCCTCACCAACCAGAAATTAAAGCAAAATGCTAAGCTTTATTAACCACCACAGTTTAGAGATACTTCCTTTTATTTTTTTTCATTTTTTCCCCCCTTTTTTCTTTTTTTTTTTTTTTTTTTTTTTTTTTGGAAGGGGCCTCTAGAGATCACCTAGTCCAACCCCCCTGCTCCAGACAAATGTCTCCCGACTTTTGAAGCTTTGAACCTTCTGAACCTCTCTCTGACTGAGAGGAAGACGTCCTCTGGTCTAACAACTAAACTGGAGACCTGCTGTAAGGAGCCTCTGCTCCCTCCACGGAGCCCACGGGAGGCAAGTAGGGCTGGGAGCCCCACCGGCATCAGAGACCCACTTCAGAACTGCTGGATGAGACACAGAATCACAGGATGGTTGAGGTTGGAAGGGGCCTCTAGAGATCACCTAGTCCAACCCCCCTGCTCCAGCAGGGACACCCAGAGCACGGGGCACCGGGTGGCATCCAGGCGGGTTTGGAAGGAACCTCCTTCAACGTCCGCCCATCCAGGTCAGTGCCGAGACCCACCCACGTGCTCCAAGTCATCCTGAACACCAACAGGAACAGCTGCTGCCATTGCCAAAGGAAAATTCTGCAAAACAATGATTCTGTCAGAAAAATGGGTAAGGAGCCCGATCTGCTACTAAGATCACGTATGATTTGGAATTTGATGAAAATTCCTTATCGTAGAGGTCTCAAAGTTAAAAAAAAAAAAAAAAAAAAAAAAAAAAAAAAAAAAAACAAAAAAAGCTGGAAGACGGGGGGCNCAAGCTGGGAGACGTGGTGTCAGGATTGTGTCATCTCTGAAAATTAATTTGGACTCACTGGCTATTTAATACTCTGAATAAATAAATAAATAAACAAAAAGAGACATCCCTATACAGATGAGTCTGTATTTGTTCCTCTTTTTTGGATAATAGCAAATAAGACTGAACAAAAGACCATTTATTCTAAACCACAACCACAAATCCTAAAATCGGTGATCAGGTCTTTATAATTGCAGCTATTTATTCTGCTGTCTTCTCAGTGACCAGTGGATTTATGTTATTTTCGCATTCATCCAGTACTCTCTCTAATCACTAGGTTGTAGGTTCAACTCCTAGGGGTCAGTCAGGTTTCTCATACATGTGAAAAAAAATCTGTTTTGTCAGTTCTTGGACTGGTTATTAATTGAGAGACAGAAGCTTAATCCCAGACATATGCTCTAGGTATTTTAGGTTAACAGCTCCTGAACTCCCGAATGCTAAAGATTCCCTTACACGGCAAGGGAAGCAAGGAGTACTGTCAAAGGGTAGCACATATCTGTGCTGTACTATTCTTAGGTAATTAACATTCACCATCCAAACAAGATGCTGGACTGAAATATTAATTACCCAAATGTATCAGAAAGAAATAACCCCTTTCCACGATAACACTTTTTAATCAAGAAAGAGAAAATCCTGACCTGGAAGTAAAATTCAACTCAAAATCCTGCTCAAAAAGAAATCTTGAAATTGCTGTTCAAGAGATGATAGTAAAAACAACAGTGATGAGACTGTACAAGTACTACATGGGCCTTTTTATCTTTCCAAGAGATAGAGCAGATTAAGATGGGAGTATTTGATTTGAGTCAAGTTTGGTATCTTTACAATTCAAGTCAGGATCTATATGCTGGTTGCAAGACTCAAGTTTGAAAGCAAAAGCAGCAAGAGTTTGAAAAGGGGTATCACTTATCAAACGGACGTTGTAACCCACCTACTCCTTTCATCAGGTTTCTGCAGGAACAAACAAACAGATATCCCTTTCACTTGCATGATGTGGTCTGGACGGGTTCCCAGTGCTGAAGTCTTAAAGAACTTGCATATTTTTACCATAACATATAGAACAGTAGATTTGTCTCAGTCCCTTCTACAGATATTTAAGGAGCAAACCTTGCACAGCCTGTGCAGGGGATTAGCTCACCTGCTGCCTTTGGAAAGCTTTCTGGGACAACTGGACGAGAAAAATGATTTGCTTCTCATTAACATCTTGTAATGTGACAATGAAATGGCTACTTAGAAAAGCAATGTTTCTCACTGACATAGCAATGTTTCACAATTAGTCCAATAAGTACATTCAACATCCACTTTGACTTATAATGGAATAATATCTTTGATATTTACCTTTGAGTAAAATGAACAGCACTTATACTGAGGCTTGAAAGTCTAAGCTTGTGAGAGACCATTTTCAATATCAGAGTTGTTAAAGTGTCCCGAGTCTCTCCTTATGTTATGCTACTGCTTTCTAAATAGGGGTTAATAAAAAAAAAAAATCAGCCTAAAATTTCAAAGATGTGATTTTGTTTTATACTACTCTGCATGCAAACAAAATAAATTTTAAGCAGCTTCAATCTTATTGAGCTATACTGCACAGTTAACAGTTTGAGACAAGCCTGTTAGTGCATTTGTACCTCTGAAAGCAATTCCTATGTTAGAGAAAGTACTGCTAATTCAGAAGCAGAGACAACACTTGCTTAGCAGTATACAGATGTCTATAAAAGTTTGTGTCAAATTTTATTTATCAGAATAACTACATCTGCCAATCTGCCCAACTTTTAAATGTGTGCTCTGCCATGTAATGCAGAGTGTACAGACAGTACAGTAAGCTATGTGACCCTAATCTTCAAGTTTATCCCCTTCAATATTCAAATTTAATTCTAAAATAAATGTTTTTGAAAAAAAAAATTCAAAACTTCACAGATGAACAGTACCCTGTACCACTCACATTCCTGGTGCATTACAATGCTGGTGTATTACAATTTCTATTGTTTTGCCTTATGTCCCTCAAAATGAGATGTGCCCTGGCATACTGCTGCAACTTTAAACTTGTTCCAACAGAAGCTGCACAAGGAAAAAGAAATTCTGTATTCTGAGCGATAATGCTACATTTAGCTGGGTTACTTCAAATTTATTAGGATGCAAAGGGGATAGATGGCATGTCTCCGCTTGAAGCATATAAAAGAGGTAGGGTGTTGCTCTGCAGCAGGAGAGGAAGAGGAGAAGAATGAACAACTGTCATACATTAACACAGTATGCAGTATATATATGCAGTAAAATACAAACCATTAAATCCCACTGTAGCAGTGCCACTTTGCACCATTCTCCTATCAAAGCTGCCAATTTTGGTCAAGGGAAATTAAAGGCATTGCAGGAGACAGCACAGACAAAATGGGAAGGAGGGTCTTTAGGGGAGGGAGAAAGGCTTAATCAGCACCCGATAACGCATCCCCCTGCACAGCACGAATGAAGCTCTGAGCAGGCTCTGTGCACATGCACGGGCACAGAGGGATCATTTTAATTCTGGAGGAGACAATGGAGCAAGGAATGCGAGGAAAGGGCACACGTTTTCCCAGGAAGGCAACAACTATTTGCACATCCAGGAACAGAAAACTGCAGTATGAGATGAATTCTAAAATTCAAAAACTCCATCCTAGCAAGTCATACTGCTTCCTTATAATGAAGCCAAGTCTATAAATCACAGAAACAGACATCACAGAAAAAAAACTGAATAATTGGGTCCAAATAATCAAGGCACAGGAATGTACTGGTACTTCATTTCCCTCATCCTTCAACTTACAGCTTTGCAGTACAAAGAAGTCACGTTTCCAAGCAGTTCTTTATCATCAGAAACAGAGCAAGTCTGCCTAGATGGTGCGGGCTGGACACCTAATTACCTCTGTAATTTTGTGCTCATCTGTCTTTGGAAAACTCTAGCATAGCCACACCTCCAGCAAGGATTCAAAGACATCCACTGCGTAATTGTGTAATTTTGTCATGATGTTTTCTTCTCCCTTCGAGGAGATTGACACTCTCTGCACAGCTCCAAGTTGACACATGAGACATGATGAAGTGCTAATGCGTGGAAATATCAACTACACCTGGCTAGTGCAGAGTAATTAACTACAAATAGCCTGATCCTAACAATTCATCAACACTACAACAAGGAAGTGACATCTGGAGACTATTATCTCTGCACATTAAAGGAAACAGAAGGGAAGAGGTTGGATGATCCCGACAGAATATGATGTGTGATGCTGGGCTGACAATTGAAAGTTTGCCAAATAAAAACAAAAAACACAGTACAGCTACACCACCCCTGTTAGTACATGTTGATATGTAGTGATTTTTGCCTTTTTAGGGCAAAGGCTACTGAAAATCATTTTTCAAATATTGTATCAAGAAATTCCCATGCATTTTACTTATTACATCTTTATTTTGCTTCGACCTGTCATTAAATGAAATAAGATTTACCAGAAGAGCTCACATTTACTGAAATTCCAATCTTTTTCTATCATATTTAGCACATATGTACGTTAGCACTGTAGCACAGAAGAATAACAGAGAAATGAGAGAAGGCATGAGAAGACACAGTGACTGAAGAATCTGCAGTACTGCAACTTTTTAAGGACCCTCTGATTCAGTTTTACCAACTGTCAGAAAGCAAGTGTGAATTTAAATCCAATTCACACATTAGGCACAATTAGATTAGATTAAAGACAACCTGTCAAGTTAAATTGTAAAAACCTTTGCGGGCCGACAGTGAAACCTTGAAACCTCTGTCATATATCATTTTGGTTTTCATTTCAGCTCCTGTTTCGGAGGAATCAGTTAGATATAGTGGTAAAGTTCATGAACAGTGATGGTAATTATCATTTATTTTTCTTCCACCTGTCTATATTCTTAATTTATCCCTCTTTCATATTAAAACATTAAAAACATTAAGTACTTAAGACTCTGAAATCAGATACCACAGAAAATAGCCAAACGCGACAAGTATTGGACAGCCATATTGATTTTCATTATTCATCATATGAAGAAGGCCGTTCTTGCAATTAAAATGCACAATTGGAAGCTATTGTTTCATAGTTGACTCAATCTGATTAAAGTGCAGATCTGTGCAGGCCGCTGCCAAAAAGGGAGAGCCTCATTACCCCTCTACACCTTGGCCCTGAATTCCCATCTTTCTTTTTCTCAGCATAAAGATGCCCATGTTTTTACATGGAATTGCATGCAATTGCCAGAAAACTCCATTTAATTCTTTCACCCAGGTTAGCTTTTGGCCCAATTACTCCCCTGATTTTGCTTTCCCTGCCGCCCATGGATACTAGGACAGGCCCCAGGGAGGAAGAGATGGAGGGTGAACACTCAGCAGTGATCTGCGCGCAGATAAGCTTTGACAGGTCACCAAACTATTCATCCAATTACACACTGTCAGTCTCAGTATGTTTCACTTTTAAAAAGGGAAGAGTGTCACAAGTATTTTCTCCTATATGCAGTTTGTCCATTGAGTCTAACTCATGGTTCAAGATATCACTTTACAATTTAAACATCAAGCATGACACAGCTACACATTTAGAGGCTTTTATACACCAGGACACTTTTCTGATACATACCTTCAGTGACAGTTAGCTTTCTCAAAGCTCACCTGTGTTTTTGTAATGATTTAACTTTATTTCAGATTCTAACCTGCAGGTGTATCAATGAAAACCACCCACTCACCCCAGCTGAGACACAATTTTCACAATATAAAATGCTCCTATTTCTAAAATGGAACATCACACTATATTCAGCAAAATGTATTCTTTAATATTAATAACCAGCAAAATGTATTGTTTAATATTAACAACATAAATTTAGATTAATAAAAAAAACATAGGCAAGCATTCCCATATGGTGATGCACATGGACAGCACGGAGTATGCGCGCTGCAAATTCATTTGTATGGTCAACAAATTATCATAAGATTAATATTAACTTGACTGTGGAGTCATTAATGTAACAACAGCTGCATAAAGCTATCCAGAAGCACAGTATTTATCTCTTTTCTTCTGAATGTACAGGATCACTGGAAAACCATGGGATAAGCTACAGATATTAGAAAATATGAAGCTTGTTTCTCAAAATAAAATCCATTTTGTATACAAAGTAATGTTAAAGTACTTGGAAATTCTCTCTTTGTGCACCTTTCACTTGTAAACCTTTTACTTGTTGTGTAATAGCTCTATTGCAAAATTAAGTCTATTGATTAAATAAATAAATAAATACAATTTAAATCAAACACAACAAATAAAGATTACCCTAAAGCTCCCTTTCACAATCCTATCCAAATACAGAAGCTATTTGCAAACTGTGCTGTGTTTGTGGTATTAACGCATCCATGCACTCCAGGTCTCTGAAGATTTTAAAGCACATCCAAATAAGATCTTCAGAATAAATGAATGAACTGTAACTGTAATAAAGCTCTAATCAGTTTATTTAAAGGGTAGTGGACTCCAACAAATATTAAAATCAAAGGAAATTAGTTTAGTCATTATTAAGGGAGGCTAGTCATATAGCAGAGGTTTATGCATTCAGGCTCCTTTGCCTCCAACTGGTAATCTATAATGTACATTCTGTAAATTGCCTATAGCAAGATGACAACCAAGATAATCAGAGAGGAGAAGGGAATGCTTTTTGGTTGTATTTTGAAGATTTCAGACGGCATATTTAAAGATGCATGAAGTTGGGCAGTGCACTGAATTACAATATATTTTCAAGCTGCAAACGCATTCCAGATTCTTATTTTCTTCCTACCGTAACATCATAACTGACATACAATGAAATAGTAAGACACAAATTGAGATTATAAAAAGTCATTACACAACTCATTGGTAACCACTTACTGTTTAACCATTTGGGGGAATTGTTTTATATTGTGTGCAGAGTAATATAGCCAAGATGGAAAAGACAGATAAGATTACGGCTGAACAATTCAAATAAAATGTATCTGAATCAGGATTTAACATTTTAGAAACTCCTGTTCTCTGTATCTACTGTCACTGGGCAGCCTTAAATCTTGCAGGAGATTATTGCTTGCATGCACTACACAGCACATATATAGCACTGGCCCTCCTGTTCTCAAATCATCAGTAAAACCATCTATTTTACACTAATGAGCACTTTATTCTCCGAGCTACAAAAAAGGCAGTTGCCACGCAACAAGAACGAGATCAGCAACCTGTAACATTTTCGCACACATCCCGAGCGGAGCTGCTGTCACAGCTTCCCTCCCTCGCCCTGCTGAGGCTGCACTACTTGTGCTGGACATGCCAGGTCGGAAAGGGGTCTCCCCTTCTTCTTCCCTCGCCACACAGTAAACAGCTCACAGACGGGCTCCATAGCTTCAGGTTGCTTTACATTTCTTTTGTTTTCAATCATCAAAACTGCATAAATGAAAATTTAAAAAGGAGAAAACCACTTATAATACTTCATTCATATTAATGAACGTCCCTTGGCTGCATGTGGAAAGAAAAATCAGAAGTGATTAAGATTAATAAGCACTGAGAAGCTGAAGCCAAATGGGAGCACAAAAGCTTAATGCATGCTTTCCATCAATCCTAGGTTAGAAAACAACGGCGTAAATGAGACAGGATGGCTACAGTACAGTTGATACTGAATTTGTATCAACACAGATGAGGTGTTTACCAGAATGTGGAAAAAAGGACAGAATAGCCAGGAGGAAGAGAGAATCTTCCCTTAAGCTTAAGAAACACCAGGGTTTTCTTTCAAGCTGTAATCATTTCCAAAAATAAAAGTAATTCATCATTTTTTTCCAAGCCACAACACTTCCATCATGGAACCAGTGGGATCTTTACGGTATGGAGCATTTCCCCAAATGCACAGGAGAACTAGTAGCCCTGTGAAATGCGCATCGGATATCACCCTGAAGAAATAGACATTTTTGGAGGAGAAAGTACATGGCATGCCTGGTGGGATGATTAAATGGGGCAGACACTGAACAGCACTGAAGAACATAAACTTATGCTTTAATGACTCATTTCAACTAGAAAAAGCTTGTGGTGTATATATATAACCCAAACATACATTTTTAGATGTCCATCAAACAATCAGGCATTATATAATGATAAACAGGAAATTTCTGTAAAAAAGCATTTCTCAGCTAAGCACATGCAGCCTGAATTTCTGGATAACAATCCCTTATGCATGGAGGCAGGCCTGAGAAATCCCAAGAAAATCTGATTTGGAAGATGAGTACAGACAATTATGAACCTGAAAGACTACAGAGGGCAACACCATCAGGGAAGCAAAGTGGCCTATTTCCGAATCACATATAATGGAGATGCTAAACTTTGCTAGTGAAAACACTGATCCAGATTTCTAACGTTCTGTGCACCAGGATTACATCAAAATCAAAGGCCTTATTCTAAGTACTGATGGTCTCCAATTCTTAACTCTTTTGCTACCTCCCTGGCAGCAGCATGCTCCGCGTTGGGCTTTCGAAGGGTACAGTTTTATGACCGTTCCGAATAAATCCTCATTTAGGAAAATTCCCTAGATTTAATAGTCTATTCACCAGCCCATACAAAGGCCCAGAATATTTCATATCAGAGTGAGGCTTATGAAAGTCTAATTCTGCAAGTGCAGCACACTTCTGGGATGTACATATGGATTTAGGTCCTCTGTGATGAAGAGGGATGGGTTTCCCCACTCCCCCCCCACATCCGAGCAGTTAACATGACTGAAACACAGGGAAAGCGAGGCACCAACTGCTCCGTTCAAGAGACTGTTTGGCTCCTGCAAAATAACTTAGCTCAAATAATGTGGCTCTATATTTGAAGGGGCAGAAAGAAAGTTTCAAATTCCATTCAAAATCATAGTATGTCGCTCCCTGAGGCTACATTAATCTGCTGTTAAAACAAAAATTGCCATCTCCCAACCTCAAGAGCAAACACCACCACCATAAGGCACCAGGAAAGAGCTCTCTGACTTGGACACAGGCTGACCAGACAGACAGGGTGCACAGCACGTGCAAGACTCGCTCTTCCTTTCTCTGAAGCAACCGGTAGGAGACAACCACGCACTACTGAAAGGTCAATCTCTGCCTGTGGCCTCTATAAGAAAACATCTCTGTATCTGTTTCTGCCTCTCTGTCCTCCAGTGACAAGCAAAACACGATTTGAAGTCCGTGTTCAGTCTTGAAAGTGAATAAATGCAGTACAAACACATGATACCAATGACTTGCCACCAAAGTTCAGACCAGCCTGATTTCAAACATCAAACTTTGGCTAAAACAATCTTCATGTCCACATGCTTAACAGAGACAGTGGGGTCCCCTAGGCAGAGATACGCTAGTGACCACTCCTCTCCTCCTCCTCTACATCTCTTCTAGCTCTTCCATCCCAGTTCCCTGATTCCAGAAAGGCATTTCTGCAACTTTATATACACATATATACACATATAGACAGATATATACACTAATATACACACACACACAGCACATATATATGTCCCAACACACACATACATGTGCTGTGTGTGTGTGGACATATATACATATACATATATATATATATGTATCTCCATGAACTGATTCTCTGATCATGACCTAGCTACCCTTGGGTGAGTTTACACCCTCTACTGTCTCTTGCTCTGCAAATTTCACCATGTTAAGGAACGCCTGGATTAAGAACGCACATGCTGCAGCGTTTTGACGGGGGCGAACGCAGAAGAGGAGCGGAGAGTAAAACACGGAACGCAAGCGCAGGACGGGGTGGGAGACGAAGCCGCCGCTGACGAGGCCGTCACGGAACGAGCCGCCCTGCGGCGCAGACCTCCCACGACGAAGCCGCTCGAGCTTGCGCATGGAAACCGTCTTCCTGGCGGCTCCCGAGAAGATTTTGCACAACGTTGCCAGGACAACGCAAGGGAAACGGAGCGCCGCGGAGCAGATCTCGCTGCGTGGAGAGCGCAGTAATAAACTCTTCCCCATAGAGGGCTGTGCTAGGAAGGAGCCCACTGAAAGGTATTACAGGGATTCTGCCTAACTGAGAGTCACATCTTCTGCCCTGCGTTCTCTGAAACGAGTCTTTTGTTTCCACAGTCCTCATAATCTACTGGTATATCCAGGACTCCAATGTGGAACTACCATTCAGCATTACGCCAAAAACGTGCTAATAAAAATAGCCCCAAAATAGCATTTGCATGTTCATGGATAAGACACAGATAAGGAGAAAAAAGAAAAGTTTTAAAGTGGCAGAGTAAATGAATCCTGCTGCAAAGCTGCAGGAATTCCTAGCAGGGAATTTCATCACATGGTGACAGAGTACACAAGATCTTATTATACTCTGTGCACTATAACCACTTTTTTAGCAGCTGTAACTCAACAACCAGAATGTGATTTTTCATCCTAATACCTATTGCAGACAGAGATTCGCTACTGAAAAGACAGTTTGTTTCCATACGCTCAGGAAAGGTGCACAATCTGCTTGTAGCTCTGTCCCGAATAAAGGAATAAAGGAATACAGTTATTAGCCCCAACTGAAGTTACACTCTCACAAGATCCACAACTTAGATTCCTATAGCATAAAGAGGACACAACCACAAAAAATGTACAGAAAAACGTATTTTGACCAGTATTTTCTGTACTTCATATTTTATTCACTGAATTTTCAATTTCAGATTTTTCACCTGAATTTTCCTATACATCTTGAAAGAGATTTTCAAAACGTTTCTCTTTAAAAATATCAAGAGAAAAAAAAAAACATTGTTTCTTATATTTAATATGAAGAAACGGAAGTGTTATTTGTTAAATTTTTCAAAATTGTCAGAAAAGGTGTGGGGGAGTTTCATTCTATTTCTCTGTAGAAAAAAATCCTGAGTAGATAACGTAATTGCAGAGGAGGATGTTTAACACAAGCTTTCAGAGCCTTCATGCTTCAATCACCCCTTCACACCCCCACTGCTATAACAACTTTTTTTTCCTCTAAAATCTAAAGCTAGATCCAAAAGAGGGTAACCTGAACTCACATTTCCTGGTGTACTGGGGCCACTTCAAAGGATTTGACACAGCTGGTATGACCTGAACGTCGCTCAGGTTATTTCAAATATACTTGGCAGTGTGCCCTATAACATGTTTAGCTGGAACACTTAAAACAGAACTACATTATCATTCCCTTAACACATACCTATGCACAAAGACACAGAACAAGGTTCAAAACGTGCTTTTCTGTTTCCCTCCAGACAAAATATCAGAAAACATATGTAAGTATGACAAGAAAGTTTATCTGTGAGCCAGAAAAGCTCTGCTTTCTAACACTGAATTTGCAGTAGCCTCCTGGATGGCTTGGGGCAGATATTTCTCTTCCTCAATTTAATATCTGCAAGGCTGGAATAACACTTCACTTACTTCACAAGGGTATCAAAAGAATTAAATTCACTGTGTTTGCACAACCACTTTGAAGATGAAAATTGCTATTTTAAGCCTAAGTGCCATTTTCTTATAAATATGTAAAAACTGAACACCTGCAGAAAACCAAAACAAGATTATTCCCTGCCTGTGCATACATGTGAACAAGACTTGAAAGTACCATTCCTTCATCTCCATGTTTCTGAAGAAGACAGCAGGTGCCTATCAGGCAGTCCTTATGTCCTCAACTTCTGCTTGGCACTTACTGATCCTGGGGCACACATTTTCACATCTTGCAAGACGTCCTTACTGTGTTTGTTACACAAATAAACAAAAACGCATTACTTATGAAGGAATATTGACAGGACCCAAAGTTGCAATCTACAAGGTTTTCTGGGTGTAATGGCTTTGAAGTCCCCTAACGAAAGCTTTCTACTGTTTCAGAGCACTGTTTCAATTCAGAGTGATCATAAACCTATCACAGACAAACAAGGAAAAAAAAATACCCCTACTTATATTTCTTTGTCCATACTCTTTCATTTTTAGAGTCAATATAAGGCAAAGGGACCTACAGCTTTGAGTATACCTTATGAATCCCGAAAAAGTGCTTTACATTTCCCTTTTCTCTTTTGCATCATCCTTTTTCGTTGCAGCCTTCCATTTCCCTTCACTCACACTCATTTCTGTCTGTAAATAATAACACAGCTCTACACAGCTCTTCTCTCCTCTCAGTAATATATAAGGCCACAGAAATTACCCCAGCAAATATTAATTACTCAGATACGCGATTTCCCTCCTCCATGTATTGTTTTAGTTTCAGCTGAAAGAGGTAATAACTAAGACATAATTATACAAGACCTACAGCATTCAGGTAACTTTAAAGGCCATCATTTCTTATTTTTACAAGGCTCCTGCTTTGGAAGGATACATGCAGTAGTCTCAGTAATCTGGGAACAAGGAACAGTTTACCAGACTATCTAAAGGTCAAAAATATGTATATGTAGAAGTAAATCATTTTCCTTGAATCTCGGACACAACAAAACACCAGTTTAGAACCTCAGATAAAATTTAATTACAATAAAATGCATTTCCTAAAATAGACTATTTTTGTTAGTTTGAATTAGAACTGGCTACAAAAATCACTTAAAGAGCTTATTAGCTCTACATGACATGTCACAAAATAACTCTCAGACTGTCTTGTTAGATGTGACTAACGGTCTTGTTTGTGCTTTCAGCTGTAATTTTTACTTTAGAAATAGATGAAAACCTTTTTCTTTCTGAGCCTCAGGCTCCTCTATTCTGTCATCATTCACTAACCATGAATATCTGTAATACGAAGTGACAAACGCAGTTATCTATTTTATAAGATATTCTACATTCAACACCTTATAGCTTTGACCTAGTACATGCCCTTTCTTGCCTCCATCTCCCACATTTATCTCCATAACGCTTCCTAGAGGCCAAAACAGCATAGTAGCAAATCCTACCTTGTCCATATTTATTCGTAACAAAGGAAAGTGAAAAGTGCATCTCTATTTCTCACAAGCTTCTAAAAATGAACTTCTACAAAGAAGGCCGGACTCTTCTTGGCAGTGGTGTGTGACCAACAAGAGGCAAGGTCCAAAACCTGCAACTTGAGGGGTTGAGATTGGAGTTTAGGAAAAACTCTTGGACTATGACAGTAATACAGCACTGGAACAGGTTACTCAAGGGGGTTGTGAAATCGTTAGAGGATTTCCAGACTCACCTACATAAAGTCTTCACTGACAACAGTCCTCCTTTCAGAGGGAGGTAGACTACAACATTTTTAGCACCATTTCTGTAATTCAACACCATCTATTTAACAACTGCTAAAATCAAAACAGAGCCAGCAGCTTCAGTGATTGTTTGAAGGGGTGGGAGCCGCCTCACTAATAAATTTTTGTAGAAAACCAAGGGAGACTAAGAGGGAAGAACAATTATCAGTGTTTGACTTTTCTCTTTTAGGATAGTGTTTTCTTTATTTTAGTTGTGTTATTTTAGCTTTCCACATTCTCTGTTTCTGGCTGAGGCTTTTTCTTCTGCTACTCCTGATCTCTAAATCAACCCTTTTGCATGCCTTTCTCTCACCAACTTTTCATCTATTTTAAAACACTTTAAAGGGATGTCATTCCTCCCTCCTGCAAATGTCAAACAGTGAAGGGAATGCACAATGAGTGTTATTGAGCTTGCAGGGTTTTCCACTGTAGCATTTACAAAAAAATTAAAGACTCAAATCCAGCCCTTGTAAATACATCAGAAGGGAAGTTTCTTCAGTTCCCTGATGAATAAAGATCCCAAAACATGAATTTTAACCTTACCAGATCATCATTCCCCTTACTCGATGGACAGTAGCTGTCATTACTATTAAATAACTTAAACCACATTTAAAAATACATCTGGAATCTGGAAGCCCTTAATAAATCTGGAAGCAATGATAAACTGCAAAAGGGCAGGAATGGAACAAGAGGATGTCTGCCTCCTAGCACCTCCATTTCATTTCAACAGATTTGGCTGCTATTTAAAAGTTAAAAGTTTTTTGTGTTTGCTTTTAAACTTTAAATGTGTATTATCTTATATTCTGCTAAAACAATCACTTCTTCCTCTCCTTTCTTCCTTCCCTCGTCCTCTTCATCACCTAAAATTCAGTCTCCCTGGTAGGGACTTTGATTCCAGCACTTTTTTTTTTTTTTTTTAACTCAAGACTGAACACCTTGCTTACATTCCATAATAGGCATTTCTATAATAATGACTCAGAAATAAAAATGGGTCATCATTCTAATCAAACAGTTTACCTCCCTTAACAATGCATTTGAAATGGCCATAGCTCATTATGTCCTGCTACAACCTAGCTTAAAAGTATGCCACAAATCAAGAATATAAAATATACTGCACCCAGAGCTGGGCTCTTGATCTTCTTTCAACAGTCTCTGAAAGCACAGTCTGAGTCCAGCTGCACACACATGCTTCTTTAACCCTGACTGACACTTGAGACTGGTCTGAATCAACACACTAACTATACATTTCTGTACATATCACTGAGATCTGTTCTTGCCTACTGACTTGGGGATCACAGAGAAGTGGACAAAATAAAGGTATGGTGTCTCATACATGTCAACTAATTAGCAGATGTAAGGAGATACATTCGATCAAACCTTAATACCAACTTCAGAGATACACATATATTGGCACTTTGCTTTCTCCATTGCAATCTAAGTAAGGCCTTGCCTAATTAAATGAACATCATGTTAAACCTACCACTACTACTACCTGCAGATTCGAGATAAAAGTCTGAAAACATTTCCTATTAACTCTCTTTCACAAACATATTTTAAAATACTCACCAGTCTGCCACCAGTGGTCTAAGACAGGCACCTTGAATACTTTTTTTGACCACTCTAGTGTGTCCACATCACAGTGCTCACCAGCTACAAATAACGTTCTGAACCTTTAAATGAAAATAGAAAAGTATACATCTTGATCTGAATCAGGAAAGGAAAACATCACGGAAAAATAAATTCAATAAACATTTGTGCTCTGTGTCCCAGATGAGATAGAGAGAAGAGGAGAAGAACTGGTACTTACCCATTCTACTGAGTAGCAGTTAAAATCTTAGCAATCCTGATTGAGGCTTCTTGAAACATCATGTAATAGAAGCTTTCTTTTGCCAGAAGTAAAGAATAGTTAAACAGCTTGTACAAAAGAACAGGAACAGTAGTTAAGCAAAGTGTTAGTATCAAATACCAAAGAAGGCATCAGAAAGAGATATCAGAGAAAAAAAAAGAACAATAAAGAAATAAACAAATAAGAAAACTTTTTATGGAAATGCCTGTAGTATAACTAGTTAAGAAGCTGTCAGTAACACTCCTTTAGACTGATGTTAGAATTTTTTCAAATCATTAGTTATCTTTTTTATAGATATTTGGAAATATGTGGACAACTAATGGGGACTAAAGTTTTTTCCTAAGTAGAACCAGGCTATACAAACACACACAAATGTATATACATATATGCACACATATATACACACACACACATATTTGTGTGCATATATACATGTATATACCCAATGCATAGTGTGCAATCTACAGAGAAAACCAAGCAAAAGCATACATACAGCAGCTGAAATTATTCAGAATATTTCATATTCTGAGAGATTTCTTGTAATCCTATTAGATAACGTTGATAGCAGAAAAACATTAAGCAACTATGGGTCCCTGATGACACCATTAGAATTCAGCTCATTTGACCAGATAATCTGCAGTCGATTTTGGCAGAAAAAGATGCACCTTCTGGCAATACTGACAGATGCGATGTGGATTTTTGTGCCATTAAATTACATAGTGCTCTTATAACTGGGTATTAAGCCCACATACAGTCTTTAACATCATCAACATACATTAGATGTTTGTCACACTTTATCACCCTTCATTAAGCACTGCAAATTCACTTTACACCCTGTTTAGGATAATAAGGTCTTTTACACCAACTGCAGCATTCTTACATATTATCTAAATTACTTAATATCTAAATAGTATTTAGAATCCAGACCTTATTTTACATTACTGCATGCTGCTAAGGTTCTGATCTTCCTCACACTCGTGCAGTACTTTGTTCATATCTGCGGTATATTTTTTGCACTTCTAATTTTCTAAGGAGCAACTTAAACCCTGTTATACCACAGATAAATTCATGGATACTCATGACACAGGTCAGACATCCTCACCAAACAAGAAGGTACTTAGGAAAAGAAGGATTTACCATCCTGCCCACACGCCTCCAATAAAGAAAAAAAAAATCCTTTTCAAATAGAAACTGAGAAGTTTAAACTCTGATTCACTAAGCACAGATAAAAATAAACGACCAACTGTGCACAGATGCACCGCTGGATTGATATTCAATACTGTGTCATTACCTTTAGGATCTGTGTTATGATAGCATCGTTTCTCCGAGTAGCAAAGCCAGTATTCATCTCCCTATTACCAGAAAAAATATCTACTCTGAATTAGTTCTCTAGGCTTCTAAAGTGCTCAAAGACCAAGAGACAACTTGAGAGTAATTTACCTCTAAGACTCCGAATAGGCTCATTTTTATAGTATGTAAAGGCAGCAAAACAAAACGAAACCCAAGATCCTACAGCAACAACAAATAAGCTACAATACTTAGAACTTGTGAAGTTATTGTTTAAAAAGACAGTTATAGACACAGTGACGAACTTACTGCGATACAACTTGGAAGGGACAATCTTGCATGTCAGAAAAAGCAAATCAGGAATAAAAGTTTGAAACATTCTTATTTTCAAACATGTACATGTGTTTCTATTTAAGCAAGATTTTAAAGCAGAAAATCATCACTGGGAAAATAAAATTTAATAATAAGGGAAAATTAAGACATAAAATCTATTTTTGATTTTCATAGATAAGGACCTCTACTTTTAATAAAATCACAGTGGAAAACTGCACCTTCTTCCTAGAAAGACTGGCAGAGAAATCTGAAACACATCACAACAAGCCACATCAATGCCTATTTTTAACCAAGGGGGGCTACTCTGTCACCAAGAATAATGTGAATTCTGAATGCATAGTTAACATGCACATATGCCCCATCACTCCAGACCAGAGAACCTGCCTCTCTTGTGCAGCATCCCGAGGCTGTGCCCAGGCCTTTCTCTGCCAATCCCTCCCTATGCAGCATATGACACCCAGAAGACTGCACTGTCATTCTACCCCTGGAGGCAATTTAAAACCTCAAAGGACTGAGAGTAAAGGGAAGGTGATAAGGAAACACATAGTCAGGCTCCATGTCTGAAAAACTGTTTACCAGTAAAGAGTCTCCTTTCTTTCTTCTTTGAGTGATAATCCACAGAGAAACACTAAACCAAGTACTGCATCAACCCTCAAGGCTTCTTTGATGGCAGAATGTCCAATTAAGGAATGGAGCTCAAGTCACCCAGTAGCAAACTCTGGGATTAAAAATATTTCTCCCAAATATCTCCTTGTTACAACCTCAGCATGCTCTACCACAGCCACGTGCACCTCAGTAACATCACTCTGCACTGCAAGTCTTGACACAGCCCAGTAAGTCTGAAGGCAGCTGGACTGGACCTGTCCTTCAGCAGTGGACAGAACTGTGTTGACTTCCAAACAGCCAGAAACTTCTGGCTACAAAAAGCATTCTTAGACACTGAGGGCATGAAACACATTTTACTGCACAGACATGGCATTCGTAAAGACAACTGGAGTAATCTTCTCATGAAGATGAAATTTGGGAAATTATGATAGAAGACAGAGTGGTTAATCCACTGGCGCCAGAAGTTAATGACGGAAATGCACAGATCAGCGCATTCAGCTACAAACTTCCATGACTAAGGAAGCCTACAGGTCACCCTCTCTATGCCGAAGGCTGATCATTTGGAGATTGCCGACCTCTCACAGCGACACTGTCCAGGCCGAAAAATATACACTGAATATTTCCACTCGACTCTTCGCTGGATGTCTGCCTGTTCCCACCACCACACCAGGCAGCCTCTGACACTCTGAGGACTAGTGACCACTCACTATATAAGGGCAAGGCCAGAGAGAATGCACAGTGAAGTTACATCTCAAGGCAATATTAGTAAAATATGGAATAAACTATCATGAAGTACAGTAAGCCATGTGCCTTAACATTGAAAAACAGCTTTTTTCTTACTGCAGTGCTTGCCCTAGTGATCAAAAATTTGATGAGAGATACTGAAGATTCCTTTACTGATCTAGAATTAAAGGCAAAGAAACATTCACAAGGAACGGAAGCACATGAAAACTCCTAATAGTAAGGCAGGAAACTTGTCCTGGCTAAACATTATAACTTGAGAATGGTCTTATCTATGAAGCAGAAATAATGATGATAGAGGTTGCCATAATAATATCTTTGCCATAAACTTACTACAGATCTAACGTTATAAGCCAATTCGCTTACAAAAGATCTTGGGAAATGTTACCATGTTGAATATGAACATGCAGATAAAAACTTGACTGTCTTGGAAACCGGAACTCTAAAAGGTAAAAATAATTTTACCTCTGAAAGGTAAAAATAATTTCTGAAAGAATAACTAAGTAGGGGCTCCTAAAGCCCCTAGGAGCCCAGAACCTGTGGAAGTTCAGTATTGCATGTACGTGTCAGCTCAAGCACATAACAAACCACACCTCCAAATCATTGCCCAAAAGCAGAGTGTTCACATAGGTAATAAACTGAGCAACACTTTTTTTTGGATTAAACAAACATAAAATTATTTTGAATTCTGGAATGCACACGCCACTTTTCCTGATCAAGAAAAACTGTGTCTGCATCATGCGAGTTTCCAAAAGAACAATGAGGAAAGTTCACTTGTACTTCTTAATATAAATTGCAGATAAAGAATTCTTACTAATTCTTAATGCAGCTAGAGACTGTGGATATTAAATCTTGTAAAAATAGTCTTAAAAAAAAATCTTACACGTTTTAAATAATTTTCTTCCGTTGGTTTCTTTGCTTGTTCTCCTCCCTGAATTAATTTTACCCTAGTCAAGAGGATCCAAGCATTGGAGGGCTGTGTGACAAGCGAGGGGGGAACACATCAGCAGTGACAGATCACTCGCAGCTTGTGGGTAAAAGGGGGCTCCAAACAGGATCTCTGCTCAGGAGTCCAGCAGGAATGGCCAGAAATTATCTACAGCAATATAGAGCAGAAGGTAACTGCAAAAAATGTACTTCAGTCTTCCTTCTGACTTCTGACTCTCAGTCACATCTCTAGCAACGTCTGCAAGACATTAAAAATTACGTGACAAAGTATTTCTAGCAGTTTTGAATTTGCTACTTTGATTTTATGTCCTCCTATTCCTGGGTGATAGAAGTTTCTAATCCACTTCATACTTATTATTTCTGCACATATTTAATGTAGTCTCATATTTCTTTCTGGAGTAAGCACATTGATATGTATTACACGTATACACTATGCAATGCTACCCGTGCACTATAGTGACTGTGCTGCAGTCCTAAATTTCAATTCTAAGCTACTGGATAGATCTCAGACTGTGCAAAGCACAGTAATTTTACACAGATACATAAATTGCTGTCCTTTAAAATTGCACTTCAAATCAATTATTCAAAGGCTTCATAATCCTTAACATAGTTTGCAACAGCAGCTTCCAATCAATATGAATAAGCTGTAACAAGTACTGCAGCACGCTATGAACTGGGAGCCAATGTCTGCAGCAGGCCAGTGTGATTTTCACCTTCTCATTGAGATTGTAGTGTTTTTCTAGATGCTTCTCTCCTGAAAGCATTGCATCTGAGACATTGCAGAAATACCTGATCAGGAAAAGCTGTGTGACTAAGCTGCTAACTAAAAAATGGCAACAAATCTATACAGCGAACTCTGTTATGGAACAAGAACTGGTAAGTATTACTTGTACCTGAATTTAACCTGTTGTGGTCGAATATCATTCCTAACTCCTAGTTGTCAATCATTTAGAAAAGCAGACCCTAACCAGATCATAAAAATTAAGCCAATTAAATGATGAAGTGGGATTCCAAATATGAGAAGATTGTTGAGGAATGTAAGACTTACTGCACTATAACAGTTGGTTACAGTCAGTACACAGGGAACAGTCACTGGCCTTTGTTTTTTTTAAACCCACAGATTAAAAAGATTACGTATTTTATCTAAAACTGGCTCAAGCCAATCCAAGAACCACTCAAGACTGAATCACAGAATGGTTGATCTAGAGATCATCTAGTCCAACCCCCCTGCTCCAGCAGGGACGCCCAGAGCACAGGGTGGCATCCAGGCGGGTTTGGAAAATCTCCAGAGAAGGAGACTCCACAGCCTCTCTGGGCAGCCTGTGCCAGGGCTCTGGCACCCTCACAGGAAAGAAGTTCTTCCTCACATGGAGATGGAACTGCCTGTGTTTCAACTTGTACCCGTTACCCCTTGTCCTGTCACTGGCCACCACGGAGAAGGGTCTGGCCCCATCTTCCTTACAATTACCCCTCAGGTACTTGAACACGTTGATCAAATCTCCTCTCTAAACAGGCCCAGCTTGCTTAGTCTTTCCTCATACGATAGATACTCCAGTCCCTTAATCATCTTCGTGGTTCTCTGCTGGACCCTCTCTAGAAGCCCTCTTGTCCTGGGGAGCCCAGAACTGCCCCCAATACTCCAGGTGCGGCCTCACCAGAGCTGAGCAGAGGGGCAGGATCCCCGCCCTCGACCTGCTGGCAACGCTCCTCCTCATGCAGCCAGGATCCCATTGGCCTTCTTGGCCACGAGAGCACATTGCTGCCTCATGGTTAACCTGTTGTCAACCAGGACTCCCAAATCCCTCTCCATGGAGCTGCTTTCCAGCAGGTCAACCCCTAGGTCTGTTCTGGTGCCTGGGGTTATTCCTCCCCAGGTGCAGGACCCTGCACTTGTCCTTGTTGAACCTCATGAGGTTCCTCTCTGCCCAACTCTCCATCCTGTCCAGGTCTCTCTGAATGGCAGCGCAGCCCTCGGGAGTGTCAGCCACTCCTCCCAGTTTGGTGTCATCTGCAGACTTGCTGAGGGTGCACTCTGTGCCCTCATCCAAGTCACTGATGAACAAGTTGAAGAGTACCAGGTCCTGGTACTGAGTACCTGACTCTTGTGGGACACCACTGGGGGTCAAATGGGGTCAAATTCTGCACTATGGGGACTTTTGCACTAGATGTAGTCCAGAGATGTTGAGTACTAGGAAATGATTTAAGAGGCAAACATGGAGGAGGTCTTTAATTAGGCACTAAATAGGAATAATGAAATACCTTTTGATGCCTGCAGAATCTTCAGTTAGAGGATTCTTACTTATCTGGAATTATAATTTGGCCAGAAAACGAGGCAACTTACAGAGCAGGTACCATTTGTTAGCAAATTCTTCAGCAAATGAATACTCCTTACTGTGGACTAAGTAATTTTACTAATTGCCCACAAAATGCTGGGCAAAAATCATCACATTTTCTAGCGCCTGATACACCGAAGAATCACTTCCTTGTCACTAAACATCACAGAAAAGTAGTGCTTTACAGTCTCAAGAGGGCTTGCCTCCCATTTCAAGGAGGAGAAAGTATTGACAATAGCACTCAAAACAGACGAAAGAAAATACTGAAGAACTTGCAGAGAACACCCCAGGAATATGTCGTGCTTATTGATGAATAAAACTTTCCTGAGCAAATAAGAAAGTTATGACCTACTTAAGCTACATGGCTTTGCATCTTCTTCAGTTGTCTTTAACAACTGTGATAAAAAGAAGATCTTATGACTGAATACTGCCTACAGTCTGATACAGTCCTTGCTTCTGGTTGAGCAAATTATTCAAGCCCAAAATTCCAGATATGGTTCAAAAACACGTGGTTTTTTTTTCATTTTCTGAGTGCCTGCCATAAGATTCTGAAGATAGATTGGTAGAAATCACAAAACACTCACAGACACAGCCGAAGTCAGCAGGAGATGCATTTTGACCATATAAAGTGCTATATAACTCTAAGAACTCTGAAATACTGGTGCTTAAGTGGCTCAGAGTGGGTGTTCAAAATTAATAGAAGACTTTGACCTTAATCTCTCTGTGTCTCGGCTTTCCAGCTGTAAAATACGGATAATACCACTCTCTCATCTCTCAGAGGATTTGTGAGGATGAATTCAGTGATGTTTTTGAAGCATGCAGATAGTATAGTGATAAAGTCCTTAAAAACAGTACAAGATAGTGAATGGTTTTGTCTTCAGAGCACGATTTGAATAAACCGTGAGCAGTAACCAAGTTATAGGGTCAGAAACCGAACAACAGAGATGAACAAAACATTGACTAGCTGATCATTAAACAAGCATGGAAGATCCTGTGCACTCAGCGAAATGGGAGGTCACATGGAAAAACAGTACAAAATCATATAATCCAAACTATACTCCAGGGTATAGGCACGGTGGAGTAAAATTAAGGTCGAACAAGCAATCCAAACCCACTAAGAATTCCTAACTTTAGAGTCATAATCTTCTTAGGCTTGCACCTCCTCCAAACTATCAATGTTAAATTCACAAACAAACACAAATGCACCTCAGTAGTCAAGAATTTGCTTGTGTTCTCTATACAGCGGTGGGTTTAGCCCCAGACACTTGGCTATTCTTAGTTCATCCAGCCTGTTTCTGTAAGAAACTACTTGCAGTGTATCCTCAGTTCACCTTGTCAGAGAGTACTGCTTTCCCAAAGCTGCCTCCGGGTCCTGCTGACGGATTGCTCTAATTGCGGTCGGTGAAGTAAAGGCGGCAGCTACTTCATGCTCTGCTAGCACACGGAAATAGGCACCAGCATCTGGCGTTCCCACAGGCTTCCCCTACGGAGAGAGTAATTTAAAATGTCACAGGATAAAAATACTTCATAATTCCTTGACAGTTCAAGACAAGAACACGTTAACAGTAGCAGCAGCACAGCAACAGAAGTAATTTCAAGACTTAAGAGAAGCTTTTGTTACCTTGATTGTATTCACTTGTTATAGAAATAAATTCACAGGCTTTGGGCACAAACTCTCACATGAACACAGCACAGACTAACTGCTACTGGAAAGAACAGGATAAATGGAGAGGTATATGGAAACAGAGCCCCAAAGAGCTGCTACTGCACTGGTAGCAAAGGAGGCTATGTGTATTTTTACGTTGAAACACTGTAAAGCAGAATCCTACTGAACTGGGCTCTTTGTGACACAGTGGCTCTTCAGCTATCTACCTTGTGCACAAGCCTAGTATAGTGCCAGTTCTTTGTAATGTAGAGATTTCACAGAATCACACAGAAGGGTTGAGTTGGAAGGGACCTCTAGAGATCATCTAGTCCCACCCCCCTGCTCCAGCAGGGACACCCAGAGCACGGGGCACAGGGTGGCATCCAGGCGGGTTTGGAAGATCTCCAGAGAAGGAGACTCCACAGCCTCTCTGGGCAGCCTGTTCCAGCGCTCTGTCACCCTCACAGGAAAGAAGTTCTTCTCACATGGAGATGGAATTTCCTGTCTTTTAATTTATACCGATTATCCCTTGTCCTGTTGCTGGTCACCACTGAGAAGAGTTTGACCCCATCCTCCCGACAATCACCCCTCAGGTACTTGTACATTTTGATCAGATCCCCTCTCTGTCTTCACTTCTCTAGGCTAAACAGACCCAGTTCTGGAAAAAATCCCAGCTAGCTGCTTACAACAGGCTTTGTGGCACCCCTGTGCCACAACAGCACATACAGACTGGAGAGAAGTCAAAACCCTCTTCTGTTTTAATATGCTACCATGCCACTATTTCTTTAAAAACTAAACACTGCCTTGAGCTACAGGGAATATTCAAGGAGACTGTAAACAGAAGTAATTAGATGTGACACACCATCCAAAGGTAAGTAATAATAATAAAAAATAATCAAAAATAATCTTCTGCTATGCTGCAAATGTGAAAAGCAGGTGGCACAGGATGATATAATCACACTCTTATTGTATGTAATTACTGCAGTGAACAAACTGCTCCACATACGTTTATTTTTAGGCGATGCAGAGATGTTAAAGCAGAAGAGCTTTTGCTCTGCAGGTATTTCATAACCTTTTTGTTAGAAAGGCCACACTAGGAAGATGAACTTTGACAGAGCCTGCAGCCAAATGAGGAGAGACAGATGCTCTTCAAGGCACAAACACAACTTGTCAGCGCTTTATGCAAGAAGCCACAGAGAAAGTTTCACTACTGCAAATGTCAACATCTTCATAGCACTACACGAATCACAAAACACTTTTGTATCCCTGCCATCCTTTCGTAAATGCAAATTTGGAGCATGTCTTTCCTAAGAAGTCTCATTCACATTCATGTCTTTCATTACATTCAAAAGAATTGTAGACACAACTTACAATTCATAACTAGCAATCTTTATGTGTGCTGATAACTTTCAATAAACCGTAAGTACTTTGTCCTCTAACACAGGACAAGAATTGCAATATAATAAACAATACAATAGATAGATCTAAGTTCAGTGGGGAAAAAAAAGTATATAAATCTACATAATTCTTTTCCATTGGCAAGATACAAAAGGAAAAGGAGCATTAGAATAACCTGACAAATTTGCTAAATCAAATATTTTCATACCAATAATAAGGCACTAGCAAAACACTAAGTGATACAAAAACACGCAATAAAGTTTGTCTCCCCTCTTCAACAGCTAGCAAACAAGTTCTGTCCTCAGGCAAGGAAGATTATATATATAGCAGATTCACATAATAGATGATAAATAACACCACAAATTCATGTAACCAAACTGCATTGGACAGGAACTATTTCAATCCTTTTCTACTACTGAGTTCACTACACTGTGATATAAAGGCCAGAATTTTGCTTTAGAGGGCAGAAGGTATTTTTGCAATTAGATTTCTCAGCAGACCACCAGCACAACCCTAAGTCACCTCGATCCCCACCACAACCCTGGCTCTACCTGTGTGCCCATGCAGGCACATACAGACACCAACAAATGCCCTCCTCCTACATCACTGCCCAAACATTATGCACATTCTTTGCTGCATTTGGAAGTACTTAGCAAAGGGACCTAGGGGTCAAAAAGCAACCATTTGCTGCAGCCAAGGAGAAGGAGGAATGTCTTTCACATGGAGATTAATAAAGAGAGTGGGAAATCAGCTGCTGGCAGGGAACTAAACATCACAGGCCTCAAAGAGCAGCCACCTGAGCCCTGCCAAGGGTTCCCAAAACCTTAAAGCTGCCTCTGGCATTCCGTACAGGAAGCGCAGGCTCGGGGCTCCTGCCACAACTCTGAGCCAGCCAGCGGGAAAACACCCGTACACAGGGAAGGGATAGATGTCCGATGTCTCCATATGTAACTGAGTGAGGTACCTTATTCTACTCAGGATTCAGAGCACAGCACACTCCCCAAAAGCAAACATTTGGCAGAAAAGAGACGGTTTTCTTTGAAAACGCAGCTTGAACACACCTATCCCATTTTCAACAAGACGTCCCTCTTCCCCTTACGCAATGCAGTTTCCAAAGGAAGCTCTTTCATCAGACTCTGTCTTTAAACTCTCTCTCCCACACTCATTCATCGCAGCTTTCATGAATTCATCCGAATGTTCCAATCTCAGCCCTTCTTGGCCCTTGGAAAAGCTGCTCTTTCAAGTTTATATCATCTCTATTTGCTGTTTGCTACACCTGCAGATCTGCAACCATCCGCCTGGTAGTTTAACATCACATCACTAGCTTACACTCAAATAAATGGTCTCAAAATGCGAGAATTTCCAAATTCTCCTAAAATTCTCATTAGCCAATTATGCAGCCAAATTGCACCATTGTAATCATTTTGGACAGAAAATAAAATAAAATAAAATAAAATAAAATAAAATAAAATAAAATAAAATAAAATAAAATAAAATAAAATAAAATAAAATAAAAGTCTGTGGAGCGATCTGAAATTAGTTATCAGCCAATAAGGACGTGGTCTGTAGCTTTTAATCACCTGCAAATCTCCGGAGCAGGCATTTGGCTGCCCATGCATCAGGGCAGGGGTGGGGGCACAGCCCTACCTGCCCCCTGCATACACAAATAAACACCCCCCTACTACAAAAATAAAGCAAACGGTTTAAGAAAAATAGCAGCAAATCCCACTGACAATTCTTTGCAGATAATTCCCAAGGGATAAGCTTTTCATATAGGAAAAAATAAACAAACAGGCCTATCTGTAAAATATTGTTACTGACCTTGCAGAAAACCTGCAATGCCTTGGCAAGTGTTTGCAGTTTAGCAAATGCTTAAAAAAAACCTGAGATAAACAAATGTGAAACAGGGCAGATTCATTTCAGAGCCCCCCCAGAATTATAAATGAAATTGCCAGAGAGAGCTCTCATTCATCATACAGAAATTTTAAGTAGCACTGCAAAAAGCCACAAGAGATTTATTACCACATGCAACTCTGATTTTTACAAAGTTAGCATGATAAAAAATAAAGCACAGGGTAATTGGATTCAGAATAGACTGGCAGATTTCTGAGTCTGTTGGGGAATATTAGCAAATGGGATGCTTCCCTGGATTTCTGCCGGGATCAGTTCAAGACCTGATACTACTCAACATTTGCATCAATAATGTAGACGGAAAAATATAAAAAAGATTACTGGCAGTATCTGTTGTTGGCATGAACTTGGGAGTATGTAAACAAGGATAAGGAAGTTGGAAAGAGAGAGACTTTTCTCTCCCAATAGAAAAAAAAATGTAGGAAGAGACAATTTTCATATCAGCTAGCAGAATTCAAGTAGGAGAATGTCTCCCTTTTAATAATTTCCAGGTTACTCTCAGAAAGACAGACTGACAGGAACATCTTTCTGGAAGTAGCCAGGTTCGACATTTTTCGAACACCTACTAACTGCAAACACATCCTCGGCCAAGGTGTATTGATGGATGATGCACAATTATGAAAGAAGATTATTCAGGCAGCAAGAATGAACAAAAGTACAAAAAAATCCTCCTAGGGAGGAAGTCAAAAACCAGAGGGATGGATTATTG
This sequence comes from Crypturellus undulatus, assembly GCA_013389825.1. NCBI lineage: Eukaryota > Metazoa > Chordata > Aves > Tinamiformes > Tinamidae > Crypturellus > Crypturellus undulatus. The sequence goes on from VWPW01015258.1 coordinate 112,455, forward strand.
GTGGGTTTTTTTTTTTTTTTTTNACAGAGGGATGGATTATTGGTGGGGTTTTTTGTTTTTTTTTTTTTTTTCTGTCACCAGAGCTGGAAACTAAACTTTTTTTTCCTGCTGCCCTGTTGTGTACAGTTTGGGACACCATCAGCATGAGCATCCTGGAGAGGGCTGTTGGACTTCAAGAAGCTAATTTCTAAAGTTTGTCCTTGAAGAAAAGCCATTATCTCGGACAAATTGGGAAAAAACTTCCTATATTCAAAGAAATGCATCACTGTTTTCACATTCCCAACAATGGTGTTATTGCAGGAGCACACGGAAAGCGTGTAGTTTCCATAGCAATTGTTAAAACAACAAGCTATCACCTACTAAGTCATTTAAAAATAAACAGATGACTTTAAGGAAAGAGGGTAAGAAATCAGTCGCGTTCATACTCAATAGGGGTTGTCCCTAGCAGAGGCGATATGTTTTCTCCCCAGCACACCTTAGCCCAAAACCTTGCAACTGTTGCTATCTTAAGGGTAAATTCTGACTACAATTTATGAATATTCACTATTAAGACAGTTTTCTGAACACAGAAATAATTATATGCTATCCTTCTTCATAAACATTATTTTTCTCCCTTTGTGTACAGATTCCTTCCTTTATTTCTCATTTTTAATCTTCAAAAGAAGTCCCTGATGTCATAAGCAAGTGTCTGAAGATTCAGCAGAGAAAAATGGGAAATGTACTGCTATGGATGAATAATGGCCCCACTGAGAGCAAAATGACAAACCAAACATGAAGGACAACCAGATAACAACTCTGCTTGTTTTGTAATATGCATTGTTAAAGAATTTTTATTATTATTCTTTTTTATTTTCCAGAAACACCACATTCTAAATTCAAAGTTACTTTTATATGAGGGCAATATACATCCTGATCCCCAAACATCCACACAAATATAAAACTTCGCTGTAAGATGACTGTAACAGACACCGATGGATCATTTCACTTTCCCGTTTCCTCCTGTCTTACTCTGCACCTGCTAGAATGAAACCTGCTTCAAGGTAGTACTAATGTGAGCAATTTCTTTACTTCTGGCAAAATACATGTAACAGCTACTATGTGACTGCTTTATTAGTAGTCAAGAATGGCTACTGTAAAACTATCAAATTATTTTCCTTCATTTATCTCTGGGAAACTACAGTTTGTCCCACAGTATTCTCCCCTTCTACTTAACTACAGTGGAGGTGATGACTGAATCCCTTTGGAATGAAGAATCTAATTAACATCTATTAGGTGTTTAAACATTAATTAGACTATAATAATTTAATACCCAGGCTAATGTGATATTTGATTCTATAAATGTATATTTCTGCTACAGGGAGAAGGTTTTGCTCTGTATTATGCAGTATGTCAGAGGAGTCAACCACAATAGTCCCTGCTGGCCTTAAAATTCTGTGAATCCAGTGGGGAATCACTGCTTTATTCCTGGCAAAATACAAAATGGAATTCATTTTATAACAGAATTAAACCTGAAAAGGAATACAAGTTAGTTATTTCTATATTTTTTTCTATTTTCATTTTCCTAATGAAAGTCACTTGTAACTGGAGTTCTCTAATTATCTTCAGAAATGCTGAAGCCACTGAAGCGCTAAAAATAGTGCACCAGAATTATACAAGCATTTGGAAATTAAATTGAGATGAAGATGGGGTTTGAAAAGTACCCAACATTAACTGAACTGTGCAAGCTATAAAATCAGCCTTTAAAAAAAAGTTTAAGGTGAACTTGCATATGCCAACACATCTCACACTCATATGAACCACAGCAAATAAATTAGAATTTCATCTACAAAATCCCTAGTCAAAACAGTCAACAATTTACTATTTCGTTTGTACTATACTGCAAAAACTGAAAGTGAGAGCACAGAGATCCTATCCAGAAGACTATTGTACATCCAGCAGTTTGTGATCCTTGGCTTGGATACATTTAGCTGCCTAATCACAACAAAGGAGCCTGTCGACAGCTCCCATTTGGCACCAGAGATCTTGCCACCTGCCTGTCCTTGTCTTCATCTTGAAGTAAAGCTGCATTTTCTCATGTGAACATCATTTTCCCTGACAACAGAAAAGATGAATAGAACTGTTTACTTCTAATAAAATCCTCCAGGAGCCATAAAGACCATAATGCCAGCAAACCACTCCAGATGAGTCTGTGCAGCACATCATGCCCTCACTGGGAGCACCAATGCTGCACAAATTGGGATTCCCAACACCTAAATGGACCTAAGACTACATATCCTCTTTTCCCTTCCCGTGTTTCACTGCAGTTACCCCTATGGATCATTTATGTTTCTAGAAGGGTAGATTCAAGACAGAAGGACAGCAGGGTAGTACTTAAATACTGATCCACAAATCTTGTTAAGCCTTTACTTCCAGACAGAGGGACAAGTTCAAATAAGTTTGTTTGTCTTCCGTTTCGTTTTGCTTAAGGATATTGCATTTCCAAAATTTTCACAAGATCTTCAGATGCTTTAATCTGTAACAGCATGACAGTACAGGGAGAAATGGAGTTTTGAGGGACCTGTATTTAACAGATTGTTCTTCCACAGTCTTTCTACTTTATAGCCAAAACCATGAACAGTCTAGTTAATTTTCCAGAGCCAAGGCTTTCTTCAGGAGACTTCAGGACACTTCCTGTCATCACAATGGTGTTAAAAAGATATTTTTCCCAGTAAAGAAAGAAAGAATTAGGTCACTTTTTTAAATATTATCTACTAGCAACAGAAGAGTGTTGGAATACTCTCCTCCTTTCCATAAGCAGTTAACTGAGCCTAAATGACTTATCTCAAAAAGTAGAAAATCAGTCCTAGAGTTATTCAGTGACCTTTTAGGAGTTCTCACAGATGTGTCCATGTTATTACTGTGTAAACGAACAACACACAGAAAGGATTTGACATACATGAGCTCTGAGGAGAGCAAAAGGAAAAAATAGACAGTTGTACAAATTTACTACAAAGTATCATGGATCTTGCCACTGCAAGTTCAAGTACGTACACAGTCTGACAGTGGTAGCTCCTCTGGATATTCTTGTCTATCTGTACAAACCTATGTGTACATATTCATACATGAACATACAAACCAAACTTCTGTAGTCCCATTTCCATGTGAAGATATATTTACTAAGGGATATGTTCTGCAAAAGAGTCTATCTCATGCATTTAACACATTCATACACTTAATTGTTCCTCTTTAATTCTGCCTTTTCCTTTACTGCCCCTTCTGCTGCTGCTGCCCTTCCTCCATTAAATATAGTTCTTAATACTTTTAATTTGCAGTGTCCTAAGGTTACCTTCTAGTGTTCTACAGAAGTGACATGTTGCACTTCATCACGTGCTCTAGCACACAGTTGTGTCATGCACTTGAACACAGCCTATCTCCTACTACCAGCAAGCTGATGCTTGTTATTGCCTCAGAAGCTCTCAGTTCCGCACTGGTGAGCTGTATTCACAGAAGCAAACAGATTAACATATCACAGACTCTTCAAGAAAGAGCTAAGCATACACACAGGCATTCTCAAATGAATGGCTAATTTTTATTGCCATAGTTACACTGTAGATATTCATGGCATCAGAGATCTTGACAATACATTTAGTGCTATCAAACTCTGTACTGATACAGCAAACAGGTTAACTTGATTTGTCTAATTGATAGATTGTGCTTCAAATTAAGAATAACCATTTGTTTAAGTTTTTTCCCCTGAGGAAGAGAATATCAAGGTATCCAAGCTTCCCTAGCTCTCAGATTCTTAGAAAAAAATCTTATATATTATTGTTACCATTTTGTGTACTTCAATACCTAATAAAAACTTGTTTTGAAAACCTGCTTTCTTGAGAGATTACTGAAAAGCAAATCAATGTTTAGCAACACAGAAACAAAGTTATTTGACTCAGACCTTATCACAAATTGATGTGAAGGAGAAAAATCCTGGCCAAATCTCATTCTGTTTCATAGAACTGTTTGATACATTACCCACGGCACTTCAATGAACACAAGAAAAACACTAAAACCACAAAGACTAAATTCAAGGCACATTTTTAAGACTACAAAATTTTCTTTGCTTTTAAAATCTCAGTGTGTTTATTTAATATTTCCCTTAAATGCATTATGAAAATGATAAACACAATTGTGCATAAAGCAACATACACAGGATCCAGACAGGCATTATCTGCTGCTCTATTAGACATTACCAGATCTCTTCCTAATAAAAGTGCTGGCAAAAATAAACTTAGTACAAAGTCAAATAGCACCATGAAACATGAATGAGCACATATGGTGTCCCAGACTATGTTTACATAGCAAGTAGTGAGGGGAATTAGAGCAGATCAGTAAATGAAACGACTTAATGCTGACGCTCTTTACATCTCCATTAGAAGTGATTTGCGCTTTGCTTTAGAGCTCACCAAAACCACAGTGCACTGGACACAAGGATGCTGTAACACAGGCTGTCTGACGGAAAGCCTACATATCCTCCCCTGGACCGAAGGCTCTCTGCGAAGTCCGTGCTGTCCCTTTCATCTGCTCCAGGCAGGTGACAGCAGGCTGTCATTGCACATACCACCAGCAGACTCCCCCACAAGGTTTCAGTATTCTCTGTTTTCAAAAGCATATGTCAGTACCTTTTTGCCAAGAAGGGTCAGGATCTTTCCTGCCATTCTCAATAAGCACCATTAGAGATGTTCCATATATCCTGACAGCGATGCAGCACAGGGCCAATGTGATCATGCCTTTACTGAATGCATAAATGGAACTGGAATCTCCATTTGGCTCAAAGGTTCTGGGCCGTGTGGGACAGACTCTGTGCCAATGTTTCAAATACCTTCCAAACTACAGGAATGAGTTTCATCCAGAAGCAGGAGGACCTGGTCGGGCCCTTCCCTACAGACTGAGCGAGGGAACTCTAAGTTCAGCCCTCTACTCTGTGTGTCACAGCTGGCACAGAGGGCAGGAGCTCAGCACAGGACTCCATCCCTCTGCTTGAGGGTCAACAACACATGTGTTTCATACAGGATCTGAAATGCAGCTAGGAGTACCAACACCCTTAGTACCAACAGGCGAGTCCTTTACACACTGCGTTTGAGGGAGGAGAGACAGTGCAGGAAGGTCTTTGTGCAGAGACCTGTGCAGAAGCCGTATCCTCCTGCTGTGCCACAGGCCCGGCTGCTGTGGCTGCCAGGATGGATCCCGGCACGCAGGCCAGGCAGGTCCTGAGCAGCTGGCTCCGATGGAGCTTGTTGCTGCACAGGATTTCACACACAGCTCTCTCAACACACAACATCTCTCAGTCAGATTTATGTTGCCATTCCACAGCTACGAAACCCTTAGCCCAGTTCTAGCAGAAGCCCCCTAACCATATCCCGCACTGCACACACATACGGAAAAGGAGTATGTACATTACCACAAGGGTCAGTCCCTCTGCACGCTGTGGCAGTGAGGACCACGGGGATGTTTTGGATGTCACCTCACCTCCCCTCCACGGGGGGTCCCGGGGACGCAGATGTGTGTGACACAGTAGGGACACTTCACCCTGGGCTCTCTCACGGGCCTGTTAATCCTGAGTCCCCAGGGCACGGATGTCTTGGAGGGCAGCAGCCTCGAGGGCATGCTCTTCCCTGACGATCTGCCCACGATCCCTGGGGCAGGCTCACATCCATCATGCCACTTCCAATGCATGGCGGCCCAACACTTTTCAAGTAGATACCCCTCATCTGCCTGAATTGAGTGCAGCAATGCTTGTCCATCCTCCTCCGCTAGGCAGGAAGCACAACCTTAGCAATGGGGCCCTGCAGCTGCTGGGGCACTTCTGGCTGGCCAGGGCACGCGCTGTCAGGCTTCAATCTGCCCCTTGCTCAATGTTCTTGCAGTCCAAAGTGACAGTTGCCACCATTGCAAACAGAGCAGTAGGAAAAGAGGACTAATTTTTTAAATGTTGAAAAAAAGAAGGAATTTAAAACAGTAGAAGAAACAAGACAGGCAAGGAAAGTAGAAACAAAAGTCCTGGCAGAAATAAAAGAGCAGTAGAAAGCCTCAAGAAGTATAATACACATAGCAGCCATTAGCAAACATGACAGTATAGATGGCACTGAGCCCTTTTTATATAGCACGGGAAATATTACACAGTACTGTGGGAGCTCTTGACAGTGTTAGAGTCTTCTGTTGGCACATGCATGTTTGCCATGTGGGATGAGTTCAGAGCGGTGTAGCCTCCTCACTGGGTCCAAATGGGCAAAGGCTCCTTCTCCATTTCCTCTGCAAGGATCTCATTTACATGTCCAAAAACACACTCTCAAACAAAACAAGAAGTAGGGACAATCAAAGGTCTTATTTCAAAATCGCACAACTGTTTTGATTCAAAGTATCACATAGATATGCCCTAATTACTGTTGCTTTTCTTGACTTGCAGACTCTTGACCTGCTTCAAAAGCAACTCTGCTTGCAAAAATCTAGCTAAGTAGTTTGCTACACAGTTAAAGGACACTCATTAACATCTAAAAGAGGATGTAGCGAGTTAGTGAGATATTTGATGCAATGGCATCCAAATAATTGTGGAGGCATCCCCACCTTCATTTCAGCTGTCCAACCTTCTCCAGCATTTCCAGGATTCAGAAATACATTTTTTGAAAATTTTGACACAATTCTAGCCAGGTACTTTTGAACAGCAAGCAGTGCATGAGTTCACAACAGCAGGGCACGTCTCAAGCAATACCATCCTAACTGGATGCGCAAACACCAAAGGACTTTTCTGACAACACTTGTTCCTGAAAACATGAACATTTCTGTTCCAGTGCGGTCACTTTTCTTGTATGCTGTGGCAGCAGGAAGATGGAGTAATTTCAACCAAAATAGCTATTTCCTGCACCTATGATCTTCTGTAAAACAGTGTGTTTCCACTATGCCATGCTGACTCTCCTGCTCAGAAGCACTGGGCACAGATGGTGCTTTAACAATTGCTGTATTCAAAATGCTATCAAAGCCTGCTTTATAGGCTCTTTTATGCTCCCAGTATTCAATATACTCACTATACATTTGGAGTTTTTGTATGTTCTCTTATGAATCACTGTGGGATTTCCTGTAACGGGCCAGATTTCTAATTACTGCTACGGATTGACAGATGTGATCCGCACACAGCGAGGCAGAGCTAGAACAACTTCCACCTTTAGGAACATTAAAAAAGTCATAACAATTGCTATGTGGGCTTCACTTTGCACAGGATTTAACAATCCAGAATACATGCAGAATTCCTAATGCAGGATGAATGCAAGCAATCAAGTCTCAGCATGAGTAAGAGCTAACCATGTGGGTGCTTTCAGATAAAACGTATCTTTCACTGTCACAACGGATACTGGATTCACTCCCTGAAGAATAAAGATGGTTTAGGCAACACTGTACACGTGGTAAGAAAATGAACAATAACTTCTGAATGAATAACCAGGTAAGGCAGCATGACTGCTTTTGGTGCATGAGCACCAAAGTCAGGATGCAGCAAGCCGCTCTGACTGGACCGATCTCTGCATCCCATGTGAAAGAGCTAAGCCCTGCCTGTTCTCTGAGCCCCGGCATCAGGGGCCTCATGTAGGCTGAGGGAATAGGAGATCCCTAGAGTTCTGCCTCCAACCATATGGTCCTGACTACCTCCAGCACAGACACATAAGAATGTGTCACCTCGAGACCTGTGACACAGACCACCAAGCCAGTCCCAACATCCACACCCCAGACATCCTGGCATACCTATAGCTAAAGAATCATCTGCCTTGACACAGACCAAAGAAGTTATTTTGAAATAACCTGAAAAGAAAACACGAAAAGAAACCAGCGGTGCCCAAATTCCACACTGGGCTTAGTGCAGAAATGTCAAAGCTGATAGGAAACATTTACCTCGTACAAAACCGTAGTGTTCCCATGAAGAAGGGGCCCATAGCAAATGTAGGAATGACCAACGACCCAGCCTAAATCAGATGCTGCCCACCACACCTAAAACCAAATAAGAACATGAGAACAGTGTTTTGTTTGTTTGTTTAAGAAGATCCAAAAAGTTTAATGATATTTAAATGGGATTACCTCACCAGGTTTGAGTCCATATACAGCTGACATTGTCCAGTTCAGCATAACTGCATAGCCACCTGTTGGTCTGACCACACCCTAAAAGAGAAAATTTGAATATTTAAGATCATTTAAAGGAGGCAACAATACTCCTTCTTCAAGGAAGTTTTGGATTTTTAGCAGTAATACACTTAAAACTGTATAATTCCAATGCTTGTCATTTAAGATAACGATTCATTCCTGCAGGTACATGCCTGTGCTAATATTCCCACTGAAGAAATTGCAAAAGAAGGAGAAAAAAAAAACTAGATGACAGTAATTTTCAGAAAATAGCTACCAAGCACTAGAATTCTCTCATTAAAACTGAATATACAAATATTAAGTCAACATATGCTGACAAAAAAAATAAGATAAAAATTTACCTCACTGAAACTTCATCCACCTAAATGCTAGACATCTGTTTTAAACTCACTGTCTTCTCTCAATGTATTATCAGTGGAGAAAGGGAAGCACCTGTGGAAGTTGCCAATGTCTCAAATAAACAGGGCATATTACTCCCTGGAAGTACCTCCCTGTTTCTGCAGTGACTCTAAAATGTCAGACCACTATCTTAGACCAGATGTCTCTATTTGGAAGGTTTAATATCTAGTCAGAAGTATACATCTGAGAGCAAACATCTGAAGTATACAACCGAAGCACATAAAAGTCTTATTCTAAAGAGGGATTTGAAAACTAAAGAGAGTATCACATTAATCAATACATTTCATCAACAGCATCTTGCAGACTGGCAAGCCCAAAACTGGTTCTAGAAGATAACTGATGTGGAAGTTTTGTAAAAAATACTTCTAATTTGTAAAAAAAATGTAAAAAATATTATTTTGTAATATCTGTATGTTCCTTATATTTCACGACCTTCTAGAACTCTATTTCTCAAAGAAGAAACACAGTAAGTCATGTCCTGAACTGCAAGTCAAATTAGATTCATCAGAGCAAACTCTTGTCTACAGTGTAGACATCTATAAAACAGACATCTGTGTCTGCACTAGCCAGGCTCCCCTCTCTTTATGTCATTAAACAGTCTACCACAACAGAGAATTGTTAACTAACAGAAAGCAGACTGACTTTGTTAGTCTCTGTTTCTAAACAAACTTAGTCTCTGCTGTGAGACTAACAAATAATTTTGCTGTGAAGGTATCATAATGGAGGAATTTTACTTGTATGATCATTAAAAGCAAGTACCTTTGGAAAGAAAAAACATATTTTATTCATTAACTCACTCAGAATCTAGGCCTAAGACAGTCATGGAGCAAAAGAAAAAAACATTTGATATTTTCACTCCCAGAGAATCAAGAAAACTAGATAACATGTTAACTTTTCATCACTTTCTTACATATTTTAACATCTTGCCTTGTTTCCTGGATAAATTTCCTGAGGTAAGAAGCAAAGCATAGACCAATAAACACCAGAAAAAGGTACAACATCAGCTGTACACCAACACAATGAAGGGCTTGAAGGATGGGAACGCATGCAGCGTACCAAGATTCTTTGGGAATCAGATTATGAAGACTACCTGGCATTTGAAAGCAATCATTTTCAAACCATGCCCTACATTAGTGTTCTAGTCTACCTCAGTCTGAACTTCAATTTTCACATGAATTATACTGTTCAAAACTGTTCAATAACACAAGCCTTTAAAACATACCTAATTCCATTTGATCTGTAATTTCAAACATAGCATCTCATTTAGAGAAAGATTATCTAATAGGTAAATAAGGAAGGACTGCTTAGAAATAAATGCTATCATACCAGTGACACACTGACCAACCTTGCCATTGAATGACTGTATTGTGCGCATCTCAAGTGGTGAAAATACACGGATATATACCTATAAACGGATAAAAGATGCTCCACTGGCCTTCAGCATGTATATTGTACAAGCATTTCAAAGTATATGGAGTTTGTTTTTTATGTCTCTACACTCTAAACAAACAAATATCATTTACTCATAGACAATGAGGTAGGTAGTGAAATGTGAGCATATGAGATTACAGCATTTCTGACTATGATTATCATTCACAGCAGTGACCTCTGGCAAACATTTTCAGTCTTTTAAATTAAATATTTTATCAAGCAGTATTGCAAACGGGATGTTCAAAGGCACTTAGACTGCAGATAGTCCTTTACCTTGGGCAAACCTGTTGTTCCGGATGTATAAAGAATATAAAGTGGATGGTCTGAAGTAACAGAGACACATTCACAATGCTGTGCTTTTGCAAGCTCTTCCTCCCAGTCGAGATCACGACCTGGGACAAGAGGAACATGGCCCTGTCCATTGAAAAACACAGAAGTGCTCAAATAAAACAGGTGAAATAAAATAAAAGTAGCTCAAAAGACATCCATATTTCTGTAATCTCTCTGTCATTAGTTACATTACTGTTTACTAGTAACTATTTACTGGTTACATATTATGAATATAAAATTCCTATAGAAAACAAACTACAACACATATACCAAAATCTATTTTCCTTGCAAAAGAGAAAAAAAGTATATACACCATGTACACACCTGAAAGTTAATATACGGCACAATCCTTGTACACTCACCAGGTTAGGTCGCCTGTAAATGAGAACTTTCTCAGGTTTGTTCTGTACTCTTGCCAGTGCTTCTTCCAGAAGGGATATGTATTCCACTTTCCTTTTTGGTTCTACTCCAAAACTTGCTGTTACGATAAGTTTAGGCTAAAATACATGAGTTAGGTGGTTAATATGCAAGCAACATTTACATATATTATACAAACTTTATAATCTATTTTTTCCATGAAATTATTTTCCTAATGTATAAATGTACAAAATCTATCTCCAGTTAAGTAGAAATGGGTTCAGATCAGTTTTCTAAGGAAACAAAGCTCCTGTGATCTTGCTGTCCATAGGTCTGGTTGTTGTCCAGCAGCACACTTATACCTTTTGATGCTCTTGGTCATTTTCAGCTACATTTGAGTGACAATTCAGTAATATAAAGTTTCTGAAAAACACTGAACAGACAGAAAAATGCATCTTCATATTAGTACCCACTAAGGAAAAGCCGTACAGTTAGCTCAAGAATTATCTGTTCTGTTTGGCTTTCTTCCTGTCTGCCTGTGCCCAGTGGCATCTTACAGAACTCACTGTAGCACTTGTGTTTTTATTCTCACTTGTAATCAAACAACACAGGAAGGTAAAGAAAGAGAAATAAAAAAGCAAACAGATAGAAGAAACTTGAAATATCATAAAAGAACAAGCTGAAGTCTTAACATCCATGAGGAAAGTAAAACTACTGTCTTTTAAGTAAAGGCTGCACAATCAGGATGCAAATCCACTAAAATTCAAATTTCCGTAGTTCTGTTTCTTACTGAATAATTTCTGCAATAATAGAATAATATCCAAATGTAGATTCAGCAGATCCATTTTTTTTCATAAAATAACCCTCAGGCTTTATATAAAACACCCTGATTTAAGACAAGAAACCTTTCTTCACTGCATATAAAATGTTTTAATTTGAGTCCCAAGATCATAAACTGAAATCTGATAATATTTTTTGTTTGCAGTATTTCAGGAAATACACAGTACCGACAAATAGACTGTAAGAGACATTCCTATTGAAGAACAAGGCCTAAATCTCCTCCTTTTTGAGTTTTGGAAAGAATGCATTTATCTTGTGCACCTCAACGTCTAATCAAGCTAGTTTACTAATTGTATACATTAGCATAAATCTCATTAGGGAGGCACAAACCACAGCGCCACAGTTAAGGTTGCATTAAACTTTGCACAGAAAGCATAGATTAAATTGTTTTCTTGCAGTCTAAATCTACCATTCAGGGAAGTCTGCTAATTATTTCGCATATAAAATAAATGTTTCAGATGAGCTTTAAAACTTCAGCATTTTCATCTTTCCTTTTTTTATTTGCTACAGTGATTTTAATGAAAGGAAATAGGAACACAGTGCCCTTAACTGAAAATGCATCTGGAGGCTACCTTGAAATTACACTGTAATTAATGTAAGATATTAACACTGTTATATTTAATTGTTACGACGGAAGACTGTTGTCAATGCCAAGTTTACAGTCATTTGTAAATGCTGCCACTTCTGCTCACCAAATACTTCACACACAGTAAGGAAGTCTAAAAATACCAACCCTAAGCTGGCCAAGATGAAATCTTTCCAAAATGAGCTACTGCCTGGAAGCATCATGGACTACTCTGTGCAACCCACCGGACTATTTTTAGTTTTAACTGCTGTTTTCTAGGGTTTTACCTCTCTCTCTGCCTCCTGATATTACTTCCATCTCTGCTGCCATGTCTTTGTGCGGTTTGGTGACCCAGCTCCTGTTACCACACGTATTTATTTGTCAGGTGTACTACAGTGATCTAAACAAACGGTCCTGAATCGTACCATACAAACAAAAAGAACATTATTGCCTTCTAATTTTCAACATGTAATTTAAATACGTATTACAAAGCTATATAGTGTTTAGAAGCAAGGCAAGAGAGGGCTCCCTCGCTGTGAGTGAGGGTGAGCTTCCCTTCCCTCACCTTGGCATCTTCCCCAGCCCCTCCAAGATGACTTCCTCTAACCAGCGCGCAGCAAGGGCCTAACTAAGGATATGCCCACCCAAATACAGCCAGAATGCAAATATGACTGCAAACCAGACAACTTACCCCCTAAAAAGGGGGCAGCCCAGAGCCCTTGAGCTGCCCTGCACCCGCAGACCTGCAGGTGCACTCCCTTGAGCAGCGATGCCTTTGGAGGGTCCTGGAGGACCCCAAGGTCAAGAGATTCCCGACCCGTCACAGATCCTTGGCAAGTGCCTAACAGAGCTCCGGAATGCTGAAAACTTTGCTAAGCTGCATCACTGATCAATTGTGCACATAATCCTCTAGACAGCAAGCACCAAGCAAGCCAGGGCTGAGGTTGGATCCAGTTGCTCCCAGATTCCTCTGAGGAGGAGTTTGGAAAGCAAGGGAGCTCACTCTGAATGGGAGGGTCTCCTTGACAATTTGACAATTTTGTCTGATCCTTTCCTCCATGCGATAAATGACTGAGTGTGCCTTGCCATCGAATCTCATTAAATCTCTGTTTTATCTGACACTGAGCTTTATTAAATCACTACCTTTTCTCAAGAAAACATGTAGCTCCTTCTTTCTTGTGCATCGCTTGTCCACGCCNGACAATTTGACAATTTTGTCTGATCCTTTCCTCCATGTGATAAATGACTGAGTGTGCTTTGTGTGGAAGAATGGCCTGGAAAAGGGNCGATAAATGACTGAGTGTGCCTTGCCATCGAATCTCATTAAATCTCTGTTTTATCTGACACTGAGCTTTANATCGAATCTCATTAAGTCTCTGTTTTATCTGACACTGAGCTTTATTAAATCACTACCTTTTCTCAAGAAAACATGTAGCTCCTTCTTTCTTGTGCATCGCTTGTCCACGCCAATGAGGTAACTGCCCTTCTGAAGCTGCTGCTGGGCCTCCTGCCTCGTCACGCAGAAGGGCTCCTTATCTTGGGATGGGAAGCAGAGGTAACTGTTTGTAGCCCTGCCTGCATGCAGGAACCATGGCTTACTCAAAATAAACTATCGCAGAATATTAGCTCCATCTTTTTTCCCAAGGATGCCTTGCTGAAATCCCAAAATGTGTCAACTGTGAAGGAGAGAAGAATACAGCATTTCTGTCCTCCATGGAAGATAAGAGCAGATCGCTTTGGAAAACTGTGGTGTTTCATGCATTTTCCATTTCAAAGAACTGCTGTTCACCCGCAAATCATAATACTGCTTTAATCCAAATTGTTTTCAAAAATTAGCTGTGTGAAAAACTCCATTACTTTTATTTCTCAATATTTGGACTTTTTAAAATCTAAAAAGTCCTCCAGAATTGCCATAAAATGATCAACAGAGACAAGACAGGTTGGTTGTTGCAAGCACAGGATCTATTAAACATGCATATAACCATATTGTTTTTGAAGGATCCTTTTCCATATTCTCAATTTAGTAAGATAAAGTGTTTGAACAAGTATCATGTTCATTTCTCAAAAGACAGTTAATGCTTTGCAGAATTATCTGTTGTTTCAATACAGCAAATGATATATTCTCAAATTTGTGTGAAAAGAGAGATGCCAGGAAATGCCTGCTCTTGCGTTTTGTATCACTTCATCACAATTCACCTTATAACATCTATAGCTCTGCCAATACCTGACAAGACTAACAATTACCAACTGCAGGACTTTGCAGCATTCCCAGAGCTATTTAAAATTCAAGATAAATTAAGGCAAGCTGGTGCAGTATATATACCTTGCTATACTCACAAAAAAAGGTGTTTCTTATTTCCTTCACTTAGATATCCCGATGAAATTTAAAGTCTGACCTTTCTTTGCAAAGAGTATCTCGAAGGCAGCTCCCTATTCCAAAGTCTTTAACTCTTTCTAGCTTATCTTACCAGCATTGGGTCCTACACTGGAGTATCTAAATCAACTCTCATAAAAGCCTAATAAAAGGCTGTTTCTTTTCAAGAGCTTCAATTACATTTTCAGTTCAGCAGAATGTCATTCATCATAGCCGCTTATGCTTGTGTCTTGAAAATAATCTCAGTAATGCTAATTCATTCATCAAGAAAGCTTTACAATGTTACAAAATTAAGGTAAGTCTTGAAATTTACATTGCGAATGTACATGTCCTCTTTTCTAACACCTTCATCATACATCAAATTAATCAAAAATCATTCAGAAAAAGAAAAAAGGCAATGTAAATTAGAATTTAATTCCTGGCCTGTAGGTAGTATTCTATAGCTAACTGTGCAAAACACTTCCAGGTGACCTTGGGTAAAATCACTTTATCTGTTTTCATTTTCATGGGTGAAGCAAAGATTATGATTTCTTTGTTGTCTCCCTTTCTCCCTAAAGGAAAAGTCCATCGGGATTAATTAGTCAATATGTGTAAGGTATTCTAAAAATAAAAAAACACTAGATGATTTGTGCCACAACTTTCCTTTTTAAAGTTTAGCAGCCTTTTTTCCACATTTTCACAACTTGTTTAGAAAATGAGGGAAAGGGTAAGAGGCAAAAACTTATTAGGCTGCTTTTAGTGTTCCGCGACACAAGGTCACAATTCCAGAAAACCATCTGAGACATTTAATTGGTTTCTCTCTTGTTAAAATATATATTTTAACCCCCATATATATATGGGGGAGGAAGTGGGGTCAAGGAACACCATTCAGACTGGTAACGTTTTTTAAAAAACTACTTCTTTACAGCTATTCAGAAAATTCAAATCTTAGGAACATAAAGAGCACTTCCATATATTTTTACATAAGTGAGATTTTCACAGACCTTGCAGACTTCACTCCATTTACTGCTTTAGGCTTGTATGCCTAACCAAGGTGATGCAATGATACCTGCTACTACAGATGGTCTGAATGATTCAAGTGACTGACAACTTCTTACTACTTAATTTGTAAAAACATAAAGCAAATACATAAAGAGTTAGGGTGGACCATGTAGATTTTTGTATTCTTCAGGAAAATGCTGAGTAAAAAGCTAATTTTAAGGTAAGATTTGAGAGCAAAGGGTTGACAAACAGGAAAATAAAGTATATTCTAAACAGAGGGCAGCATGATAAACTCAGGCTTCTTTAAAAAGCTCTAAAATTGTATCTCAATGGCTGCTAAAAAGTACTCTTCAGCATAAAAACAGCACTTTGTTCACAGTTCAGCACTGGATATTTTTGTCAAATTGGGACTGTTTCCCACATAAACAGAAATATCACCCTCATTGGAAAAAGTAAAAACATAAACCAAAAAACAAAACAAAAACCTTTGATATTGGTTCACATGAATAACTACCACAATGACTTTCATTGTTCAAGATATTTGTTACCTTTGCATGATCGATGCGAACAGAAAGTTCTTTTGATGCAAATCCACCAAAAATAAGGCTATGGATGGCTCCTATTCTTGCACAAGCCAGCATACAGTACACTGTCTGTGGAATCATGGGCATGTAGATGACCACACGGTCTCCTTTCTGCACACCATGTTTCACCATGACATCAGCTAACTTGGAGACCTGTACTGACAAAATGGTTAGAACATATTAAAAGTCATTCCCCATAAAAACGGTTTTTATCCAATTAACAGAACCAAGACAATGAAGAGACAAGCCAGTAATATATAGAAAGATGATGAATGAGGCAATCCAAATTCAATACATTTAGGGCCATTTCCTTTTTATAAAAATAAAACAAAGCAAAAAAACCTATGCAAACAAACAAAAATGAAAATGCACTAGAACTGTTTTACATATTATAACAAAAAATGTTATATTTTTTTTCCAAAATTAAAATTTTGCAAATTTTAACCATTCACTCTTTTCACTTTTATCCAGATGATTATATTTCTCAGTTTTAACTTTTCAAAAACTTACATGAAGAATTTCATAGCATGAATTCTGTCCTAATTAACTGAATTTGAAACATAAAGCCATGCACAAGGCAAGTTTTCCAATTTCCTGTCCTGCGAGGTTATAGACCTCTGAATACCTAACAAGAAATCCCATACCCTGAACCAATTGCTAATACAAATTTACAGGAGTGCATTTATTTAAGGTGTACATATGTTTAAGAAACCTTTTTGTCCCCTCGCTTCCTCTTACTCATTTCTATTCTTGGTATGTAGAGACCTTAAGACAGACATGGCAGCAAAAGACTGGTATTCCAGAAATGGGACAGGTAAGCGCAGAGTCAGTAATTAATTTGGTGATTTGTGGTATGTTCACATTCAACAAAAGTTGGGGCAACCCAAAACCTTAAAATTCTATCAAATATGCATACTCAAGAAGAAAAAATTGTACTACCTCCCTGCTCCTCTCTTCAGCGGGACCACATGTCCAGACTTAATGCAACCTGACCCAGCAACATCCACAAGCTCCAAATGCCTTACCCACATTACCATTAAGCATACAGCTCATCCACAATCAAACAAGTATATTTCTTTACTTCTGCCTGCGGATTTAAGAACACAGAATATAAAGAATATAAAGAACACAGAAATACAGGCCCCTCACACAGGCATGCTTGCATCGGAGGTTAACAACACAGCTGCAAGACAGAGAATGTTTGTACGGCAGAGCCGTCACCATCCCAAGCTCCAAGCTCAACAGAAACCAAGGTACCAGGTACAAGGTCTGAATTGTTTGCTAGGTCTCCTGTACTAAACCTCAATGATAAACAGAAGAAAATATTTTAAAATGTGGACCTGTTGATGTCTATCAATAGTCTAGGAAAATCTGACAGACATGAAGACTATCACAAATAAGTCGGACCTGTACATGTACACAACTAGAATTCATAGCTGCATCACTGGTATCTACAGCCATTTCTAGATATGACTGATACAAGTAATTGTAAACAAAGACAGTATCACGGCTTTCAAATGCCTTTCATGTACTTGCTATTACGAAAACATTAAAATTCTGCAAACTAATTTGGACACAGAGATAGCATCATCTGGCCCTCAATAGAGATAAACTTTATCTTTGATGCTTGTGGACTCTCGAGCAGCCTGTTGACAGGAAGACCAGAGGCAACTAAAACAGGATCTGATGAGTGATTCTCTATTTGTTACCAGAGTAGATGGTAAGCAATTAAAAGCTAAACACAACGAAGGACAAGGATTGTTATTAATGATAAAAAGGCAGCATTTGCCTGGTGAAGGAAAAGGGATCATTTCAAGAGCAAAATCTGAAATTCATTAATAGAAGCTTTCCCCTGTGCTTGTGTATAAGCAACAAAACTTCAGTGCTTTTCTGCACATTAACATACTTTAAGTAGGCGGAAGACAGTAAAGAGAGAGCATGTCCTGAAGTGTTTTTTACTGAAACCTATCAAGGATCGGGATTTAAAGCAGAATATATGCTGCAGGCAGGAACCACATGTCTTCCATGCATGCACACTGCTTACTTGTCTGCACTTAACCTCCCCAGTCAGGAGAGCCTAATGTCACCAAAGGCAATAACCCAATACAGGGGTATTTCTAATTTTCCTCCTGTCCTTTCCCTCTTTCTCCTGACAGCTACAGAGTATATGGACTACATGATATACAACAAAAACACTGTCTCCATCTGGAACTCTTCGAAAGACTGTGAAACATCATGGAGCAGGTTTACTTTGTCCAAGCAATCATCCTTTCTGGAAGGAGAAAAAGTGACTTTTCATTAAACTATTAAAAGTCATAAAACTTCCAGTTTGGTGAAGACTACTGTCATTTGTGGTTTATATTAAGAGAGCATTTTTTATCACTCAATCTTTTACAGTTGCTATCTTCCTATCAGCATGCTATTTGTTGTGGATTTTTTGTGTTTTTTTTTTTCTTAAAAATTTAGGATTGCTTCACTGCTTTACTACATTTGCCGCTTTAGTAATTAAATCACTTCAGGCTAAGCATATTAGAGGAAAGTGAGGTATACTTTCAATTTTGAAGTTCTGGACTTAAGTTACAAACCCCTTGTGTGTGCAGCTGCAATTTAGCCTGCCACCAAACACAAGCTCTGCATTAGCAGTTCAGGTTTGGAGAAGTATGGGAGTTTTAAAGCAAATCACACGGGTATCCTAATGGTTTACTGACAAGTTCTGGATCACACCAAAAGAATTTCAGAAGATACTAAAGGAGAAATTCCACCAGATTCTCAAAAGAGGCGTTTCAAACCCTACCGAGTTGGACAATAAACAGTTTTCACATGCTAACAAGTTCTGTGGATTCAGGAAGAGATGGAAGTTTAGTGGAAGGCTACAGGGGCTGAACCTTTTCCTTCCTGGCTTGGGAGATCAGCTGTGGACAGTCACCCCAAGAAGGAGTTGGGATGGGACAGCAATTCCATCACGCTTTCGAACATCGCATCACTTCTAGTCCAACATGAAATTAATGCCAGTGCATCCACCGCACGGACGAGGCGGGTGCAGGCAAACACTCCCCTCGGCAGGCACGGCCTCCTGCCCCACTCCTACAGCGCTAAAGCTCCCCGGGGTATCCTCTGCGTGCACAGTCAGAGTGGGGAAGGGAACGGAGCAGCAGTGAGGCAGAGGAAGGAAAAGCACAGCATTTCCCAGAGGAATTTGCGCTAGGGAAGGGAAGATGTATGTGATTCTGACAGCTTGGAACTGAGTTACAGGCCATTCACTTAAAAGGGACCAAACAAGCTAGTCCAAAGCGAAAATCACAAGCCACAGAAGTGTGAGAAGCTTCAGCAGTTATTTCAGCACTGTTTGATTCATCCCTCTGCCTTTACTGCTCCAAATTACATGCTACTGTAAATGCTGCTGCTGCTGACATACTGCAGTACCACCATCTTCAGCCAGGGAAGATCGAACTCCAGCTTCCTTTGCAACTTTTAAGGTGTGACGTGGAAGTCTTTTGTACGGAATCTGAAAACCTAAGACATCACTCTGCATTAAGTCCTGATTAGCCTCATCCCTTATGCAATACTAATATTGATTTTTTTAAAAAAACTATCCCAGTGATAGCACTCATTTCTTTTTAGAACATCCACTGAAGAAAATAATTTTAGATTTAAACAAGATCATGAAGAACACCATTAAATAAAAAGTCTAGTATATGGTTTTATTAAGATAAAATTACTTAACCAGACAAGCTGCTGTGCTGTCAGTCTCAGTACGATTTTCCATCTGTATTCGAGTTTGGATTCTAAGGTACTTCTGAGAAAGAATGAAAAATAGTAAGTAAAGAAAATTATTGCCTCTAGCTACAAAGCAATTGGTCATTTTTCAAGGCAAAAGGAAAAGAAATGATGCGGAATAAAGCACAGAGAATCAGTGAGATAACCAGAAACAGAACAGTCTGGATGAATCCTCAGTCATACACATGAGGTGGGAGCAGAGTAGGACAGACAGAAACATAAACACCATGTGACAGTGGCCAATACAGATATTTCAGAAGATGCTTTTAGGCATGGAAAAACCTTCCTACATAAGAAATTACACCTTAGGCCACCGTTTATAATGTGAAGCACTTCCTTACCCAAGAGTATGTGGAGGCTGTTTGAAATAATCCTCTCAAGTTGCTGCACGCAGAAGTTATTTATTATGGCGCTGAATTCAACACGTTAGATGTGCAGTGATACTGAAAAGAACCTCAGAAAAGAATCACACTGCTTTTTTATATAAAATCTATCAAGAGGCAACAACTGCTGAGAACACTCAAATTCTTTAGATATTTTTATTAAGTGATGCAAACTAGACAAACTAAGGTTTGTTTTACCTAACAACCTTTGTGCTAAACTGGAAAATGCTGCTAGTTTTCAATCCATCCAGAAATCTGGTTTTAAATGAACAGAAGTCACATATCCCTATTCTTCTGGGTATCTTTTCACTTACCTAATGCCTCACAGATTGAATAATATCTGTAATAGAATCACACCTCCTTTATCTTATCCTGCCTTCTCACTAATGGAATTAGACTATTTCCTGAGGCACACACAAAGCTTACACCTACACATCCCCATTTCACTGGCATCAATTCAACATCATAACTCTCACTTACATACTTATAAAAAGCATCAGTAAAGGAAAAAATATCCAAGTAATACATTTTGGAAGATGATCATGTTTTAAATTTGTCAGTCCTATTCTTTGCATTTGCAGGCCTCTATCTGTAACAGCATTTAATTAAGGAATTTATAATGCAATTTTATGCACAACATAAAATTTCACTACAAGTAACTGGAACAGTCTCAAGACTTTCTAATTGTGAAGAGAGTGCTGTTGTACAAAGATCAAAAAGAACCGACCTGCCTGCTCTGTATATCAATACAGAGCTGCTGAAAATCTGTTTGCTCTGCTCACTTCTGGACCTGTTTTTTAGCTTCTCTTCCAACTAGTGGCATGGTGCTCACCACAGCAGCCTCTCTAAAACCTATGGGAAAACTTCAAAAATATTTGCATCATCCTAAGACAATCCAACTAGTGTCTTCATTTTGTTTGGCACCTTTTAAAGTCAGTGATTCTCAACACTATTAGATTAATTGCCATATTTAATCCATATTTTCATAGTGCATGTTTTATCTAGCTACAGGAGACTTAGATTTTAAGCTAAAGAACAAGCTGATTGCCTTGCAATCCTTCTATTCCAATTACACCAACAAAAAAAAAGTTCCCCATAGGTTGGACACTGAAACATGGAAAAGCTTTCAATCCTTCTCTCAATTACTTAAAGAGTTTAGTGATGCTTCACTTTAAAACCACAGCATCATTCTAGTTCTTGGATCCGAAAAGCTGTGCAATGCTTAAAAAACACTAAGAGCAAAATATTTCCTGGTGTTTACTTTCCTACTGCTTAGTTTAGTTTAGGCAGCTGACAACTGAATCAAATATTCAGTTACAATGAGTGAAATTTCCAGAAGAATGCAAGAGAGAACAGGAGGAAAAGAGCTTTGCAGAAGAATTTGGCAGTTTTAGAGAACTCTGTACACACACAAAAACAGAAGTACAGAGTCTACAGCGTAAACATGATTATGTACATTGCCTTGGCCATACTGGTCAAGGCCTCCTTTCAATAGTGCTTATGTAACTCCTATTCTTGAAGAATAAAATTTTACAAATAATTTTATACTTCACTATAACACACAGGTTATATCGGTATTAAAATACTAGCTCCTGTATGGATGGATGGGATTTACTGAGCACATGAAGGAAGAGCACTGCCCAGAGCCGCGCAGGCTCCCGTTGTACCAGCACTGCCAGCACAACCCGTGGCTCGGGATTTCCCAGGACATTTGTCACAGATCAAAGCAGCCCTGGCAACCAGCAGCGGCAGCAGCAGTTGTCACAGCACCTCTCTTAACTACAGAGTGTCTTACATGGGTTAAAAACAAATGAAGTTGGAGATGGGTTACAGACTTTGAATGACGCAGGAGAAGTCTAACTGTGCTGCTTCAACAGAGCAGTTCTACAGACTTCCTAAACTGCATGTGTGTGAGGAGCTGCTTTCCGAAGCAAACATGTAACTCCTCACCGAGACAAACAATACAACTTCCCCTTGAATTTAAAAGCCAAACGAGAGCATAGCAACCACAAATTGCCAAAAATAATTTATGCAGAGATACTCATTTTCAGACGCAAAACAAAGCCATAAATGCTAAAGTTATTATGATTCCATGTATCCAGGCTCCACAATAAGCCTGTTAAAAGAGATATCGCTAATTATTTGCAAATCCATCTTTTTTCTTCTCAGATCTATGGTTTGGATGCAATTTGTTAACTTCCCTATTCCTCCTAAACTCAGTGTCTTAATCTGGTGTTTAATCTAAGTGTTTCTTGGCTCAGATCTAATATGATGCAAAATCTTTTGCTTTTCACTACTACTCATCTTACATTTTATTCTTTTTCAACCTTTGGCTACACCAAATAAAATTATTCCATTTTTTCCTCAGTTCCTCATTTTTTTATAACCAGACTCTCACCAACTCCTCCAAAGATACTTTTTCATTATTTTGACCAAAACTAAAAAAAAGAAAAAATTAACTAATGGGCTTCCAGTCTCCATTCCATATCTTCCTAGATACCTAGAAAAAACATTGCTGTAAATGACAGCACTGTTTCTAACCACTAACCCAAGTTAGGATAATTCGACCTAATGTCTTTTCCTTCTTATCTTCTTTTTCAAATGTTTGCCATCTCCACATCTTTTTTAGCTTATCATACCTTTCTTGATATGAAAGAAAACATGTCGCTGTCATGTCTGTAAGAACTAATGTGTGTTTTCCTCTATAATGTTCATCCAGCCATGGGAAGCTTCCTTCTTGTTTTAAATTGCCTCATTGTTTTTTCCAGCACAGATCAAAGTGCAGGAGTGATTTGATTACTACAACAGATGTATCTTCAAAGTGTAATCCACCACTGCAAAACTTCTCAGTATAATTTACAGCACAAAATTATACACTGAAAAGGAGTTATAAACAAAAGCATAGTATTTTCAGGAAAATCAGATCTTAATGTAGTGACTCAACATCTGAGTGATCAAAGAACCATTTCCAGTTTTGTTAAAATTTCTGCATGTTAAAATCTAATTAAGTAACACTAACTAGTCAACTTCTCAACACAACAAAACCTAAGAATCCAAACCCTGGTATTATCTCAGAGCCTTCTGACATGAAATACACTTTTACTCTAGCAGCCAGTCTTCTACGAACTCAAGCTTTCACTTGCTTCTTTTTGTGAGTTGTTTATTTTCTTCCAGAATATCAATGAAAATGAAAGACTTTGTTTTTTGTTTTTTTTTTTTTTTTAACTTCAGTTGCAGTAGCCCTGAAGAAGACGTAAAGAAATACATACAATATACACAGATAAGCTTTGCATACGTGTGTATTCTGAAATATCCTGCAAATGTACTGGTTTCTTTTTTAGCCAGTGAAGGAGCACCTACAGCCTTCACACAAATGTCTGGCCATTTCAAAATGGGAAGCCAATGCCTGAAAGACAGTGAGAAGCTTCCTAAACCTCCAGACTACTATTGAAGCTATTCATCAACTTTTGGTCATGTCTGATCTACACTGTTACCGACCTAAGGAATGCGCAAAGATTGGAAAGGATCTTTCAAAACTATTACTCTGAACAGTGACAAGCAATGATTTGCTCACTGTAACCCCCTACTTCCTAGTAGTCTGGTGGACCTTTTCCAGAATCTTTCCCGATTCCTACAAGATCTAAGATACAAAATATACCAGCCCACATCTTTCTCATTTTCAGCAAATGTCTTTGTGAAGATCCTTGTTATCTAGTCTCTAATAGTAAAAGATAAACTGAGTTAAATAAAGCCCACAGGAGTAAACCAGGAAGCTTCCACAGACTAATACTAATCTCAGCTCCTGCCTTTCACAATCACATATTGATTAAAGAAAATAACAAACTGTACAGAATTTAAAAGTAATACTTAGATAGAACTCAGCTATCAGCAAAGTTATGATGATTTCCAAATGAATTTTGCTAAATATCCACAGACACATTCAAACCATTTTCTCACTTGGTTTGATGTGCTAGAGTAAGAAAGACAGGGTAAAGAATGTATAAGTCAACTAGCACAAACTTCTTCATTATATAAAAATCTTCCACATCCCAAAGCATTTAACATGTTTGGTGATAACACATAGCCACAAACTAGGAAACCACAAAAGAAAGACTTTATAGGAACAAGAAATTTAAATAGTGAAATGGGGGATGCATTTCAAATAATCTTTAGAGAAAATTTCTGCAGAGCACTAAGTAGTGAAGTACTGAACATAATTTAATGTAAAAATGACATTTCCTTTAAAATAAAATAAATACGTATTTTATACATGTGAATAAGTACGTGCGTGCAAGCATGAACGTAAATGTGATTAAATGATTATCTGGGCACTTTTGGAGATTATTAATTTCTCAAAGCTCTTCCTTACTTCAGCTGTTCTGACTCTAGCACGTCACATCGTAGTGAACCTTTTAAGTTCATTTTTGGAGTTTTTAAGTTCACAAAAAAATGGTGAGGGGTAATTTTGTTTTTATCCTTTTCCTTTATTATTGATAAAAGAGTAGAGTAGAAATATAGCTATGTTTGTAGCTGCTGATTTCTCTTTTCTCACCACGGTGAAGGACAACCTCACACATTGATCTACTGTATTGTAAATCCCATTGCATATTTTAAGCATTTCCACATTACCCTGGACACTATGTGTATATTTGAATCAGTGTGTTTCATTCACTCTAATGCATCTTGCGCACTGAAATACATTAAAGCAGAATATGTGTCTGGTCCAATATTTATTTGTACACAGCATACACAGAATCATAGAATCGTTGAGGTTGGAAGGGACCTCTAGAGATCATCTAGTCCAACCTCTCTGTTCCAGCAGGGACACTTAGAGCACGTGGCACAGGGTGGCATCCAGGCGGGTTTGGAAGATCTCCAGAGAAGGAGACTCCACAATCTCTGGGCAGCCTGTTCCAGGGCTCTGTACAGGGGGTTATTTTCAAACCTACCTGTTCAAGAAGTTCCTTATATGTTATTTTTTCTTTGGTATTTGTTACAGGGCTGTCATAAATGATGGCAGTGTGTTCTCCTTGTCCATTCTCAACGTGACGGTCTACAGCATTGTAACAAATATTCAGCTCACCGTCTACAAACCTAAAAAAGAATTAGGATGGGATATATAACAGAAAGTTTCCCAAACTAGTAAATCCTTTTTTCATAAAGAATGCTAGCATTCATTTGAAGCATATAGTTCATAAAATATTGTACTCGGTTCAGAAAGTCATTTTTCATTCTATAACCCAGCAATAAGACTATTAGCAAAACTAGTAAGATACTGCAAACTAGTTGAGTTGACTAAGAACCTGCTTGATTTAACTTATTTTGCATTAATCATTCCAATTTTTAAAATCAAGATTTCAGCGAATAAAATATATGTTCACATAAAATTATTTCACATTAAGAAAATACATTACTAGGCTACTTTCTATTGACATGCACACATATTTTAGGCAGAACGCGGTCGTAACTTAGAACGTTCATATTCACTTCTTGGCAGTAACAGTCAAACAAGCAAGCATCTGTAGCTAAGTGAAACTGACCCAAATCGCAATAAAATCTTATAAATTTGTCCGACTTTCATAACACATTTGACATTAGCATGTTTCATATCAGTGTTTCAAAATTCCCTGTAGTGTGAGTCATAGTCTCTTCACCAGCCAGACATTTACAGAAAACGTTCATCTTTTAATTAAAAAGGATTTCACACACTTGGTTTTCATTTTCATTGTAGCTTTCCAGACAAAAAATAAAGTGAAAATTCTGCTATAACATAATCCTCAAGAAAACACAGAAGGCACCAGATACAGAGATTCTGTCAACTCAGAGATGACACAACCTAAACAGTAAAGTTCACTCCTTGAAGCAGCAGCCTCCCTTGGCTGTTTGTTTTTTCTTCCCCTCTATCTGAGCAACACACAGCAACACCCATGAAAAAATATAGTGGAGATTTTCCAGCACTCTGTGGGGTCCTCGTAATGATAATGTAACTAGATACAAGAACAGACAGCTTAAAAGTGACCCACTAGTAGCTAGAAGGAATATTTCATTCTTCCTCTTTCCTGTCTAGTAAAGAACAATTCCAAATTACGAAATTTGATATATTATGCACATATCCATACACAAAGGTACTATAATAGGCTCTGTGGTCATAGGCTCTCTGGTCAAACCAGTTAGAGCATCAGGTTCTTACTGAAATCTTCTATATCGCCATTCTTAAGGAGAGGTGGAGACAAGGAATGTAACAAGCATATTTGGTATTACAAACTCTTCCCTGTAGAAGAAAACTATGTGAATAATAAAGGACTGTGAGTTGTTTCACCTACTAGTGTGAAATTCTGCACTCCTCTTGTATAATCGGTGCAGGATTAAAGACATCTATTGATTTTTACATCAGAACATAATGGAATAGTATAAACAAAGCCCTAGGAGATGGCCATATCTGGGTTATTATGCATGAATTCTTACGGATGTTCAAAATACCACATCTCGGCTTCTCCCAGTGACCTATATGAGATCAATATTACCCAATCAATTTTTAACGACTGCATGCCAAAAAGTATATGAAAAATGTGTGACTGCAGCTGGCAAGCAAACCTAAAGGCACGTGGGCCCCATGAAAAGCGCTCTGCCCAGCTCTGGGAGAGAGACAGCGGCTGGAACAGGAGCAGAGGAAGCACCTACTGGGACTAGCGCTGTAAGACCTTTACTTGCCCACTGTAACACAAGGAGAGCCTAAAATCCCGCATTCCGACTGGAAAAGAAAAGCTCCCTAGCTTCCAAAAGCTCTCTCACTTTTCTGCAAATTTCAGTTGATCCAACAACTCCCAAAGACAGAAAACCACCGCTTGCTTGAATAAACCCTAGTTCAGGGAGCGGGACAAAAAAAAAAAAAAAGAGAGAGAAAGAAAGAAAAAGTGAAACCACTGAAACCAGGAGCCAGTTGGAATAAGGACACTAAGAACACACTCCTGTTTAAAACTAAAGCCTTCAATCTAGAGCTGAAAGAGAAAGTCCAGCAGACTGTTCTACAGTTGAGCAGACTGTAGAAAGATCAGAGATGGATCGGCAGGATGTTTATAAGGGCCGCCAGTAAATCTTGCCATAATAAACAAGGCTTTAAAATGCTAATCTGTTGCTAACCAAATATTTATCTCAATGAGGCTTATGAACTGAATCCAAGTCTAAGGATTGCTGCTTCGGGCTACGTTGTTGATGCTGAGAAATCAAAAGTTGAGAATATTCAACAAAAGGAGTACAAGAAATTAGGAAAAGAACATAAACAATAGCAACTTTAATACATAGAAAATACTGGATTCAGCTCAGTAGCAGTTCAAAGAACTCTTTCAATGATCACTAATGCTACTGTGGTAGAAAATAGCACAAGTCCTCCTGCCATAATCACAGCAGAATTTAAAAATCGATATAATATCAAAGCAACCATCCTCAGAGCAGAGTGTTAAACCAATATTCTGCTGAACTCAATCTATCCTTTTGGCATGTTTTTTTTTCCCCTTGAGGAATAAACATCTACCACCTATGACTTGGCTCTTTTTTTTTTTTTTTTTTTTTTACTACACCCAGTATTTTCGGGATGTGACAAGAGCCTACTTGCTAGTAATGAAGCAAGTAAAGTAGTAAAATAAAGTATTCCACGTTAACTGTAAGACGTTTGAAACCCTTGCCATATCATGCAGGCCAGGTACAAATTTCCCTGAAATGATGTGATTATTCAACCTGTCTGGTCGCAGTGAGAATATAGCCAAACAGTATTATGCAAAATGACTGCAGTATTACATATTTACATCTAACTGATCCAGCTATGTTCTTTTTTTTAACTTTGGGTACCACCTGCATAGCAATCAGTGCAACATTCCTAGAAGTTCAAAGGTGATTTTATATCATGCTAAGTCTTAGAATCACAGAAAAACAACTCTTGCACAACTGCCCTCTCCTGCATCAGTCAAGAGGGATGGCATTTCTGAGAAGTTGGGAATTCTGGGAAATCTGGAAGATCCCCAACTGTTGTGCTACTTTTACTCAAAAAAAAAAGTCTCCTTTCTGGTGTCTAAAAACTACCTGCCCCTTTCTGGGCATCTTCAACTGAAGTAAATTGGATCCAAAAATACATGAAAAATATCTGTTCCCAGGTTTGGCATCCAGAACCAGAGATACTTTCACTGTTTTGCCCAGGAAGGTTCTCCTGGCCAGGAGCAGGCTACCCTGAGTGCCCTCCTGAAACAGCACCACGAGGTTAGAAGTCAAAAGTCGAAGTCTGTGGACCACGGGTGGTCTTAGCGACCCCCTCAAAGGCTTCTGACAGCACTGCTGGCTTAAAGGGGTTTGTGCTGTTTAATGTGTGGCTTAAGACAACGGAGCTGCCGAGCAGCAATCTCCAGCCACCACCAAGAAAGGCAGCTTTCTGTACCTCTTCATGCCAGCAGATCTGAGCACTACTCTGATTTTTCAATGTATTTTGAGACTGACATTCTTAAATTTAAAATATATATTTAAAAACGCACAGGCTCTCAATCCAGCAAAGATGATCCCTAGTCTGCCTTGACTTATCCTTCCATTAGCTTGCCCTTGAGGATGCATGGAAATCTCCACGTGAACGTGGTGAGAAGACGGAGCTGTTGCTAAACGCAAAACCTTGGTGACCAGGACATCTTCGGACAGGTCGGACGCCAAGGTTCACGTGGACGCAGCTCCCCTCGGCACCAGGAACGCGCTGCCTTGGCCAAGGGCCACCTCAACTTGCTTTTTAGATTGCGCCCCACTTCACACACAGTTCTTGGGACTTCGCCCTGGGTAATTCAGCTCCCTGACACTTCCCTCTCCTCCCGCTCCATCGGGACACATGGGGACACAGGCCCGACCCCGCTACCCCCCAGGGCCATTTCCCTCTCCACCCACCCCGCTTTAATTATTAACCTGGCGAGGGCTTAATCATTAACCCCCTTCACCCCCGCCGTGCGCAGGCAGCTCCCCACGGGCCACGTTGGGGGCGAGACCCCCCAAGCCCCGCGCGCTCCGTTCCGCGCCGCCGCTCCGGGGGCCGCGGCCGGCACTCACCAGGCGGCGCCGCCCG